>WAAF01010887.1:0-99024 GCA_013400475.1 Tricholaema leucomelas
TTATCCCAGAGTTTGCTTTACATGCAAGGTGTGGTTGGAGGATCAGCAAGGGGCGGTTAGAAAGCAGAAGGATTTGTTACACAGAAGCAGCTCAGGGCACCAACTGCAACAGAGACACACACACACTGACACTGTCTCTCCGTTTTATCTATATTTTGTGTTCTTGTTTTTATGCATTTTGGCAAGCCTATGAGTGAAGTGGACATCACCTTTGTTCCCTTTTCACAGCCTATAATCTAATTTCTCTCATTAAAATATTGTAATTATCCTCAGACTAGCACAACAAGCTGTCTTAGCTCTGACAATGCCCATCCCATACCCAAACAATTCAGTTCAATTCAACATTTGATTGGAGTTAGTAGCTGTACAAACCTGTCTACAGAAGGCAGGTTCACTAAACCTCATTTGAAGTGAGATGATTACTTCTGAAGGATATTTGTTAATATCTTGGACAACCCTAAAGAAACTAAATTGCTTTTGTGATTGTCTTCCAGAAGTTCTTAGTTTCCTCTGTTAGTGCCAGATGGTGTTATGTGTTAGGTTGCAAGAAAAATGTATTATCATTCAAGGCAGGAAGATTGATCATTTCTGATCACTGACTTTGGCATCAAGATTCAAAATTTGGGGGTGTGCTTAAGCTGCTGTTTTACTCTGTTCTGCTCACTAATTATTTATTATTTTGGCAATATGTGAGGTCTGTATTATATTTCTGTCTTTTAGAGCCAGCAAATTATATTAATCTAAACTTTGGATTGACACTGTTAGACAACTGCAGTCATCACAGCTTCACCTCAGCTAATACCTGTTTTTTTATGTGCCTGACTAATCTACATGAAGCTGTCATCTAGTAAAATTGTCATGGAAATGAACAAATGAAATTTGTTCAAGTAGCTGCAACTTGGTTTGGTGATATTCTCTCAGTAAAGCTGTTAGTGACCAGAACATCAGAGCTTTATGCCATATTTAGGGCTGGGTGATAGGTTTGACTGGATGATCTTGGAGGTCTCTTCCAACCTGGTTGATTCTATGGTTCTATGATATTTCTTCTCGCTGGCTTGAGTGAAACATGACGGTAATGCTACTTTCACTTTTGCACTTGCTTACATGTCTGTATTAGTTTCCCTGTCGAGGCCATCCAGAAAAAATATGAAATCTTAGCTGGCATTAGGTAATATTTGCAGAAAGCCATTTTCCATTGTGAAGCTGTGAACATTGACACAGAATCTATCTCAGAGTTAGATTCTGGGAATTGGGATGTACATATCAATGCTTTGTACTAACATGCTTCTAAAAAAAATACATTCTGGAAGGGAAGTAAAACTTCATTTCATTTTGAAAGAAAAATGAGCAGAGTTAGGGATCGTCAGTGTCTTTGAATTACAGAACTCTTCAAAGAAAATGATGGAAAAACTGATTCAGAGTGACAGGGGAAATGTATAATGCCTGTTGAAACATTTTTAAGGACAAAGACTGAATTGTAGTTTAGATTTTGATATGATCTTTATCATGATGGTATGCTTTCTGCTGCTGCACTAATGAAGTCAGCGAATAGTTCTCAGCTGCCTCTGAGCATCACAGCAAACCCCAAAATATGTGTTTGATAGTGGCCATTTTTCAAGGGCTTGATGATGGATCTTTTTTGAACCATTGCTTGGCAACTTCCATTCTTTCTTTTAATAAAGTTAATTCCTTCAAGAAATGCTAACGGATTTGTCCATCTTAATTCGTAGAGGGTATAAATAGTTTCTTTGTCAGCTTAGTGTGTTTTATTTCCTGGAAAAAAAAAGGATTTAAAGCATGAAACCTTAATGAAATAAATAGATTTTTCATTATAAAACACTTAAAATCTCAATGTCTACTGCTATTCATGGTCAATCATCAGATGGCTAACAACTGTTTTGGGGTTTATATTCACTCTTCCATTTCCTGGTAAAATACCAGTTGCTCTTGAGTGTCTCAGATTTATTCCCTGTAGCCCATTAGTAACTTCATTTGTATTTCTTTATGAAGATTTTCCTAATTAAGGTGAACATTTTTCTCTATTAGGCAGATGGAACTCAATAGAAGTCCGTTTTTATTAGCAGCCCAGTAAATGCTGTACGAAGCACCAGCACTTTTGTTAAGAAACACATCTCCTGCTACATTATACTAATTACACTTAGTAATTTACTTAGTAAAGCGACACTTTATTAAAAAAATATCAATATTGGCTAATATTTTGTGATGAAACTGTAGCTGCATATAGATTAGCATGGGCTCTGAGAGTTATTGATTCTATAGTGGTTGCTGACTCTAGCCATGCTGTTATATCTTTTTTACCTTACAATTTAATTCAAGAAGTATGTAACCAGGATCTACTTTATCCTTGTGAATTTTCACATGTGCTTTGATTTTGTCCAACATCTATTGCTTTTGATTTATCACATCTTCTTTCAGTGCTACTGGATATCTTTTCTGCTCCTGACAAACAGTATGTTAAATCTTGATGCAGTGTTTGTTATTCTCCTAATTACATGCATGCCTTTTCCATCCTGTGCTTTAAATATTCTGCAACTTTCATGGTTGTAGCAATATTGCTGATATCTCTCATGAGCAAATGTAGTGGTTTGAGCCTGGCAAGGGGCCAGATGCCCACTAAAGCTGCTCTTTCACTCCCGTTATTAGATGGACAGGGGAGAGACAAAATACAAGAAAAGTCCCATGAGCCAAGATAGAAGTGATTTAATAGGATAAAAAGCAAAAGCAGAGGCAGCAGAAGAGTAAACAGAGATGTTATTCTCTACTTCCCATCAGCAAGCAATGTTTGATCACTTCCCAAGAAGCAGGGCTTCAATACGCATAGTGATTGCTCCAGAGGACAGCAGCCCTGAGATTGCAGCTATAGATGAGAATCTGCTTCAGCTTTTCTCACAGCTCATGACCCTTTTGGAAGGATGATGTCATTCAGTAATTCATATGCTAGCAATCTCGATAGCACTGTGGATCACAGTGGTTCCATTTTTGCTATGGGTGATGAACATATTTTGTGGTTGCAAAGGCAGACATCTTAGAGGGAAAAATTAGCAGAGGCAGAGACTTTGAATGAAATATTTCATGTTCATAGAAGCATCACTGGACCATTTTCTGGAGTTCCAAGTTTTTGTTGGTTTTTTTTCAGATCACAGTGCTTAAAATAGAACTTTATTTTCCTGAAGGAGATAAAAATTTTAAAGGAGCAGGACTATTTTTATCTTTTTTTAAAAAATATATAATCAAGAAATTAATCTTTTTTATTTAACTCAACCTTGCTGCCAGATGTCTTTAAAAACAGAGTGATTACTGTTGAAGTCTGTATTTATCACCAGTTGCCACATAGCTGTGTCTTCCAAAGATATATTAAATAGATTAAAAAGTACATGCAGTGTTGCCATTACTTCAGTATACTACCCATTGGTTACTGATAACTGTGAGTTTTCTAACGCCAGCTCCCTAAAGTGCACTGAGCCATATTTGCAGTGTTTAGAAGACAACAACATATTGCAATCAAACCACATGAGATGCGTTGAGAGTTCCTGCTTAAGTGAGAATAGCAATTTTATGAGGTAGGGGATAAAACACTACAGTGATTTGCTGCTTCAGTTAAAGAAGAGTTTCTGTACATCTGTCCACTCACCAGCTAGTGAAATTACTAGAAAATACTTTTCTGAGAGAAGGGGTGTCGCGGAGGGAGAAATTAATTGGTGCGAGATGATATTCTACAAAATATATAGTTTATTAACTTCAATATGCTGAACTCTCACCACCCCCAACCACTGAATTTTAATATTAATAACTGTTCTTACACGGTTCTGGAAGACATTCTAGGAATAACATCAAACAGTAACTTGTTAATAACTAGCAAACATTCAAACTATAAACAGAGAGAGGACTTTCCTTGCGGCCAAATGTCGCTTGGGGTCAATATGCTGCTTGCCCAGTAGATGGGCTGAAGCTCTTTCTGCAATAGCAGGAGGCAATAGAAATTACAGAGGCATTAAAGCATTTACTCACAAATTCTTACTAATTATCAATCACCCTCCGGGGCTACCAGGCTACCTCACAGCCTATACATGTGTCCAATCTTCAGGAACTCTGCTCGTGGACTTTGAGGCTGTGGATCCTCTTGGCTTCAGGGGAAAGGATGTAGACATGCAGACATCTCTGACCTTGTCCTCCTGGCTTCTTCTGGACGATCTGTTCAGGGATTCTAAGCAGGATCTTCAAGTGCAGAGGCAGGGTGTTGTGCAGTCTCAGCATGATGTCACGCTGACCACACAGGCCAATCGTGTGCAGACAGTCCAGGGTCTGCTCCTGGTAACTTGCGGCAGTAGAGTTTACCAGGCAGTGATAAGGCAGCAGGCATGCAGTAGGGTGCACGGCTGCACAGGAGACTGAGCTCTGTAGTGTGAAGCAAAAGCAAGCAGGCAGGCAGGCACTAGAGCGAGCAATGCGGGTGAGCACTGCGGGTGAGCACATTGTTTACCTGTGTACCCCTATTTATCAAGTGTGGGCCCAGATTAATGGCCCCTTGGCCACCAGCATGACCAATCAGCTTGGCAGTTAACCATAATAGGCAAGGGTCACAGGCCTGGCCCTTCCAAATAGGGAAAGAGCATGGGCCTTGCACCCAGTAAGCCATAAGCTAGGCATGTGGGCTTACACAACCTGGGCCCTGGGCGGGTCAGACTTTAGGGTACCAGGTCTATTGTGCCCCTTTTGTGTTTGTTTAATGTGTTTACCTCTGGTGTGGGCAGAAAAACATGTCCAGGCAAGGCAAAGCATGTCTAAGCCTGTTTTGGGCCTATGGGCCCTCCATTGCAAGGTGTATGAGAACTAATTTCAAATATCTCACTGAATGATATCTAGGAAAAATTGTCTTCTCAAAGCTGTGGACAAGTAGGCAATACAGCAAAAGGAAAACTGTTGGAAAGTAGAAATAGTTTAGCTTGAACCAGTGTTGTAGTATTTTCCTGTAAAATGTGGAAAGATTAGTAAACAAATCCTGCACTAAAAATATAATTGGTAAGAAATCAAGTCTGTTCGAGGCCTCACACACACAAGTGGGAGGAAAACTGGGGAGAAGGTGTGAAATTTTGTGTCTCATTAATTTAATTTAGAACTCAGCGTTAATCAAGTGCTTGCTTATGCACATCTTTAATATGTATTTTTATCCATATAAAAACCAGACCTTCTACATTATTTGTATGTTTGTTTTCATGTATCCCATATAAAGAATTCAGGCTGCAATTTCAGAACAGTGAAACTGTAGAGAGAGATACGTAGACAGATATGTGCACACACGACTTCAAAGATAACTCAGGATTCACAGCCATGCTTCTCAGAGAACTTGATGTGCTATTGGGATATGCTACAACCTGCATTTAGAAAACAATTGCTGCCTGCATCCTATACAGTTCCTGTGATACTCAGATTCTCTGAGCTTTTAACAGTGAGGCAGCTTTGCATTTAAAGAGCAACATGCACAAGAGCAGCATGTACAATTTTTCTCAGGCATTCAAATCCTCAGCAGGTTTTGGAAGGTACAGCAGTTTGGAGAAATGTAACTGCAGCTGTGGGGATTTATTGTTTATCTTGAGGAGTGTCTGCAAATGCTCTGTGTGATGCCTTGGGTATTGATCAGCAAGTAGCTTATATTGGGTGTGAAAGGGGTACATTTTTACAGAGATATTCAAAGATTCAGCCATTTCATTTTCAAGATTCTGTAAGCAATTCTTGTTTGTAGTAGAATTCAGTACAGTTGGAACCACAGAGCAGAGACACCACTCAGCTCAGAACCTAAGTAACCTGTCCAGTGCATCAGTATTCAGTAAAAACGCAACCATGATGGAAGGAAATGTTTCTAAATGCTAATATGTGTTCTTTGCAAATTTGCTGCTGTTATTCTGTCCTGATCTTTGAAGATTTCTTTTTCTTTGTTAGTATTGTCAAGTCAGTCATCCCATCAAGGATATCCTCTGTACTATAGTTGTACTAGTTACAGAAAGGAGACATAAATGCCGTGCCTAATAACATTCTCTACCTGGCTCACTAAAACTTTTAGAGCACAGGATTTATTGTAGGATGCTTTGGATTGGAAAGGTCTTTAAAACTCATTTAGTTCCATGGGAATGGACACCTACACTAGACCAAGTTGCCAAAAGTCCTGTCCAACCTGGCTTCGGATGCTTCCAGGGATGGGACATCCACAGTTTACAAGCCATTATCCCTTGTCCTGTCACTATGTGCTCCTGTAAAAAGGCCCCCTCCAGATTTCCTGTAGGCCACTTTAAGTACTGGAAGGCTGAAATAAGGTCACACCTGACTTCGTAGGAGAGATGTTTCTGCCCTTTTATTGTCTTTGTGGCCCTCTTCTGGACTCATTCCAACAGGTCCATGCTCCTATACGGAGAACCCCAAAGTTAAGCAATAGTACCCCAGGTAGAGTCTCACAAGAGTGGAGCTGAGGTGGAAGGTCACTTCCCGTGACCTGCTGGTCACACTTCTCTTGATGCAGCTCAGGATGTGATTGGCCTTCTGGCTGTGAGCACACATTGCCGGCTCATGTTCAGCTTTTTATCTGCCAATATCTCCAAGTCTTTCTTTGCAGGGCTTCTCTTCATCCACTTGTTGTCTGACCTGCGTTTGTGCTTCAGATTGCCCTGTCTTTGTGCAGGACCCTGTACTTGTCCTTGTTGAACTTCTGAGCTTTGATGGCATCCCTTCCCTCCTATGGGCTGACCACACCACACAGCTTGGTGTAGTCAGTAAACCTGCTGAGAGTGTAATCCATGTCACCAAGAAAAATGTTAAACAGCACTGGCCCCAGTACCAAACCCTGAGGAACACCACTCGTTACCGGTCTCCACTTGAATATCAAGCTGTTAGCCACAACTCTGAGTGCCAGTTCCTTATCCACCAGCCAGTCTATTTGCCACATCTGTATAACTCTCCAATCTAGGGACAAGGATGTGTTGTGACACTGTCTAGGGACAGTGTCAAATGCTTTATGTAAGTCCAGGGAGATGGTATCAGTTGCTCTTCCCTTATCCACCAACACTGTAACCCTGTCACAGAAGACCACCAAATCTGTCAGGCACAATTTACCCTTGGTGAAGCCATGATCACCCCCTTATTTTGTGCAAAACCTAAAAAATTGCTGCAGATGATGCCACTAGTGTGGAATAAGACAGAGAAAGGAAAGAAGGCAGCAGCAGCAGATGAAATCCTAAGAAGCAAACAGCATGCTTTTATCTTAACAATAAAACCAGAGATAAATGTCAGAAATGTGTGCTCTGTGTTCAGTTTGCTCTCCATATGTTGTTTTAGAGTTTTCCTTGAAGTACATTCATTAGCGATGCGAGTGCTCATGTCTCCAAAGAGCATCCCAAACATTTTCCATGAGAGTAGTTCTGAAAATATTGTAGATATTGCTTAAGCCTTGAAATGTCTTTGTGAGACAAGGAATATTTATCTACTTTTTACAACCTGACTTCCTGAGAAAAGAACACTGGGGGAAAACAGGAGCTATTGCTGTGTGGAAATTTATGCCCATAGGGCTTTTTGAATGTTATTTGCTTACCATGAAGACATTTCAATCTCTTATAGTGCTAATTTGGGTTTGGAATGGTTTGAGAGTCAAAACAGAAACAATTTCTGCTGCTCTACAGCCTTTTTTTTCAGTCAAACATGGTAATGTCCCAGCACTTCCCTCTGCATGAAATTAGCAGTAGTCTCTTGACATTTTACAATCAATCAAAATATTAGGGGAAGAAAATAATCTGAAGAATATTTGCAAAGCAGTGTTCCCCTAAGAGAATTTTGGCTTCAATTTTTTCAAGTATAATTTGTTTTCCTATACCGTGTCCATCCATCTTAGCATTGTTCCCACACCATCCACATTAAGAAATGTGACTATCATTTGTCATATAGCTTTTTCTTTTATCAAGGCACAGTTGTGTCTTTGCTGTGGGTAGTGGTTGTGGGTTTCTTTCTGTCTTGCTCTGTGTTGCTCTGATTTTATATTAGTGGTGATACTGTTGAAATATGTTTTGTATTTACAGTAGAAGAAAGCAGTGGTCCTTAATTCCTCCAGGCTTATTTCACAGTCTTAAATTACCTTTACCTCCTCTTGCAAGAAAGTAGAATGTTCCACAGCATTAGATTTCCTCTCCACTCCATAGATTCTGCTGGGGACTTTTCAGCTGCAGTAGCATCCCAGAGCCTTCTCACTCCTAGAGGTATTTTGGATCTCACTCTCGGTGTGCCTTGAGGATATGAAACTTCATTTAGCTTTATATAGGATGTCCTCAGGATATCCTCAAGCTTTATGTACTGCTCTGACCTGTCTAAGCACCAGTGGCTTCCTGCCAAGCTACACTGCTTTGCTTGGTTAGGGAAAAAGACAATGAATGGATGAATACCTAAGGCCAGTTCATTGCTTATCAGTGGAAAATAGAGTATTTCAGGGAATATTTCTGAATATGATTTAGGATGGTACCAAGGGGTGGTATATTGAGAGGAGGCTTATTCCACTTTCACCTCTGACCTTTTAATTCTGAATCACTTAATTGTTTTCCTCAGTCTTTTAAAATAATAATCACTGGTTTCATATGTATTTGACCAGTTTCAGGATAGCAGTACCAAGAGCAGCTCCATAGATGTTCTTTAAACAACTTCTGTCTGTGTGCCAAGACAGAGACTAGCATATGATCTAAATATTTTCTTCATCATTACTTTGCATTTTTCCCTGAGGCTATCCTATTGATTCCAAAACCATGGTCATCATTATACTAAAATGGTGTCATTAATACATTGGTCTCTGTGGGTAGATTATAATAGGAAGTTTCAAAATAATTGCCCACTAATGTGAGAGGTGGAAGTATATATAGTATTATATTGCTTGTGATGTAACCATTAAAATAGCAATTATGTGATAATGAAAAGACTCATTATGCTTTAGTTTATCTTTACATAATGTTAATAGCTAATGAAAACACAGAAGATTATATCTAATTACATTTTACAATACAATAGTATTGCCCTTCCTGCAAAGAGAACATTTTGTGCAGAATTGTAGATTTGCATGCTTCAGTAAAGTTTGTGTGCACTCTCTACATACTTAAAACATGACTGCTGCAAGTTCTGTTTTATCAAATTAATCTTCACAAAAAAAAACATTTTGGAAGTTAAGTTATCAGAAGTAGTAAAATCTTGCAACATGGCTGCATTGAACAAAACATCAAAAATAATTTTTGGTCCCAGAGGATTGATGTGGCAGAAAAATGAATGTAGGTGGATGGTGAGTAGGTCAGTGGAATACTGTCTGTCTTTAAGGAAATGAGGGATGTTAAATGTAGTGGTTCTGGGAGTTACCTGCCCCCCACATGCAATGAGTTCACCCAGGCTAGACTCAGCCAGGAGGAAGTTAAAGAATGAAGCTTTATATTTTATAGCTTAGCATGATTTACAAGCATATATTTATAATATATTACAGATATTTACAGTTATATATGTTAAAAGTAATACAGAAACACAATACACCTATCAATAGTCAGAGTGCCCAGGTGAGGTTCCCAACCACCCTCTTTCCAACCCTTCCCACCCTCTCCCTTATCTCAGCATCTCTCTCTTATGTGCGAGGTGTGTTGGAGGAGGTTGGCAAGGGGTTAAAAAGGCAATGATTATTTGGGTTATGTGCAGGGTCATGCAGAAGCAGTTAATGTGGCAGAAGCCAGTGAGAGACATCGACTGCCTTATCTATGTCTGTGTCCTTGTTTTTATACGTCTCAGCAAGCCTATGAGTGAATTAGGCATCACCATTGTTTTCTTTTCAAGGCCTATAATCGAATTTTTCTCATTAAAATATTCTAATTAGCCTCAAACCAGTACACATGCTTTATCATTTGTGGTGACTTTGGTTTAGTATTGCCTACAGCTGAGTAGTATTGTCAAGCACATGAAGAAGTTCATTTTCTGCTGTATCTGTAGGTGGAATATGCAAGAAAAGAAAGAAAATCAGTACTTTGACACAGAGAAATCAGTCTCTTTGTATTTTGGGATATTGAGCTCAAAGTTGAAAGCGCTTAATTTTGGTATTTGTGTATCCAGATAGGATGATGTTCACTGATTTTTAAAGACACAGTAAGATTATCTTTTGATTTTCAATAATTTGCCTATTTTCTAAATGTAATGTCATGGCTGAACATCACCTTTAAATGCCAAGTGGGAAGTGAAAATTATGTAATCTAATCCATTTCACTCTACAACAGAAGAGACATGAATTAAGCAGTTATGAGCTAGGCACTAAAAATAGAATTGAATTGATTTTTCTAACTATTATACCAAATGACGTCAATAGAAAACATCTTTCAGGAACAAATGCTTGATTCCTTTATTCACTGAATGGCTTTTTCCTTCTGCCATTCTTCCACTGCTCAGGGTGGACACACTGATCTGGACGTGAAGGTGGTCATAAAAGGGGTGAGGAGAGCCACAGATACAACTGGCAATGTCACTGCTGCCAGAAATCTATGGCAACTTGAATTCCCTACCTCCCGTCCTGACCACCTGGAAAGGTAGAAAAACCTTTCCCATAAAGATTAGGAGACTGAGGACTTACACCTTTCTGCCATATATCCTGCCGCTCTTGCCCATAACTGATGAAATGGTGAAGGCATCTGCAGTCTGCCGGGGTGGAAGAGATATAGATGAGAGTAAGGCTACAGGTCTGCTGAGTTATTTGGCACATCCACCTACAGGATTGTCTCCTTGGAGGTGATAGTTCTTGTATCTTTGCAAAGGCAGGCTTTAATTTTCTGTTTCAATGAGTTCAACAGGAGGTTGAATTTGTGAGCCACAAGGTACGTGGTTGTATGGTGGTGATCAGGCTCTCTGAGTCTTTGTTTGAATGCCAGCAGAGCTCAGCCCGTGCTAAGGCGCAAGTTGTCTGTAAGACTTGAGGCCTGGCCCCAAGCAATTCCTGAATCACACAGAATCACACACAGAAACATCCATGTAGGAAAAGACCCCCAGAATCACCAAGTACAATCTATAACTCTGCTCTACAAGATTCACCTTAAACCATATTCCTAAGCACCACATTAAAACGGCCCTTAAACGCATCCAGGGTAACTCAACCACCTCCCTGGGCAGCTCATTCCAGTGCCTGACGACGCTCTTCATGAAAAACTTTTTCCTGATGTCCAATCTAAACCTACCCAGTCTCAGTTTGAGGCCATACCCCCTTGTTCTGTCTCCAGTGACCTGTGAGAAGAGCTCCACAGCAGCCTTTCCACAGTGTCCCTTCAGGTAGTTATAGAGGTCTCCCCTCAGCATCCTCTTTTTCAAACTAATAATTCCCAGCTCCCTCAGTTGCTCCTCATAAACTTTATTCTCTAAGGCCTTCATCAGCTTCATTGCCCTCCTCTGGATCCACTGCAGCACTTCCACATCTCTCTTGTATTGCGGTGCCCAAAACTAAACACAACATTTGAGGTGTGGCTTCACCAAAGCTGAGCACAAGGGGACAATCACCTCTGTATTTCTGCTGGCCACAGCATTTTTAATACAATCCAGGATACCACCTGGGCACACTGCTGGCTCATATTCAGCTGCCTGTCTATTATAGTGCCCAGGTCCCTTTCTGCCGGGCAGCTCTCCAGCCACACTGCACCAAGCCTGTAGCATTGCTTAAGGTTGTTGTGACCCGAGTGCAGGACTTGGCATTTGGCCTTGTTTAAACTCATCCCACTAATGTTGGCCCATTGATCTAGCCTATCCAAGTCCCTCTGAACGGCCTCCCTACCCTCATTCAAATCAACACTGACACCTAACTTGGTGTCATCTGCAAATGATGTATTGCTGACGCTCTCTATGCCTGAATCAAGGTCATCACTAAAGATGTTAAAAAGAAGTGGTCCTAACACAGATCCCTGAGGAACACCACTAGCATTTCATCTTCTATGCCTTCTGCTTACACCTATGTAGGGCTGTTCCATTTGGTTTAGATAATTCAATCCACAGACTGTAATGTCACTGTACTTCAGTCACAAACTGTTCCTTGGTCATGTTTCTCCGTAATGGGATGCTTGTTTCCACTTGATGTTTCTTGCTTTCCTTCACGTATTTCCTCCCTTTCTTTGTTATTTCTTTATGGGTATTTTCCACACTTTTTTCCTCTTTTATTTCCTGCCTCATTTTTTGTAGTTATGTAATCTATATAGCTTTCTTCTTTCAACCTTTTTGCCTTTTGTTGTGAAATGTATTTCCTCAAGCTCACTACCTGTTTTTGCCACAATGTCTTTTAAAACAGCTCACAGACCTGCAAGCTGTCTGATGCAGAACAGCTCTCCTCTCTGCACCCTTGCCCTTGTCCTTGCTCTTTCACTTGAGTCCTGGAGCAGAACACCTGAAAGCCTGATCTGAAATTGCAGATCCCGACTCAGTACATCCAGTGCTTAAACAAAACCAAAATATCACAGCAGGGTGTAGAAGCTGTGCATGATTATTTATTGATGATTGTTGGTTACAGGAATTAAAACAGCAGGGAGCTCAGATTTTGATCAGAAACCAAGTAATTTTTCTGTACACTTTTTATTGTAAAATGTGAACATAACATAAACCCATTGTGTTCATGCTGTTAAATTAAGCTCTGGCCTGACCTGCTGTATGAACAAGGCGTGTTGTCTGTTACTCAAGTATGTAGCTCTATATATTCAAGCACTGATAAAGGCTTGGAGCTGTTACACAGCTATATAATCTGTCACAAACCTGCATGTCAGCATTCAAGTGCATGAAGCATCCAGCACACTGTGATTTCAGTGTTAAAATTAGAGGGATCTGATATGCAGCTCCCTAACTGGAGCTAGGACAGGCTTTCAGTGAGATTCTAGCACAGTAGACTCACTTCCCGTGCTCCATAATGTTAGCATGAGCAAAGTCCATGTGGTTTGTTTTAGTTTTTTTAAGTGCTTTTTGATTATGACAGCACAAGATAGCCAGACTGGCAGTGACTTTTAGGTCTTTTTGTTCTACAGATATAAATTATTTGTTTTTTTGGTTTGGTAACATCACCAACTGCTAAGGGAATTGATGTTTAATAGGTTTCTAAATAAATAAAACTAAAGTATAAATAAATAATGCGTGGTTTATTAGTCCAGGTGTTTTCAGCATTGCTGAAAGTGGTTTGATGACAGCCACCAGCTCTAGCAGTGGAAAAATCCTTGATTTCTCAGTGATCATTATCATTATAATAAACCATAATTGAAAGATTACAAAATTGATTCTTTTAAAAATTAATGTTGCATGAGTGAGTAGACTCTGTGGCATTCAGATTTTTTCAGTGTTACTTGGAAGGGAAACAGCTTGTTTTGTTTCCCAGCAGAAAACTGCTGATTTTCAAACAATCACATTAGAGAAAGCAGTCCTAGAGGGTCACAGGAGACAACAGACCTATGTCATTATGCTTTACCCTCTCCTGATGGGTTCAGAGAAGAGCCAGAAAGAAAGGAAAGTTACATTCATTATTGAGAAAGCCTTAGGAAAATCTGTCTGGCCAAGCAATTTTACATGAAATGAGAGGAAGAAATATTTGACTGCAAAGAACATAAACTACCTCTATCAATACGCAATTTTCTGGATCAATTTGTCTAAATGATTATTAAGAACAGTTTCTAAATTTGTTTTGCTTTACAACTTCAAAGGGCTGTGAAAGCATTAACTAGTTAAATGGATGGAAGTGGGTTTTTTTAATAAATAAAAAGACAAAAGTCACTTGTAAGACAGTTTAAAGTGCAAGGCATTGAAAACAGCAGGAAACCCGAGAACCTGGCATAGCAATCATACAGTACCATCCGCCCCAATCAGGAAAGTGGAAACCACAGATTTATCTTTGATGATTTCCTGTAAATATGCCCTTTGAGGACAGATTGCCCTGCCCAGTCTTGCGGAAAAAGCTTGGAGTTACATCTCTTCTCACCACAACATATGGATCTCAGCAAGCCCTGCTTCTCTATTTCCGAAGTCATTCCTCAGGTGGAAAAGTCTGAGTTTTCTTCAGTAAGGCGTGCCCAGCTTTCCAGATCTTCTGCTGTCCTAGTGGAAGTGATTTCATCTATGTTTTCCTTCAGAATACCATGTGTCAGTTTTCCCTAGACTGCAGCAGCAGAAATAGCGTTGCTCTTCCTAAGTGTGTAGCAGCATGTGCTAAGGGCTGGGGAAGGTACTTTTGGGTCTCTTTCCAAGTGCCCCCCAGCCGCATACTCTATACGGGATAACCTCTCCTTTGTGGTGTTTGCAGGATGGCTGTCCTGTGTTTTAGGAGTGGATAGTGTAGACTGGAGGGTCTGGTCTTTCTTCCTTGTTACCTCTTAGTAACTCTTTGTCTCTTCTCATGTGTTATTTGGTCTGAAGGTCTGGGATTTGCATCTTGGTAGCTTAGCGTTTCTGGTCAGTGCCACATCCACATTTCTGTGACATAAACAACAGAGAAGCTCAAGAAATTGAGGTTAGTTGAGGCTTACTCTTTTCCCATAAATAAATTGAAGAGAGCCCATGCTATTCCATTGTAAAGCTAATGTTTATGCACCATTTTGCATTGTCCAGGGAGTTTGCAGTCTCTGAAGAAGTTTTTTGTGCTTGAATTTACTGTACACATATAATCTACCACATTTCATAGGTGTGCTCTTACTTGATAACAACCTCCTATTGGCCTGATGCAATGTTTTATTAAATAGAGGGACAGTTCCCAAGCCCATCTTCCTTCCTAAGATTGAAGTCAGTGTTCTTCCTGCAGTTAAATTTCATTAATAATATTTAGCATTTCATAATACATATCATCCACAGACCTTAAAGCACTGCAGGGTATTAAATCAGTTTTAATTTCCCCATTTTCCTGATTGTAAAACTCATGCAGGGAGTAATTTGTCAAATTGTGCACAGGTAGCATCCTGCAAGTCCACAGACAGAGCTGTGAGGATATCCCTCAGTCAGGGTTTGCAAATGAGCCTGATGTACTTCCCTGACTTTAAGGAAACACGAGAGTTTATTCTTGGCTGTGTGAGTTTATGCTTACCTGGGAGGGAGTTCTGAATGGCCAAGTGGTGAACATATTAAGTGGACTTTTATAAACAGGCAGAAATGAAACTTTCTAAGTAATTGACCAGAAATTGCACATTTCTGAGAATTCTGCCTAACTACACCCGGCTTTTGCATCTTGACCTCTGTGCCAAGATCACACTTTGCAGGAGAGAGGGGTGATCATTAGATTTGGGAAAGAATCTTAGAAGGCATTGGAGCAATTGCATTCCTGCCACTTTCCAGAGGACAGGACTGCCCATTCCTGTATTTCCTAAACAGCTCTGATACATTGTTCTTCGTCTGCATTGGAAATGGCTTTAAGCAATAACAGAGTTACAGCAAAAAAACTGCCAGCACTTTATCATTTGTTTGCTTGATTTAATGTATAGAGGTACCTATTTGAAACAGCATTTACTTTTCTTGAGCTCATCATAAAACCCACTCGGAATGAAAGTATTTAAGGTAATGATGGCACCGATTAATTCTCTTAGAACAACATGACTGGAATCAGATAAACCATTTTCTCTTTTCATTAGCCATTTCTGAGCTGCTATGAGTGATCTCATAGCATGAGGGGAATGAAATTAACCAAAGAGAACACAATGAAAATAGCTCACAATATGCTGCTATTCTTTTTATCCAACATGGTAAACGATGAGCTCAGATGTCTTTGCAGTGGCATCCAGGTAGCATCAACAGAACCTGATGCAAACTTTTATGTCAGGAAAGGTGGATAAAGCTGTGCTTGCTGTGTGCTGCAGATTTCCCTTCACCTACACTGTGAATTGAGCAGCATTGTAGCTTTCTCAGCCAGCCATTACCACCTTCTTCCTCTCCTCACTGCCACCAAATCCCTGCAAATCTAAGCCTGGTTTTCAAAACACACATCCCCAACAAAGCCAGGAGGTCAGACATTGGATTACCCTTTTTTCCCAGGCAGGATTGTTACATAGGATGCTGCATCAGAAGTTGTTTTCTCTCTTGAAAGTGAGGAAGATATTTAAAAATCTGAGATCTGGCAGCTAAGTTTTACTTTCTTTTTTTTTTGTTGTTGTTGTTTGTTTGTTTCATTCCTATTCATATCATACTATTATGGGACATTTTCCTTAGCTGAAGTAGTAGAGATTTTCTGGTGCCATTTGGCAAAAATCTCTTGTGCTGTTTTTCCTACATGATTATGTAGTTCTGAATGTTTTCTGGTGTTGCAGTTATCTTAGTATTACAAAATGCTAGCAGTAGTAAATAAAAGATGAATATGCTGGGAATATACTGAAAACTGAGGTTTTACATCGCATCCTGTCCATGTCTAAAAGTAATATACTCCATTATCACAGCAAAACAAAGCATTTAAATATCTAGATGCTATATTTTAGGTAGAAACCATGCCTTGGTCTCTCTGCCCATTCATTCCTTTTCAGGCTATCATGAAGTATACTTTGAGAGGTAGGATAATTTTATGATATGAATATTCCCTACTTTCTCCAAATACAGACAACAATGCCAATGGCCAGCTAGTAATAATGACTGTTCCTGTAAACTGGAGTTGGATTCCTGATTTGCTTTGCAAGTTGTATCCTTATTCTGAAAATCTTAGCTTCTGCATAAATAGCTTCAATAACTTGAGCACCCCTAAAAGTGAAAGAACAATGTCACACACCAGAACCTGGTAAAACCTTTCCAGTTCTGTGAATCTTCATCAGATCCTCTACACTGTAATGCTGCTGTCCCGGGCTGTGGCTTTTCTCCTAAGCAAAGACTGCTGGTCCAACTAATATCAGCTGCTCTTCTACTATGTATATGAAGCACTGCCATGGATTATGAGCTTACACCGATTCGTCTAATTCAGTCTCTTGTGTTAAAAAAAAAAAAAGAAAAGGTGTAATAAATCAAGATGGAGGTTTACTGTTTAGCAATATATTTTTTACATTAAGAAATCTGAAGTACTGATGTGTACAGTTCAGTCATTGATTTTTAAAGTAAGAGTCCTAAGAGTCAATGTCTGATATGCAAAACCGAAGAACTGAAAGGAGTGGGTAGGAAAATAATGTGATACAGGGATCTCAATTGAGAAACTGCTGAGAAAAATACTGCTTCAAGTCCAAGTTATAAAGTGCATGCTTTTCTACTGAGGATCAAACCTATGGGCTTCAAATTAAAGGCTCACACAACATTTCTGTCTGCTGTGTCTAATACACAGTATTTGATTGTTCTAATTCCACAAGGAACCCTCTCTATTTGAAGGCCAGTTGAACTCTAAATTACCTTACAGTGTTACAGTTTAAGAAGTTGTATCAGGCCGAGCAGCTTCAAGTGGGCAGCAGATGCATGCAGGGAGTTTAGACTCTTGTCACTGTGTTCATGCCCTTTGGCTACTGAGTAGTCTGATCAAAAGCCTTTTGCACCTTGTACTTCATTGATGCCTTCATTTTGTACGCTCCTGTGCGTGTCAACAGAACAGGAGAATTCAAACTGATATGGTTTGGTTTCAGACTGGCTTATAGGTTGGGTTTTCTTTTCTGCTTTCGTGTCTGGTTTGTAAAAAATCCCCTTGAATCACCGATGTGATATCAAGACTGATACAACAGCTTCATTTTCATCACTGTTGGAATATATTTGCAGGAAAAAAAAGTTAGAATTCTGCTACACTGTTGCCTAATAGATCATTAGAGGAAAAGTGGTTTTATAAGCCTGTAAGTGGAACATTATGCGAAGATAAGTTGTAGCTCACAGTGTGAGCCACACCGTTATGGATTATAGAAGGAATGATTTTACAGGATCAGTTTTTAGCATTATTAGTGGCCATAAGTCATCAGTTTACAAAATGGTCTGACTATAACCAACAAACTGTGTGTATATGTATTTGTAATGAATGTCTTGGTAGTTTAAAATACCAGCTCAATAAAACATCTTCCACTCAGGGGAGACATTTGGGCAGGAATATCTCAGTGACATCCTTGCCTTTCCCGTTACCATCACTACATACTCAGAGCAATGTATGTTTTAAAAGTTGATTGAGTGTGTATTTACAACATAGATCATGAGAAATGTGTTTTTTTAATGGTGAGAAACTCCCAGTGATGTTTTCTGTGATCTGCAGCATTGATTTGGATTTTTTTTTATTTTAGTGCTACAGAATACAGTCATAAAACTTTTAGACCTTTAATGTCAGAGGGTGCAGATTCTTGACAGAGAATGCTAATGTTAGAGATGTAAGAGATAGCTGCTGCAGGCAAGAGCTCCCAACCCAGTGACAACCAAAAGCTTGCATTAAACACTGTTAGCTGACTGAATTGGTATTCTTAACATATTAAATATATAATATAGAGAAATTTCAGTGGAAAAATTGAGTTTAGAAATGGCTGAAATTTCTTTGTTCTAGTTCTGAAGTGACTAGACTCAGCTGGCATATTCAAGTCAACAGTACTGTGGACTTAAATATGATTGTGGTTGGCAGTTGACTTTTTTTTATCCTCTGAAATTCATTCTTCCCATTGGTGCAATAAGAGCCAGACTTCTCAAACCTTAGAGCATTGGTTGGACACAGACTTTCACTAAATTTGCATTTTCTTAAGAGAAGGGGTAAGGCTAATTGTGTCTGTTTGGAAGAACAGAAATACCTTTTCATTTTAGCAGACAAGTATCTGCACTGAGGAGCATGTGTTTGATTAGCAACTCACATTGTAAGTCCGTAGTGTGCCAGTAGTTTGGTAATTTGGCATCATGAGTGTGGACAGAGCTTGCTTTCTCTGTTGTACAATCTCTCCTGACCTTGTAGTCTTATGCCATGGGACCTAGTGAGCTGTAGCTGGCTCAGATTTGTCTTGTAGACTGTTATGTGACTGTACTTAACACTTGATGTTTTCACCTGTTCTCCCATGGGCTGTAAGCAGTGAATCCATGAGGAAATGATAGAAAAGAAACCCTTTGCAAAGCAGTAAGATAGCTTGAGCTGAAGCTTAGTTGTATTTACAGTGCCTGTTCAGACTTGTGTCTCTGTACTAACCTTTCATGGCATCTGTGTCCAGGAGTGAATTAACTTTCCTGTCTATTGTGAGCAGGATTCAGCTCTGAATGTTGCTATTCCACGTGTTTCCTGCTGCTCATCATGGCTAAAACTGTTAACAAGAGTGTGTTCACTGGCTGCGCTGCAGCCTCTGGAAAGGCTTTCAGTAATTCCTTGTGACGTTCTCTCACAATATAGGGCCATTGCTGGGTTGTAGCAGCCCAGCAGATGGAAGCTTCGTCATCATAGTTGGGAATACTTGAATCTTTATCACCTTCCTATAGTTTGGGGAGTTTTAGGTGCTGCCACAGTGGTAGGAGAGTTGAAAGGAGGGAATCCAGCTCTAGCAGTCTCTTTCATTGTTCTAGCTGTTCACAGCTGCTCTACAGCTGATTGAAAATGCATTTACTCCCCTCATCTGAATAACCTTGAGGGATCAGAAAGTCAGTGGTACAAAGCACATGCAGTCAATTCAGGTTGCATGTCCACCAGCTGCTACAAGGATACTGACACTGAGAGAAGCTTCTTGGTCACCTGAATGACTGAGAAGGAGCTGCAGCAACTCGAGAATTTAGAGCTGGTGAGATGGGTGCAGAAATTCTAAGAGCTCTGTTTGCCTGTTTGCAGCTCTTTCCAGAGCGTCACTGAGTATACATCCCCCGTGGTTTTTGATCTGTTCAGTTCATCTGTGAATGGAGCAAATGTTATTTTAATTGTAGTTCCATCTGGTGCCAAGGTGGGGAATGGACACCCTTTCTTACCTTAGAAAACATCATATACATTCCCTGCCAAGCTGCTCTGCTGACTAATAGTTATAGCCTCAGGCTAACTCTAAATGTAAAGATTTGGAATGTTACTCCATTGGTTTTCCCACAGATGCACACTTGGCTCCCTAAATCTGGCTGCTGTCTAAAGAAATTAAGACCAACAGTAATTTTTTTTTTAAGCTGTAGTATACCATATGCAAGGCCAGAGATGCTCTGTGTGATATCCAGAAAATTTGGTATCTGTCTGCCTTTTTGGTTCCCTTTAATCAATAAAAATATGATTTCCCCCTAGTTCAAAGGAAATTGAATTTTCACATAGCAGGGGAAAACAAATGCCCTTCAGCATTGCTATCAGTGAACTGGGGCACCAGATGTCTTTTAAACAGGTCCAGCATATTGTCTTTCCATTTCCAAGTCGCTCTTTTATGCTTCTATTTATTGTAGGCAATTATGCTTTGACCCAAAGACATAATCCTAGGAGAGTCAAAAATCATGCACCCACTTTGTATAAAAAAAGCTGAGTCTGATTTTGTGGAAAAGTGTAGAGAATGTATTTAATGGGAAATTAGGCAGCAGTATTTGATGACTGTAAAAGTATTTATTTATAACAGCTAATCTTGGTGGAAATGAAGAAATAAGATGAAATAATTAACTTTACTATTTATAAAAAGGTCTCTTTTATCCAGTGTGAAATGCAGCCACCTGTAGGATGAAAAGCAACGGCTGCTAAACAGCGTACAGACATTTAAGCATGAAAGGAAAGAAAGAATGTACATTTGACACTGTGGTGAAAATGCAGCATGGAAGGGAAACATTTTTGTGAAAATATTGCCCCTTTTAATTGCAAACATATTTTTAACTGCCTCTTGTAATTATTCAAACTGGAATCTGTTCATGTAAGTAGAATGTCTGTGGCCTTGCAAGATGCTCTCTGACATTTTTAATAACAGCAATACAGAAAAAGCTCTTACTTTACATAAGGAAAGAGCACAGACTCTCTGAGAGACAAAGGGCTTCATTTTGCTCTCACAAAGAACAGTTTTACTGATGATTTCACTGGAGTTATTGCAGACTTAGGACAGTGTGAGCGAGGGAGGAATCTGAGCTGTCACTCCATCAACACCGAGACAGAGGTAAGAGTGCTGCCTGCTGAATTAACAGCCCTTTTCATAAACCCAGGGAATGAAGGAGTAATAAAGAGGTTGGCTGGTTATTGATGAATTCTCTGACTGTCTGCATCAGATCCTGGAGTTCCAGTTAAACCTTTACATACCTCAAGAGAGAAAGGGAGCAAATGATATTGTAAAGACTGCTTTGCCAAATAAAATAGGAAGATCCGTGGGATTGTTGCACTATTACAAATGTCAGCACAAAATTAAGAGTCAGTTTATAGACAAAAAAAACTCCAATGTTTTACTGAGTTTGTTGGGTGAAGTTTGCAGGACACTTATTGAAAGATAAACTACTGTGCCATCTGTGAAACGTGTACTCAAAAATCCCTCTGCTTAAATTGGGTCACTGAATTTAAATACAATGTATGCTACTTCATTCGAATCAATCCACATTCACCAATACTATTTAACTTATGTGCTCACTGGAAATTAGAGAGAGACTGAATCTTGACTGAAAACAGGCAGCAAAGTGATTTTAGTATCTTAGGATTGTTGATTAAATGTGTAAAACATCTGGGGAGGAATAACAAACTCCACCAGTACAGGCTGGGAGGTGATCTGCTGGAAAGCAGTCCTGTGGAGAGGGACCTGGGGTTCCTGGTGGATAACAAGTTACCCATGGCACAGCAACGTGCCTTTGTGGCCAAGAAGGCCAATGGGATACTGGGGTGTATTAGGAGGAGTGTGTTCAGCAGATCAAGGGAGGTTCTCCTCCCCCTCTACTCTGCCCTGGTGAGACCTCATCTTGAATACTGTGTTCAGTTTTGGGCTCCCCAGTGTAAGAGGGACAAGGATCTGCTGGAAGTGGTCCAGCAGAGGGCTACAAGGATCATTAGGGGACAGGAGGGCATGGCTGATGAGGAGAGGCTGAGGGACCTGGGGCTTTTTAGTTTGGATAAGAGAAGACTTAGAGAGGATTTGATAAATGTTTGTAAGTATCTGAAGGCTGGCCGGGAGTGGGGGGACAGGCTCTGCTCACTTGCTCCCTGTGATAAGACAAAGACCAATGGGTGTAAGTTGCAGCACAAGAGGTTCCACCTCAACACAAGGGGGAACTTCTTTACTGTAAGGGTCACAGAGGGAACAGGCTCCCCAGGGAGGTCGTGGAGTCTCTTTCTCTGGAGACTTTTAAGAGCTGTCTGGATGTGTTCCTCTGTGATCTGTGTTAGTATTGTCCTGCTCCATCAGGGAGGTTGGACTCGATGATCTCTTTGGGTCCCTTCCAGCCCCTAACATCCTAGGACCCTATGATCCTAACTAATAAAATAATATACGAGGAATGATGTTGTGATAGTGGTCACATTGTGTCATCAGTTTTTATTAAATGCTAGGAGAGAGAGAGAACTTTGAAGATTTGCTTTTCATTATGATCTGAATTGGTGTTCAGCTGCTAAAATGAAATAGGTTTGTATAAGAGTCATGACTGTCAAAAACATTTGGTATTTCATTCTGTGCAGAGAAATTAAAATGTTGAGTGATTATATGAAAGGCTTTCTCTTCTGCAGCAAGATTATAAAACCACAGCTTTCCCTTGCAATTGGATCTTCAGATTAGGTGAAATTCTTACTGTTTTATCTTGTCTCAAATGCTTTTTAAGTGACTTGCTGTACTAGTATCATATTAAAATCAAGAATCTATGGTGATGAAACAGTAGGCTTGAGATTTTAACTGCATATAAAGATATTCAAAGTTATAGGTCATACAACTAATGTAAGTCAGCCATCTGGGTGTATACATACCAGAAACATTTATTCTGGTTTATAAAAGCAGTGTAATTGAGTATGCTGGGCAGACACAACATTAATTACTTATTACCATACAGTCTGATCTGTTATCAGTGACAGATCACTGAAAATTCAGTATTTCTCGACATTTTTCATTAATTTCCATAACAATCAACCACTCAAACCACTCCAACCACTCCATTTTGGACCAAATAACGATTCTGCAGCAAGCTTTTAACACTGTGGGTTCAATTAGAATGGAAGAATATATTCTGAAATACTAAGACTTGTCCTTTGCACTACCATCTGCAATGAGCACACATGATTCCCACGGCCATACCTTTCCCAGATAAACTTAACTAAAGCTTGGAAAGCAGAGAAATTTTGAGGGGTCTCAAAGTCCTGACTGTTCAACTTCACAGCTACAGCATTTTACAGCATTTGAATATTGCCAAGTGGTTGCTATAGGAGTTATGGACCTATTATTATAGCTGCATTCTGGAAATAGCTACTTTGACCACACCACTTTACCCTTTTAGGACTTTCAGAACAATCAGACGGTAGAATTCTCTGCAAGATCCTAATGGACATTGTGACTGTGGATCTGAATGACTCAGACAGCAAAGAGCTGTCAGGTAGTGATGCACCATAGAAAATGCATAGGTAAGCTTTTGTGCATGCAAAGCTTTTAGCCTGATTTTGCACTGTTAGCAGCTATCAACTGTTTTAAAGGAAACAATAAATCAACAAAATTGCCCACTTGACAGAATCAAACATTGTTTTGCATGTATATAATCGAATGTTGAGATAAAAGTACAAAATGTGTGCACTCCTTTGAGCAAATGCCCACTGAAATAAGTGCACTTGTGTTTTCTCTTCAGAACAGCTTCCTAGACATGTATTAACAAGTCTTACATTTTTTTCACTGGCATGCAAGATTACAGCTTCAGTCAACTGTCTTGTATTCAAGTGCAAGTGTGTTGGCTTTCCTGCTTTATGAGCTTTGGCTCCTTGATGTAGTGGAGCAATACTGTCGGAAAAAAAACCATCACATGCTGCAAGAAGGTGTCTCTTTGGAAAAGGCACATGTAATTGTCATCACATCTGCGTTGGCACATACTGTGAAGCTTCTCTGAATTCCTGTGTAGGTTCTAGGCCAGGAGTTGTTTGGGGTGTCAGTAAGTCTCTTAATGCAGGGGTGACCTCATTGCTGTCTACAACTACCTGAAGGGAGGCTGTAGCCAAGTGGGGGTCAGTCTCTTCTCCCAGGCAACCAGCAACAGAACAAGGGGACACAGCCTCAAGTTGTGCCAGGGGAGGTCTAGGCTGGATGTTAGGAGGAAGTTCTTGACAGAGAGAGTGATTTGCCATTGGAATGGGCTGCCCATGGAGGTGGTGGAGTCGCCGTCCCTGGAGGTGTTCAAGAAAAGCCTGGATGAGGCACTCAGTGACATGGTCTAGTTGATTGGACAGGACTGGATGATAGGTTGGACTGGATGATCTTGGAGATCTCTTCCAACCTGGTTGATTCTATGATTCTATGCTTTTTGTATACCAGCCCATATTTGATTAGCTTTATTTGGGGGGAGGGGGGTGCGGGTGCAGGCAGTGGTGGTTCTTTGGTTTTTTTGCTGTAGAGTCATTAGAGCCATCGGAGCTAAAGTTACTGCTGCTTTTTTCCCCTGGACTGTCACCAGATGCAATTAAGTGATGCAGGCACAGGCCTGTTGAGAGATCCTTGAACTGTGCCAAAGGTTCATCTCCCTGTGCTCTTCAAGCATGACTATGCTAATAAATTTGCATTTCCTCCCCCAAGCTCACTTCTCTTTCCTCTTTAGTGTAGCCTCTTGTACACTTTGCTTTATTGGCTTGCAGCCAATGTCATGTCCTGTGAGGCTGAGGAAGGTGTTACAAAGACAATACAGCAAAGTAGAACACTTCTGTGTGAACGGTGCAAACTTCCTCAGAAGAAAATGGGCTTTTAATAGCTTCAACAACACAGTGCCCTCTCCACTCTGCCAGTTACTAGTCATAATATATTATAGAAGAGACTGATAAATTTGTTAGAGAGCTCAGCCATCAATACATTTCACCAGGAGTAGCTTCTTTCCTTTCATCAGCTCAGCTGTGTTAAACAGTTTTGTACTCAGATGGCAATTTAAAGTGATATTAGGCCATTACTTTTGAATTATAACACAGGGGCCTCATGGAAGAGAAGCCAAAGCATTAAACCTTCTGAAGGGCAAATGCATATGTGTACACAGTCAAAAAATACATTACTACATCCCTTCCTAATGACAAGAGTGACCATAAACAAACATGAAATAGACCATATTTTTTTTCACAGACTTCGCCAAGCAAAATGTAGAAGCCTGTATAAAAGGATCTTAAAAAATCCTTTTATTTTCTGGAAATCTTCAGATGCTCACTCTGGGGCTGTACTGCTGAGATACTGAACTGGCAATGTCACTTTGACATTACTGGGAAACCTTAGGGTAATTTTCCTTTAATACCTACCTTCTAGGAGGAATTGGTCTATTCTGATGATACTGGAGACCAGCTGAAATTGAAAATCAGCCCAAACTACTTTGAAACCTGAGCCTCAGATAGACAGCAGCTCAGTAGCTTACAGTGCTTGCATTGTCCTTATGACACTTACATTTCAGCTAAGACAACCTACTGTAATTTTTATGTGTCTTTTTACAGCAAGATACCTATAAAAGGCTGTCTGAAGTTAACATCTTCAGTTTTCACGCAGAAACCTCAAATGTATCCCAGTTTTTCAACTGGCAGCAGTTTCTGTATTTTAAAAACATGTTGGGTTTTGGTTTTGTGTTTTTTTCCTCTATAGTGTCATTCAAAAATAAGATTAAAATTAGGATGATAATTATACAGTAGAACACATTGATTGCCTGTGCCTGATGCTGGGCACTGAGCACTAATACACTTTTAAACATCAAAGATATTAATTTGGAGATAACATTTATTGATTGTGTAAAATGTTCCCAGAAGTCAATCTGAAATGTATCATCCAAGGATGTATTGTTACAAATACAATAGTGAGCTTTGCACTAGATGTCTGGTGAATGTAATAGTTTTTTTGAGTGATTCCCATTGCATTATATATGTATAAAGTCACTTTAGATTTTGCAGAGATATTTTCCCTGGAGGATTGAAGCTGTGGTAAATAAAAGCCTGGTGAACCTAGCCTTCGGTGAGGTGACATGATGGGGAAATCACCAGAGATTTCTTTCCTCTCATGTGTAGCTCTTTCATCTCCAGCTACAGGTTATCTGCCCCCCTCTCCCTACAAATGTTGGCACCATTCTGCTCCCTCTCTCTGTGGAGTAATTTTGCTTTCAACCCTATAAGATACTGTTTAGAGAAGAGTGACTACAATGGTGGTGCAAAGATGTGCAAATACCAATTAAGGTCTTGAGGCATTGATCGATGGTGTTGGAGAGTTGCCACTCTAAATGTGAACTCAGTGTACCTAAAATTGGAGATTTCTTGTTATCCCCTCTGAGATGGGGACTGTTCTGCCTCAGACATTGCCACAGCAGAATTACAGATCAGGAGTTCTTCAGAAAAGCCAGGTCAAGGTTTCAGCTCTTTCCTCATCTCCTTCCAAAAGCAGCCCTGAGGGCTGGAATATGAATGCCCACTTCCTCAACCTCCATTTTAGCTAGATGCATTCCTATACTGAAGAATTTCTAGTCTTGAGGATAACTGTGTTTAGTGCAACCCTTTCTTGTTAGACTCTAGATGCACAGCTGAGAGGCGAGTAACAGCATTAATCTCCACAATGAAAATGTATTTTTGGGACATCAGTGCACATCTGGTGAGGACTTTTTAACTTACATTACTGTATGTAACTTTGCAGCTTAATTAATCAATTAGGATTAGTGCAGTTTGTAATCAAGTCCAAGAGTGATTTATGCATGCCATATTAATTGCAGCATTCACACGAAGCATGTCATATACGCAGTCATTTTACAGCTGGATTTCACATTGGGTTGCTCATAAGCACTTAATGGCAGGAATATTTTAGACTTGCAATCAGGGAAATTGTATTGCACAATATGCTTTATATGTTGTACACCCTGCTTAGATAATAACTCCTCCACTACAGATGTATCCTCTTGCTCCTCCCTCCCTGTTTGATAGTTGGCAAAGTAGTCCATTTTCAAAGGCTTTTCTTTGCTGTGGAACAAGAGGTATAATTAAATTGTATCCCAGTAGTGAAGGTTTCTAATGATGATGAGCCAAAACTAATTGTATTGATTTGTTTATTACTGGCTTAGGAAGCTCATCAAACAAATGGACTGAAACTATTTCCATATTCTTATCGGTTTGGTAAATGAGAAACAAATAACACTTCCATATGTCTGTTGCACAGTGTCACGGCATTAATACTAATTCTGAAGATAGACTCAAGCACAAGGAAGGGAGGTTATCACCAGTACGATATTTCTGCAGCTAAAAAATGCCACGTTTTTTCCACCTTTGTGTCTTTGGATGAGCCAAATGAAGTTATTCTCTTTCTTTTTCATGTAAGTGTTATTAGTAAAGCAAGTTTTCTGTCTGCCGGAACTGGAGAGTGGCAGGTTATGCCCAGAAAATGTACAAGGTTGGGGCAAAAGAAGACTGCTATTATGTGCTTGCCTCCATGCCCATTTGTTCCTTGGCCTCTGTATTAAAGAATTCTGGATGAATAATGTGAACTAAAAACTTAGATGAATATTCATTTTAATTTTAAAATTAATTTGCTTCACGCTCTCTCATTAACTCTGCAAACAGTCAAGCAGTCACATCTGGCATAGATACCTGCAGAAAGTAAATTTCAGTATTTCATGTGTGGGGTTTTTTAGGGGTCATTTAAATTTTGACTGCACAAAAATTCATGTTGATGCTCACCTGGTTGTGGGCCAGACACACAAATTCCTCTGACTTGTATGAAAAATCACTTTTGTTACACAACTTTAAAATGTTGGAGTTTTATTACTAAATATGTATGATCGATCCTTAGAGCAAAAGGCTGTCCAAGGTCATTTTAACCAGTGCTGATCTAAAACTATTGAACTCAGCAGTAGTCATTTTTTGGCTTGGGTGTGATTTAGCTCAGTCTTCTCATGGATGCAGCTGAGAAAATTGGGACCTAAGAAAGAAGACCAAGTTAATTGAATAAATTGTTGTTTTAATTGAATTTGGGTGACCGATTGTGTTGATGCTGAGAATGTGGATTCCACACTGACTTGTGTCATGATTTGCTCTTACAGTAATCCAAGGAAAGTGGCTACTGTAATTAATTTAGAGGCTGAATCTGCTTCCAGTGGAAGCAAAAGCAAGCCTTTTAATCCTGAGAGCTCAGTAACATTAGTGAAAATTTATATGTATACATGTGGAACCACCCCATTCATTTCCTGAAATACATCTAGCTTCCTCTTGCACTCTGTGTTTTCAATTACAAATGTTTGCCACATCTCACATCTCTTCTGTGCTGTAGCATATGACACATCGTGGCAACTTTTGTTCAACTAGCAGGTTTTTTTCCAAAGAGGATTCAATAAAGTTGGAGGGCGAATTACCCTGACGTCCCCCGAGAAGCTGATTCTGTCAGCTTGGCAGTGCATTGCTCGAAATGCTGCACTGCATATTATGTCTAGACTGGGGATAAGTTAATAACACTAGAAGCAGAGCTCAAGGTATTGGGAATTATACACTACAGTTATTAAACTTTGACCTTTAAGATTCTTTAAAATCATAAAACATTTTAAAATAGCTACACTACATCCAAGATAGTGCCACTGTCAGGAAAACTGCCTCTCAATACAACACACAGCATTTATATCAGCACTTCTTTTCATATTGCAGTTTCTGTACATAGCAGTCAAGGACTGGGAGTGTAGCCTTCCTTCTAGCTAGGTTGTCTGTGGAGATCTGCTGTTAGGGACAAAGTCTGGGGTGTTGCTATGTGCAGCTTCATATCCTGCTTCTTCTGCCTTTTGTACCCCATTGCACAGCCACAGTGCATTACAGGCTTCAACATTAGCCTCACAGCCCTGGAGCTGTTGAATGGCAGGGGCACCATCTCTTAGTTTTTGCAGATGAGAAAGCTGAGGCACCTGGGTTTTGTTAGGCACAGAATGTGGTGGAGTAAGCAGAAACAGCACTGAAGATATTTAAACTCTCTGCTCAGTAATCTACACTAGATTTTACTTTCTTGCTCCTGCATTCATCGGAGATAAAGCCTCTTTTCGCAGCTATCGGAGTCTTTTTGAGAGTCATAGGAGAGAGGACTGATTAAAAACAGAGATCTACTTAGGGGCTCTGAGTTTCCTTGTGAAGTTCTCTCTCTTCAGTGGCTATAGAAAGCCTGGGGAAAGGTGTCTCAATTAAGCTGTGTGAATATCCTCTCTCCCCATGCTGTATCCTGTGCTCTAATTATAAGGCAGCCTTTCTTCCATATTTGTTGCATTGTTATGTATAGGGAAGAAATACACGTATAAGGGAACAAAAAAATGCACACTCTAGACCTCTGATCTATAGTATCTGTTAACAAATTTCTCAAAGGTAAATGTTTTTCAGAGTTAAAATTTAGCTCATTTACAGAACCAAGAATCTTTGCAAAATGTGAGCACTTCCTTGTTTAGTTCTCCTATGTTGCTGTTGTTCCTCATCCACACAGGGTTGAACGCTGCTCTCTGGGTGTCAGAATTCACCACCACCCTTAACAAGCTGACATCCACAGAGGAAAAAAAAAGCTGCTTTTTTTGTGGCAGCAAACTCAAGAGTGCTTTGCTTCCAAGCTGTCTGAAGACTTTCTCATACATTTGTGCACCCACCATTATTTTGTTTAATATTGACGAAACTCGTGGAATTTTTTGCAGTTAAAATGGTAGGTGATTCAGAGGTCTTACGAACACCAATGAGCCAGTCCTGAAGGAGCTGTTTTCGTATGTCATGTCATTTGACTGAAGTTTCAGTTCAAGGAAAAACAATTTCTCAGCCACTTAGTATGCAGACCTTTGCATGTGCCCTGCAGCTGCTGAGCTTTGCTCCAAAAGTCATCTCTGTGGCCACTCCACGCATTAGCAATACACAAACTCTGAGAGTTCTGTTTTCCCTTTCACCTTGCAATAGTGAAATTATAATGATGAGATTGGTCCCGTGGGTACAAAGCACATGCATTGAGCACTGGAGTTCAAAAGAATAGCAGAAGCACCCAGCAGCAGGAGGGGAAAAGCCAGCACTCACAATATCAAGTTTTCTATACACAGTGAAAAAGATTTAGTGTCATTTAATTTCAGAGCTATTAGAAGAGCATAAAGCAAAAACTTTAAGCTTTTGAATAACAGTGTTAGGATTTTTGGCTTTCACTGTTTTTATGCTTTCGTGTTCCATTCATGTTACACAGATGTGAGTGTTGGAGTCCAAAGCAGTTCTCAGAAGTATATGTGGCTATTCACTTTAGCCACTGTACCTCAGAACAGAAGAAGCTACTGGTGTCATCTTGTAATACTGAGGAGTGAAAGAGGAGTCTGTTCACCTGCCAAGGCAGTGTAGCAGAAATGCCTCTCTCTGCAGTTCACTGGAGAGCAGCAAATATTCCGAGGAGAATCTGTTCTGTAAAGAAAACATCCTTGCAACTAATATATGAGCTTCTTATGGTGCTTATCCTACAAACGTTCTTGGGAAGAAAAACCTTGGAGATGGGATTTACTAGCACTTATCAAGCAAAGCCTTGGTAAGTGCTGCCATTAGGTAAGGGGCGCTTTTTCCTTGTATTGCACTGACGGCAAAGTAAACAATCACCAGAATGTTTTTGTAAGTCCTATCTTTTGATGCTGGGTTGTTTGTAAATACGCAAAGAGGGATGACAGTAGGAGCAGAAATGTCAGGGGATTTTATTTATGAGGCTATTGACAAATACCTTTTGCTCTGTTTACTCACCTCTTCCCTTAAAGGAGGAAGTGGATAAAGTACAAAAGTCTTTATTAAACCAACTGAAATTCTGTTATAGCACCATAGCCCAAAATTTTATCTCTTCTATTTCACTATGATTGATATGCTGAGCATGCCATAGTGGAGGGGACATGAGAAAACAGCAGCAAAACTCCCTTTGAATACAAGGGCAATTAAAGATGGCAGGCAATGTTTTAAAGATTAGATTCATCTGAAAAGTAAACCAGTTGAAATTCCTGGAAGTATCTGTAATTAAAGAATACAAAGCCAATATTTCCATTTTGCTATCATAAAAACGAATCTTCAGCTGCCCATATTATATCTACTGCCAGTAGGAGCAATTCAAATTCCCATACTCTGCAGATGAAGAACCCCAAATTTACTCTTCCCAAATACATCCTCAAGGATAGCTCAGAAGCTGGATAGTCTCTGTGACATGCTCAGGTGCAGTTTGTACAGTCACAGTCACTGTACTAAGACCAGCAATGTTTCCGCATGCTTGGGTGCCCACTCTCAAGGGGATCACACTGAATTTTGATGCAGACTGGGTAGCAAGGTATGTGAGAACAAGCCTGGTTTGGAGGTGACTTGTCCTCTTGCAAACCCAGGAGGATTTGTTTGCTTTCAGGGCAACTGTGCAAAGCTGAAAACTCACTTTCCTTGTGGATTACCCAGTGACAATTTCTTTCTCCTCTAGTTTCACTGTCTTTTCTTCTGCAAAAGAGCAAACTCTAATGCTTTCTTTACCTTCCTATCAGAAGGAGGAGAAATCTTGGCCTCAAGTCACAGCTGCTTGGCTCTTTTCCTCTTTATTTTTGTTCTTACCCAGCCTTCTCCTGACGATTATCCAGCTTTACTGTTGTAGGTTGAATAATTCAGGTGAAATGAACTGTGAGTAGAAACAAGCAGACAGTGTTCCACCACTTGTCCACTTAAGTTATTCAAAAGTTGTCTTGAAATAGGACCTTTGCTCTGAGTCTTAAATGATTACAGTATTTCAGGTATAGTTATGGGTACATAGTAAGCAGCTGTGTTCAGTTTCAAATAGTCAGGCATGAAATACATTAGCGTTTTTCCTTACTGTATAACCGAACATGCATTCTTTAAGTGCTGTTTTGGCCTGGCACTAATGAATCATGTCATTGCATTAGATTCTCCTAAGCTTTGTGTAAAATGTTTCTTCAGTGCACTTTGTATTATTAGCTCTTCCCATTAGTTCCACCTGCAGTTCCAGTTTCCAAGTTCACGTTAAGCCAAGTAATGCATTTGAGTGTCATAGAGTCAATGTCTTATTTTCTAAAAATCTTAATTTCCCCCAAACTTCCATGAATAACATTTCTAAAATCCATTTGCAATGTAAATGACTCAAAGTATAATCCATCCTGCTGTGTTCCAGAACACTTCCTTCTTATTTAATTGCCATAGACACTTTAGTTACTAATTAAACTTTATTGTTTATAATGTTGCATTTCATTAATAGTTGTGATAAAAATGGCATGTTCCAGAAGATTCTTTGCATGTTAATGGCAATAGCAGGATAGACTTCAGTACTTAATGAAAGAGTTCATCTCAGGGGTTTCAAGATTGCACTTTTGTAACCGTGTGGTAAAACTGCCCCACAAGCACGGTCCTGAAAAACAGAGGATGCCTGTTCAGAGTTGTTATAGAGGGGTTTGAGTCTGAGTTTGGGGTGAGAGATAATAAGGCCGATGTAAAGGTTATTGAATAATTTATTAATATATACAAAGAGAACTCTCCCCCAAACTTATACACAACTCAGCCATGCAAGTTCTTTGATACAGTTGGTAAAACTGTTTTGCAGAATGTCTGTGTACAACCAAATCATGCAATTTGGTAAAGGTTTTAGAAATGTTTCTGATTAGAGAGTCTTGCGGCGTAAACTGCCGCCGGTAAAGTTAATGAAATTCTTTTAGCAACCCAAATCAAGAGAGCTCAAATACTCACTAGTCAGAAGTCTCAATATCTGTGTTCCCAAAATATATATATGGTGAAAGCCACGTGGTTGATTTCACGCGGAGCTGATAGTTCAATTCAAATCGAGGCACGCCGTCTGAGAAGGTTTCACGGGCACGAGAGACGTCTTCCGTGGCTCTCAGGACGTCATTGGGTGGTCAGCCACCCGGGCAAAGCAGGGCTCCAGGTTTGCGGGCTGGAGCAGTCCGATTGAGTGCTGTGTACAGCAAGGAAGGTGGCCCTTGGGCTGGCGCGGCGGCCGGCCAGGAACGCGTAGTTCGATCGTCTGCTGAATTGACGTGAAGTGTCGTGGAACAAAGAAGCATGTAAAGCAAACAAAGGTAGTAGCCCCAGGCAGCGGGCAGGCAGGGAGAGGTGAGCGGAGAGAGCATCTTGTTTGCCTGTATTGCCCTATTTGTCAGATGCGGGCCGAGATTAATGGTCCTTTGGCCACGATTCCATCCAATAGGCTTCTGGCAGTCGGCCAAAACACACCAAATTAGGAAAGGCCCACAGGTCTAGTTCCCCCAAATGTGGCAAGAGCATGGGCCTTGTACCCGGTGGGCCATAAGCTAAGCGTGTGGGCTTATACAGCCACTTACACAACCATGTTACACAACCTGGACCCTGAGGAGGCCAAACTTGATGGCGCCAGGTCTGTTGTGCCCTCTTTGTGCTCGCTTATGTCCGCTTAATGTGTTTACCTCTGGCGTAGGCAGAAAAACATGTCCAGGCAAGACAAAGCATGTATAAGCCTATTTTGGGCCTATGGGCCCTCCACGACAAGAGTGTGGAGTCTTTCTCTTCCTGTATGATCGAATACGTTAAAGCTTCTTTAATTGTAATGAAGATGCTGGAAATGTCATTACAGTAATTTGCAGAAGAAATTTATCAGATTATATATATATATGCACTTATATGTATCAGATTATATAAATATGCACTTACATGTATTTGAATTATAAAGTCAATGTTCAGGAAAGCTTGAGACATAGTTTGAACTAAGAGTTTTTTAGGCACAGGAGCTACCAAGCCCATTCACCATAAACTATAATTAAAAATAATAAGGAAAATAGAAGACTGAATATTCAACATTAGGTACAGGAAGAGAAAGAAGTATCTTTGATGGAGGGTAGCTGAAAAGTCACTGAATAGATAATATATAATAGATAATATATAACTCGGTTGTGTGATGAGGAAGGTACCTTCTGAATAGATGAGTTTCGTACCTGCCTGTCCCCTGACTCAGGGAAAGGATCATACAGGTCCAGAAGCTCTGAAGCCATTCATTGTGGAACCTCCCTGTCCCTACCATTTCACCTACCTCCACAATACCAGTATGGCCCATTAGATTTAGTTCTACCTCTGGTAGTACTGAAATAGCATCTAGTCTGTGTCAGATCACCCAGAGAAAATGGTGCAATGCAGTACTGCTGGTATGTGACAGTACAGAAAGCCACATTGATCCAAGTTACTTTTTTTTACAGCAGAGTATGTTTATACCAGAGTTTTGTCTTAGTGAAGCTATGTTTGCTTCTTTGTGCAGAACAAGAGACTCTACCCCTTCTCACACAGCTGCACAAAAATCCTCAAGGATCACTGGCTGTAATCTCTGCTGCTTTCCACCCTGTGAGGAGTGGAAAGCAGCAGACCCTCCCTCAGCATTGGAAGCTGTTAAAACACAGTCTGTTATTTCTGAGCTTCAGCTACACTTGACTAAACAGGTCTGCTGAGCTCAGACGTTGTTTCTTAATGGAAACTGATTCTCTATTGTATATATATGTATATATTACAGGTAACTTGCCTGGGCCACAGAAAGGTAAATAAATGCCAAGCAAGACAGAATTACAGAATCACAGAAACATCCAGGTTGGAAAAGCCCCTCAGAATCACCAAGTCCAACCTATAACCCTACTCTACAAGATTCACCTTAAACCATATCCCTAAGCACCACATCCAAATGACCTGAAACACATTCAGGGTTGGTGACTCAACCACCTGCCTGGGCAGCTCATTCCAGTGCCTCACCACTCTCTCCATGAAAAACTTTTTTCCTATTGTCCAATCTAAACCTACCCAGCCTCAGCTTGAGGCCATTCCTCCTTGTTCTGTCTTCAATTACCTGTCAGAAGAAACCAGCAGCAGCTTCTCCACAATGTCCTTTCAGGTAGCTGTAGACAGCAATGGTGTCTCCCCTCAACATGTTCTTTTTCAAACTAACCATCCGCAGCTCCCTCAGTCCCTCCTCATAAGCTTTATTCTCCAAGCCCCTCTCTGACCCACTCCAGCAGCTCCACGTCTCTCTAGTATTGGAATACCCAAAAAAGACAACTAGTTTTGTATCCTCATTCATACGCTGTTGCTCCAGACCTCAAGTACTCACTAGTGGCACATTCAACACTAGTGGCAAAATGCTAAGCAGTTGGCATAGTCTTAAAAAGAAATTACTTTTTCTGGATCCAGTGTAATGCTTTCAGGTTGAGGCTGTATTGAACTGATCTTGTGAGCAGAGCAACCTAGTACAGGGCACTCTGCCAGTTTATGGAGTACAGGATTTGTCCTGCAGCTAAACAATAGCTCTCCTTCACCTCTACACCTCTCACCATGCAGCCCTGTCAGCCTGGAAGGCAACTTTTGTACAGTAATGACTTGCAAGTCTAAGCTGGCTGTGTGATTAAGAATTATTTCTTTTGTGCCATAACAGAAAGAGAATTAAATAGATGTGATAATGGTATTTTATTCAGCACATAAAATCATCTCATGTAAATGTGGAACAAAATGTACTTCTGTCTCACAGACAACTGCATTTAGAACTTGTTGCTACTTCACTCCTTTTGTAATAATGCTTCAGATTCAGACCTTGGTTCTCAACAGAAACAGGTTGGCATTTTACACAAAGCATTCAGAGAACACCTATTGTCTCCCAAAAGCTGAGAAATTCTGGAAGGTGCATTAAGACATGATGGGATTCTTCCCTTTGTGACTCCCAGAAAGTTACAAAAGACATTGTTTGGGAATAACTAATTTTTACAGAACACTTTATGTAATAGGATTATGTTGTGATGGGTTTTTTTTGCACATACTGGCAAGACCACAGATCTTCTGCAAGTAGGAAAAGGAGAAAACTGAGGAGAAAATAAATGCTGGGTTAGGAGTTTTCACTTCAGCATTGCTCAGAAGACTTATGAAGTATCAACATAAATTAATAATTCCTTTTTGTCCATCAGCCATTATCTATAAAACAGAGTGAAAATAGAACTAACATTTGCACACTTAGGTGCCAGAAGTTGGATTTTCATTCCAGAGTTTGACAGGACAGGATTTCCCACTTGGCATTTCTATTCCCATAACTGCATGTTTTCCTTGTGAAAATCTTTCCCTTAATAAATAGCTTTACTTTAAATGAATTCTCAGGTGCAGGAAATTCACTGGTAGCTGCTGGACATTCATTACTTTAGAAGGTCAGGCCACTTGGATAGACATGTCTTGCTCTGTTTTAATACTATGCAGACAGGAGACATGAAACTTGTTTGCAGTTTGCTCCTCTAGCTAAAATTGAATGTCTCTATATTTTTCATTGCACTGCATTGTGCTACACAGGTGAATCCTTCATTCTGAAAACACAGAGGAATACTGAGCGGTAATCAGGCATATTCGTTTTCTGAATAGAGCATGATCCTCACAGGTCAGATCTGCAATACACTCAAAATTGTACGTAACAGGTTACTGCTGTTTTACTAGAAAACTAATAAATGAAAATTCAAAACCAATTTTTAAATGGAAATGTAAGGATAAAACCTAGCTTATGATGCATCTTGTAAAGTTTTGCTTTGAAACTGTCTTTAGTAGTTTGCAGTGGAATTGAATTTTGGAGTTCAAAAATTCCCATAAAATGAAAATGAAGTGCTGGCCCTCTGTTGTGGATGGCCTGAATGGGCCAAAATAGGCTTATACATGTCCTGGCTTGCCCAGATATGTTTTTCTGCTCTCCCTCTGTCTGCTATGGGGAGAAGCAACTGCAGGGAAGAGGAAAAATAATCTGGAGCCACTAAGGACTCTGGCTTGCTGAGACTTGTTTTGCTCCTGTTTACGTCCTGTGATGAACAAGGTACATGCACTTGGCTTGTGTAAAGTAAGCCTATGGTTTCACCTAATATGGTCAAGCTTGGCTAACTGCCATTCTGACTGGCTAATTTATGTCCAAAGGCCCATTGGTCCTGGGCTGTATTGATAAAAGAGAAGAGTTTGTAACACAATGTACTCCGCTGTTGTATTTATGCTTGCTTGCTGCTTGTTGCTGCCTGCTGCCATTGCTCTCTACCTCTGGCACTTGTTGCCGATGGGGATCCTGCTGCCTACGCCAGTTTGTGGTGAAAGGGAGAAATCAATCTGTGTGAGATAGTTTTTATAAAAATATATTTTATTAAACTCAATATTCTTAACTCTCGTCACCCCCCCCAACCACTATATTAATATTAAATAGGATTCTCACGGTTGTGGAAGAACCTTATGGGAATAATCACAAACGGCTTATTAATAACTATATTACAATTACTAGCATACAACTATTAAACAGAGAGAGTTTTCCCCTGGCTACTGCCGCTTGGGGTCTATATACTATTTGCCCAGCAGGGTGGGCTGAAAGCTTTCTGCTCTGTGGCAGGCACAATAGAAGTTAGAGAGGTATTTACTCACTGTTCTAATTTCTTATAAATCACCCTCCGGGCTACGTCACAGCCTGTGTAAAGTGTCCAGCTCCTCAGGGTCTCCACCCATGGACTCCGAGGCTGGAATACTCCCGGCTTCAGGGGCGTTAGTCTCTGACTGTCTGCTGCTAGGTCCTTCTGGCTGCTGTGTCCAGGGAACTCGTAGGCAGGATTTGCAGGTGCAGAGGAAAGACGCTCCCGTGCAGACAAGTGAGTCTGCTCCTGGTAACTCGTGGCAATGGCACACACCAGGCAATAAGGCAGTGGGCATGCAGTGGGATGCACGGCTGCACGGGGAGTCTGAGCCCCGTAATGACAGGCTTAAGTGAGCTCTGCAAGTAAATACGCAGGCCACTAAGCGAGTCAATGCACACGTGGGTGAATGAGCTCGTGAGCAAATGCACCTAGCACATAAAATGCAGTGGCGAGCGAATGCCCTGGCAGGTGAGCCTGTGCATGTCTATTTATTAACTGTGGGCCGAGATCAGTGGCCTCATTGGCCACCAATAACCAATCAGGTTAGTAGTCAGCCAACCTTACCATAATAGGCAAGGAGCCACAGGCCTGGACTTTCCAAATATGGGGCTCACATGGGCCTAGCAGCCGGCAAGCGTGAGCTGAGCATGGGGGGGCTTACACAACCTAAAGCCTGGGCAGGCCAGACTCCATGGCACCAGGCCTGCTGTGCCCCTCTGTGCTGGCCATGTGCTCACCCCTGATTATGAGCAGAAAAAACACATCTAGTAAATCTGTAAAATGTTTCCATGACCGTGCAAAGATTAATAAACAATATAAATTTTGAAAAAATGCCATCTTGCATTAATTAATTACACCTCCATTACACCCTGTCTTTTTATTCCGGCACACCTTCATCATTCCCAGAAAGGCCCTCATGGAATCTAAAGGGGCCTGACCAGAACTCTTCTCTTGCTTTTGGGAGCTAAGTGTTCTACATTACGGTTGGTATTTCACAAAATTCGAGTGCTGGGCAATCTGTCTTGTCCAGACTGGGTTGTCACTCTGAAGTAGCATTATGATTTTTGTTTGCTTTTGTAGGTTTCAGAAGATTTTTAATGAACATTTATAGGAAAGAAGCCCCAACTATCTTTTTGTATTAATCCAGCTACTCTGGTGGCTGCAGAGTAACATGTTTTAAAGACACCAGGACTGTATGTTATCCACAGCTTTTAGGAAATCATTCTTTTGGTATAAAAAGATCCAACAAAATAGTGAGTTGAAACAGAGAGAGTTTAAGCTGAGATACCAACACATGGCTGTCCTTATTCATGCATGTATCAAATATGATCTTTTGTTCTTGAAGATGTATTTGGCATCAGCCTAAACTAAGACAACTTTCTAATCTGAAATCTTGTTCTCACTAATTTCAATCCCATCTCTGTGTGCAAGCTAGTTCCAGCTTCCTATGCCAACCATCCTCTATGACTTCTCCTTGCTTGTAGACACACTTTGAGCTATTCCAGTAACATCCAGAAGAAGATCCTGTGGGATACAGGCTGTCCTGATAGTGCCTTTTTTCTTTCTTTAGGAAACAAAGTGCCTCATCTTCTTTGTGCCTCAAGCTACCAGTATCTAGAGTCCCCCGATGCCTCCTGAGGGCAGTTCAGATTGGGTTAGCAGCTGAGCCATTAGACTGACAGCAGAAAGCAGACTTTTGTTTAGACAGCATGAGAAGTGTGCAGTGATACCCAGTAACCTCCTGAATACAGATATGTGTGACATTTTCAGTTTTGCAGTTTTCTGAGGAAGCAGCAAGTCGGGTCATTGTAATGAATTGGTAAACATCACACTGTATTATAGATGAAATTCATCTGGTAGAGTTCAGGAGCAAGGTGTTAATGCAGCACTCTCCACTACGAGGTTTGCTTTTTGATATTAGTAGAATACTGTGTTCTAAAATGTTTGTATCTCTGTCATACCATGCCACTGTGTTATTTTGCCTAAATCTAGGAAGACAAGAAAGACCAGGAATAAAGTCAATTTCACTTTTGGATTTCAATTCCTATGTGCTGTGACAGAACGTGGACAACCTCATTACTATATATTTTTTGTGTGTCACATAGTGACCTCTATACTGAAGACCAAAGTTTGCATAATTTAAGAGAGACTTCCCTAAACCAGTGTTGGAATTCATTAGCATAAGGCTAAAATAATGCTAAGAGCCTTTGGTGTCACCTATTTAAGCTGAAGCAGTGGGTGTTTTCTTCCTCTGGGCTTCTTAAAGGTGTATGCCCATGATGGGGAATTTAACTGGTCTTAGTAAATCTGGCAGATAGTGAGAGGTGGTCCTGTACCTTATCAGCCATTTACATAACAAAAGGAAAAAGGTTACTTTTTATGCACCTTTACAGTTTCTTGCTAGTATCAGTGAAGTACACTTTACTTAAAGGATTTATTTTTACAGGCAATGTATTCATATAGTTATCTTGAAGTGCTCAGCCTTCATGCTAGGTTCTCAGTGGTAATTAAAATATACTGTAACTCTTATCCAGTATAATTACCAAAATACACCATCATTATCTGTTGATCTTTTGTGCCTGTTAGATAACTACTGGGATGTTTCGAGCGGAGTTATTTTTGTATTCCTTGAGACAAACCTACTGCAAAATTTGAGTAAATCACTTAATATTGCAGTGTAGATCAGCTCTGAAGTGTTTCACATCTTCTTTCTCTCCCTGCTTCAGTGTTGTGGCAATTCTATTCAGTGTCATTTTGTTAAAAATCACATTTATGAATGACACCTGAATCCTGAATGCTGCTCCAGCTGGAGACATCATCCTGCTGTATGCAGTTATCGAGGAGTGCTCCACAGGCAGCTATTCCTTTCATCCTGCATTTTGTCTTTACCATGACTGCAGACAGAAAATTTTACATGAATTGAGAGAATTCAGACCTGAGTTGGAAAAAAAGAACAACTCTTATCTGAACCCTGCAGGTAGTTAAACCTACTTCAGTGCATCTGCTCAGAAAAAGAGAGTTGTGAGCCCAATGGTAATAAGCACAAGTATACAAAAACAATCTGAAAAATGGTGAAATAGTTCTGCTTAGCTTCACTGAAGATAAAAGTATCCATGCACAAATGTGTGTAATGTAGTTTTCAAGACACCTGGGGACAAATTCACCTGCCAGTGCTTACTGCAACATTTCCCAGTCTTTTCTCCTTTCACAAGTATTAATTCTAGATAAAACATAGGCAGCCTGCCAGATCTTTTAATATTACCAGTTCCATGGTTGTATGCAAAGTATGAAGATGCTACTTGCTGTAGTGTTGGATCAGAATTTGAGATGAGCCTAAGTGGAATTATATAGGTATTAGGGTTAATTTTATTACTCTTCATGGAAAAACATTTCATCATTTTCCTTCAAATTTGAATTTCCACTGATAGCAATATCTTGCAGCCATGATTGTGTGTAAATGTAGCAGTGGTAAATTCTTGTCTTCAGAGATTTCTGCAAGTCATTATTTAAAAATAGAGATCTAGGAGTCACAGCTGCTTAATTAATCTATACCAAGGAAAGCTAAGTGCTGGTCTCTCAGGCATCCCAGTGATGGTTGAAGATTTGTTATACATAAGTCTATCAAGAACATTCCCAGACATGTATCACTTTCAGGTTGTATACAATACAATCCGAAATTTACCACTACAGTAATTCAGTCTTATTTCACCAATGTTACTGTGTTTTGGTTTTGTTGTGGTTTGGGAGTTTCCCCCCATCTGACAATTCACCAGACTAACTCAGCCAGTTAAGGATGAAGCTATATTTCACAGCGTAGCATGAATTTACAAGCATATATATGCAATGTGTACAGATATTTACAACTACATACAATTATATACAAGTTAAAAGTAATAAATTAAAAATCCCTCCCAAACAGCCAGACTACCTAGGTGGGCTCCAGCTAACTCCCCTTCTTTTTTCCCACCCCCTCCCTTATCTCAGAAGGCTTATGTGCAAGGGTGAGATGCAGAAAGCCAACAAGGAGTTATAAGGAAATGGTTAGATTGGGTTACACAGATTCAGGCAGAGATAGTTAATGTGGCAAGCATCAGCCATAGACTGACTGACTTTGTTATGGTTTCATGGTTTCATGTCCCTAAGCAAAACCAGTGAGTGATACAGACATCACTATTATTTTCTTCTCACAGCCAATGATCTAATTTCTCTCATTAAAATATTCCAATTAGTCTCAAGCCAGCACAGGTTTTCACAGAATTATAGAATCACAGAATGGAAGAAACTTTGAAAGTCCTTCCCTGCCTTCTTGTGCTGTTCTACTGAACTGTTGTCATACTGCAGTTAATTTTAATAACCCTGTGGTCAAACCTTAAAGCTGCTTAACTGTTAAAACTAGAAAAAAGGGAAAAAAAAGTTTATGTCAGTATTACATAATTCATGTTACCAGTAAATAGAAAACGTGAAATCATGTAACCATAATAGCTTGATTGAAAAAAATCTTATTCTCCTAATGACTGCTAAAGTAGTGTCCCCAGTTCCTTGTAAGCAGTAGTAAGTAATCAAATGGCTCAAGTCTAACTATCAGAATCTTAATGGTTTTATATAGTCCTTTGCAGATTAATAAGCAATGGATTATTTTTGCAGTCCTAACAATATCTCAGGAATACTTCAGTCTTCATTTCTTTGTGGCCTGAATGATACCTACTTCCTGCCATGCCAGACTGGGGATATGCAGTTCACAAGAGCGGCTGGATATCATAATTGTCATCCCAGCTCAGAATGTGGCCTCTTTACTCCAAATGCACTGTTACCCATTATTGGATTAGTTATCAAATGCTCTAGTGAAAAATTACATTATTAATGTTCTTTAAAATGTCTGTATCTATAAATTGAGCCTATCAATCTCTGTGCAGGCAGGAATGACAGCCTTAGCAAAAGGTTATGGATAAGTTTTGAATATCCATGTAAGGATTTGAATTTCTAAGCTACAGAGAGGTTTAGACCTAATTGTAATCACATAAAGAGAGTAAGTTTGAAACCAAGGTTCCCATCAGATCGTGATTCTTTTCAGTGAACACAAGTGCCAGAAACATCATCTTGCTGATTCCACCACAGGACAGCAGAGCTTGCTAGCCAGATGATTGTCATGGTAGGCCTGAATAGGCCAAAATAGGCTTATACATGTCCTGCCTCGCCCAGATACATTTTTTTGCTCTCCCTCTTCCTGTTTTGGGGAGAATCAACCACAAGAAAGAGGAAAAATAACCTGGAGCCACTGAGTCTAAGGACTCTGGCCTGCCCAGACTTGTTTTGCTGCTGTGGTAAATAAGGTATACAAGCTTAGCTTATGTATGCCTTGTACAAGGCCTATGTTTTTCCCAAATTTGGGTAAAGCAAGCCTATGACTTCACCTAATATGGTCATGCTCAGCTAACTGCCATTCTGATTGGCTATTCTGTGTCCAGAGGTCCATTAGTCTTGGGCTGTATTGACAAGAGATAAGCAGGTAACACAATGTGCTCTACTGTTGTATTCATGCTTGCTTGCCTACTGCTGCCTGCTGCCATGCTGTGCTAAGCTATAAGCTATCTCTGCCACAAAGTAACAAACCCTGATACTCAGAATTTGTCTGCTTGGAAACTCCACTTGTGAGTAAATACTTAAAGCCTCTTGTAATTCACCATTGCTTTCTGCCATAAGCAGAAAAAAGCTCCTTAACTCCATCTAGTGGACAAGCAGTGTATTGACCACAAGTGGTATAATGACCACAGGAACCTTCTCTCCCAGTTCAGTTGAGTTCAATTAATGTTTATATGTTTTTGCTAGTTATTTCTAGATCTAGTTATTCCTCTAGAATGTTTCCATGACCATGTGAAGAACCCATTATTATTAAAATTAGTGGTCGGGTGGATGAGACTCCTAAATATCAAAATTAATAAGCTATATTAATTTTGGAAAAATATCATCTCACATTAATCAATTACCCCTCCATTACAATAATAAGAGGCTGAACTGAAACTCAGGTAGCAAAACACATGGGATTTTCTGTACTGTGTCTAAACTTAGCAAATATTTAGTTACCTTTTTTGCCTCTTTTTTTCAATATACTTACACAAAAATGTCTTCTCTCTCCTATAACCTCATCCTCCCCCTTTGCAGATCTGGAATAACCTCTGTAACAGCCCTACACTTTTGACATATTCCAGTATGTTCACCTTCCAGCTGAAGCCAAATGTGCTTGCCGGCCTGTCTTCCCACAACTGGTTGGAAATACAATATCCCTGGATCAGTAGACAAGAAATAATAGACATCTTACACCAGTCAGCTTCTATGATGCAGAAAAGAAAGATGGTGATGCTCTTAATCAGTTTTATGTCTAGCAAACTGAAATGACAACCCTTCAATAATTGCTAGTTTTTATTCTTTATCTGAGCAGCATGTCTTGTTTATCTCACACATTGCCAATATCTCCAGTGTAAGACTGAGATGCTGTTAATTTAGTCAATTCAAATGATTCAGATTATCAAAATGTCTTGTTCTGAGACACAGCTGTGTGGAGACTGCACTCTTACACCCACACTGTATCACTGAGCAGTGCTAAATGCAAACCATAACCAACTACCCCATTTAGAGATAATTTTGATCATGTAATTAGATGTAATTGTTCATATACTTTTTCTTAGTTAATGCAGAGTCCTAACAATTTTTCAAGTGTGGTACATAGAGACTTCCTATTTTCTAAATCGGAATTCCTGAGGTCTTTCTTTGCTTCTGTCAGCAAGAGCTGTAACTTGATTCAGAGCAAGATTTTTAACTTACTACTCCTTAGTGTCAGATGAAAGGAAAAAAAATATTCCTTTCAAAGTATTTCTGAATCCATGAGGTAGAAGTGAGAATAATGTTTGCTGTTTCAGAAGTATTGATAGACATTGTGCTAATTACAGTACGGCCATAATTATCCTCAGGGAGGAAAGAGCTGATGGGCAATACTAACAGGTGTAAATAATTTCCTTCTTTATCTGCTTACAGTGGATTTAGTTCTGTGTGAAAGCTGATAGAAGGATACTCCTTAACTCCTGTGGGAAATGAATTAGATTGTCCTTGTGATCCAAGGCAAGCTTACCTCAAGCTGTGCTTTTTGTGTCCTTCAGTAGCATTTGGGAAGCTTTCATTCACTTGGCTATCTGCATACCTTAATGACATTTTTATAATATTCTTTTCCTCCTGTTTCCTGGAGGAAATTCTGTGTAGATATTGGCTAATGTTGATATCAAGGTTAATTTAATGAAATCAACTGTAATAACACATTTTCTAAAGAAATGCTGTGGAGCAAACTGGGATGCCTGTCTTTTCCAAAGTGCTGGAGGAATACTGAATCACAGAAGACTGTCCAATCTAGGCAGATACATTGCCTTTTATACAAATAAATATTTTGTCCTAGCTTTTAATGAAATCCTTCTGGCGGAAACCCAGTCCAGAGTGGCCTCACAGGGAAAAAAGCTTAGCTTAGTAATTCTAACTAAGGAGACTGGCCTTCACTATGTGCATTCTTTCCATTCTTCCCTTTTACTTTGCTCTTTGCTTTGGACCATTCATGACAAGTCTTATGTACCCCAACGTAAACAGTTCTAAGCTCAAGTCGGCAAGAACTGCCTGCAAATAATACCCAGAAAATCTTTTACCACAAGTACTTGTGCACATCAGTATTATTCAAATCCATGAAATAAATGTCTTGATCAGTTAGTTTGAAATCATCTTATGAAATGAAAACATTTAGATTAATCTTCATGGAGAGCTATGCTGCAACTCCCAGAACTTTTTCTTGCCAGTGGATAGAGAGAGCTTAGACTAATTTCTGGTAGCATTTGTTTACTTTGTATTTGTGAAAAACACAGGGAGGAATGATAGAAAACTCTCAGGAGTTCACCCCATGATTAACCATGACGTAATTGACAGAGGAAAACAGCAGCAATTCATACAGCCGGTAATTAATCTCTAGCTTTATGGCCTACGTTTGCCAACTGTCTCCATATTTGACAGAGAGAGTGACTTGCTGAATGTTTAATTTCTTCAGTGACAGCTAAGGTATAAAATCAGATTTGAAGATAAACATCTTCTGTGGCTTCTGCTTACAAAAAGAGTAGCCAATTAAGTATGCTTGCTTAGTCCTTGCAAATATTTGCCATGGAATTGACATAGGAAATAGAAGGTTTTTTTCCCTTTCTAGGTAGGAGCTTCACCTCACAAGATGCTCACACTCTGCAGTATGTTCAGCAGGATTCCTTGTCTCATGCACATGATCCATCCAAGTATTTTAGTTTTCTTCTACTCTTTTTGCCATTGTGTGTTAAGGGCCAAATCGTGTGAGCTGCTGAATACCTCCCAGGAGGAGCTGCATACCCTAGTTGCAACAAGAGCAGTTTGACCTGTCCCAGGAGATGATTTGCACCTCATGGGCTTAGTAAGACAGGTAACTCCGAGAGCAGGCAGTGAGTGATTGCAGTGAATTATTCCAGAAAGATTTTCTCCATGTAGGGAGGGAAAATATTTTTATTTGCATGACTTTCATGAGCAGGCAAACCTACCTATCTGACCCATGCCACATATTGCTGATCTGCAGGAGAAACCTCCTCCCCTTTGCTCTGCCCTGAAAATTTGAGATTCTATCCACATTTTGCATCCTCTGGACAAGTCAAACAGTCTGCAAACAAACTGACAGCTGCAGTTCAGAAATGAGAGAGGGATTTTACCATAAAAAATAAATTAAACTAGTGTCCTGCTCACCTGAATTTGATTTCTAAACTAAATACACTTGAGATGTTTTCCATTTAGTCCTGTTGAAAGGGTAATTTCTTGACACTGGTTTATATAAAACGATCAGGGATGTGGACTCAGGCAGCTGTATATATAACAGGACTGTGCTTGTCAGAATCTTCTTTATTAAGTTGGAGTTGGTAAAGGAAATAGATCTATTTTTTTTCTTCAAGCTTTAATGTGCTTTTGTTTTGAACTTGTCATTTTGATTTGCGTCTGAGCTTTGTTTTGATTTTCCCTGAAGATTTCTGGTAACAATAATTGTTTGCAACAGGAAGATTCATGTGATCTGACTGCCATTTTAGACTTCAGTTCCTAGAAAATGAAAGGGGATTGCAACACAGATGCGAGCAGGGAGGACTGATGCTTCTGTACAGTGCACTTCTGCTCCAACTGTAAATATATTTTCGTGATTAATAAAAAGAGAGTAGAAGTCATTGTACTCTGTTAGAGTTTTATTGATGGTTGCTCCCCAGAATACTGAAAAGATGCTATCAATACTCTTGACACTCTGCTTAATCAAGATGTGACCCTCCAATACAACCAGATAACGTGCTTGCTTCAGTGACAGAACAACACTACCCATGAGAGAGGTTACTGTTGTTGCTATTTTTGGTTGAGGGTTTTTTGGTAATTCCATTGAAATGTAACCGGTGCCATTAAATATTATTTAATGCCATGAGAGTGCTGTTGGACACAAACAGGAAATCAATCGGCTTGTTCTCTGCTTTAGTGGCCTTCAGCCATGTGAACTGCACAGGTACCTCAGGGAGAAAGGCTGCACCTTGCACAGCAGACTGAATCAGATCAATAATAGTGTTTGGTTTGGTTTTTAAAATTGCTCTTTCTTGGAATGTGCCAACAGGCAAGTTCAATATCAGATATCTGGGCTTGGAACAAGAAGTTTTTGAGTACACTCTCAATGTTTGCAATACTAAGTAATTTTGTTCTGTAGGGGCTGCACATCAAAAGCCAAAATGGTGAGTGGAGATTCTCCTGGGCAAGTTGGAAGGGATGTGCTTACTGTAAAATATCCTAGACCAGTGGTGGAATTGGTTAGGCATGCTCCTTGATGTGCTTTCCAGTTTGAACAGTAGGTAATCATCACTGGTTCGATGCATCAGCCTCATTTGTGTGCAAAGATGCATTGGTAAATGGTGCCCTTAAAAATACTGTGACTATTGTGGTAGGTTAGCAATTGAATCACACTCTGGTCTCTGTTACAAACGGTCCCTGCTGGGTTAATGGAGCAGGATAGTTGCCTCTGAAGGACTTAAGGTGATCCCATTAACTGCAGTGGATATTTGTTCACATTCCCTACCCCTGGGGGCAGGAGAAAGGGATTACAATCAGTAGCCACTAGCAAAGGAGAGCTCTGCTGACTGTTAGTAATGTCTTCATAGAACTGGAGAAAACTGAGCAGTTCTGTAAAATTTAAAAGAGACTTCCTTCAAAAAATCCATTTGGGGTGAGTTTTCACATAAACTATTTCAAACATTCCCGCTGGGTCTGGCCAGAATGCATTTGACGATTCCTTGCAGCTGTTTAATTCCAACATAATTGCCTTTGAGATTTCTTTCCCGATTTTTCTGTGTGAGATGCACTAAGCTATGTAGATAAGAAGCAATCTATACATTCTGTGTATAGGAGTCAATCAAAGAATATAATGTAGATGGATAACAGCAAGCAAAAGGCTCAGTTCTTGTAATTTAAAATGCATTGCAATGTGAATCCCACTGAGTTGAAATATCTCATTTCAAGAATTTCCTGGGGCAGGAAGCATGAGGTCACTTTGTTCTGTACCAGTCACATTGGTCTACAAACTAAAATCTAATCAAACGTGTTTGAAACATTTACAACACACCTTTTCTGAGGTCTTCACACAATAAATTTATGTGAGTTTATATATAGATTTATAATGACTAGCAATTCTTGCTGAAAAATATGGTACTAGTTAAAAATAATGCTACACAATTATGCAATGTGTGGGTTTCCCCTCTGATCACACAAAGACAGCTTGATTAACTTTCTGTCATCTATAAGCACGGACAGAAGGAATTACCAAGTCTGTCCCTTTTGAATCATAGTATCATAGAATCAACCAGGTTGGAAGAGACCTCCAAGATCATCCAGTCCAACCTAGCACCCAGCCCTATCCAGTCAACTAGACCATGGCACCAAGTGCCTCATCCAGTCTTTTCCTGAACACCCCCAGGGACGGTGACTCCACCACCTTCCTGGGCAGCCCATTCCAATAGCAAATCACTCTCTCTGGGAAGAAAATGTATGTGGTAAAAAAAATGTATTTCTTTGATGTAAACACTCCTGGCCTAGAATCTACACAGGGACTCGGAGAAGCTTCACAGTATGTGCCAGTGCATGTCATTCCTCTTGATGTTGAATCCTCCTCTACTCTATGGGCAGTGTAAAACCCTGCCTTACCAACAGTACCCATTCCAATTTGTCTTTGGGCAAAATCCTAAATGACACATTAAAATATTCTTGCCAGTGCCTTTGAGTACTCACCATGTTGGAACAGAGCCGTGGGCTACTGTATTAGACGTTTCTGTCCCTGACAGGTAGGCACAGGAACAGGTTGCACATGTTAAAACAAAAACAAAAACAAAAAAAAAAAGGAAGAGGAAGGAAGAAATGGAGCAATCTTGGATCAAAAGGATCATGACATGAAGAGGAAGAGCTGAATACCTTGCATGCTCAGCTCAGCCGTACCTAATCTCCACACTCTAAAGAAAAGCAGGATGTGCACTGTGTGCAACTGGAAGAGCTATTCAAACCATGCAGCATGAGCACATTGCTCTGTTTTGTGAATTTAGTTCCCCATACCATCTCCATCCCAGCATGAGAGAAGTCTGTAAGCTCAGTGCAATCGTATCATAATTTGGATCTCTACAGGAGACTGAACTCACGTCACCAGAATGCATCAAGCCGGTGCATGTGTCAGTGTACAGTTACATATACACACAACAGTGCTAGGCCCATGGTGACATTTTTCAAACTGATATATTGACAAGATCTCCAGGATATATTTTAACATAGCCAGGAGGAAAAAGAGCATTACAATGAGGAAGAAAACCCAGCAGAACACTGACACCCAAGTACATTACTTAGTGTGCAGTTGCATTAATGAACCATTACTTCAAATCCCAAGTTTGCCAATAGTGTCACTGTTCGTTTATCAAGGCGGAATCATCCTGCATGTGAACAGAATGCCAGTGAAACAGATGACTTCTCAATCCTCCCATACCATACATTTCCTTTAGCCCATTACAAAAGATTTATTTTTTAAATTGGATTTTTTTTTTCCAGCTGGACAGAAAGAGACTGTTTGCTGAATAAATGCTGTTAAAATACTCAAGGGTATGACTTCAGTAATGACCAAGACTACTGCTTGAGCCAGCTGATGCTCTTTTAATGAGTGCTGCTTGTCAGAGGATCATATCTGCACGTTGTTGTATAAAATAACCATTTTCCATGAGTTCATAAAGCAGGTTCTCGTTTGAAATGGATGAGGTGTACCAATCTCTGCAGCACAAAACAGACTCTTGTTTGAACTGGAAAGGTGGGGGAGGAAGCATATGACAGGGTTTATCCTCCTTTTTATTTAGTTGTTTTCTCTTTGTATGACAGACAGCTTTGCATTTGTACACAATGAGCTCGATAGGTTCAAGAAGAAAAATGCTGAAAAATGAGCTTCAAAATGAATTTCAGCTTCACCCTGAGTGAATTAATACAAGCATGACAGGTTGCTTATTTAGCAAACTGGGTGGACAGTAAGAGTAAGCCTTTTTATGGGACAAGAAAGGCCAAAAAGATCTCTTTTTGTCCCTTCAAGGTTTTTCAAGACAAATCAAGAAGAGACTCCCAGGCAAATGACAAGTTCAAAACAAAACATGTGTCCTTTTTCAAAAGGAAGATCATCTTCGTACCAAGTCCAAGCTTATTAATGTTGCTTTCTGAAAAGCACAACCACTTTATGATTTTCCTGTGTCTGTGGCCCCAGTTGCTTTTAAATAAAACTGCACTGTGTAACTACTGCACTACTACTGGTACCAATGGATTCAAAGCTAAGATCACACAGTAAAAGAACACCATTTAGTAGCCCTGCCATCAACCTGTTCTTCTTAATATATGTGTTATTTATGGCTGCAGGTTAGGTTATACCCTTGAATATCACATTTCTCACCAGAAACAGCAGTGAGTAATTGGGTACTGCAGGGTTTAATGTGCAATACTGTGTCATTTTGATTAGACCCATATTTTATCACTTGTGCTATTAACATCAAAGGTTTTTTTTTTAATCTACAATACTCTGTACATTTGGGTTTAATGTGAGTTAAAGAAATTGGGTTCCAACATACTCAAGTACATTAGGGGTTTTTTTGTCCCATGTGTAGCAAACCAACTTAAGTCGCTGATAAAATTCAGATAGCACTTATGTACAAACTAACCCTGTCCTATGAAAATGAATCACTGATGTTAATTCAGATTTGTTCAGAGCCTTGAACAATGTAAGTAATGAATCTTTCAGATGGTTAATTCAAGCAGAACAGAAATAGATCCCACTTAAATGTTACTACTGCTTGGATTGAATCTCACCAGTCTGGATAGGTCTGAAGATCCAGACCTCAGGGGAGGAGTTCTGCAAATCTCTACTTTGACCACAGAAAAGAGAGAGGTAATGACCTGATCTTTGTTCATTCAATGAAATGTCTGGCCTGTCTTACCTTCTGACCAGACACATAAACACACCATTCTGGTTTTCTTTAAAAGTCATTTTTACATTTTGTAAACCTGTCTCCATTTTGCAGATCTTAACATCCAGTCTGATAAAATCATGAAGCAGGGATAATAACGCTTTCTTGCACAGGAAAATGTGCATGTTGGAGATGACAGGTGAATGTCTCACCTCTATTAACCTCTATTCCAAACCAGCAGAGAAGTGGGAATATTTACTTCTAACTAAGATGGTTCTCCTGTGAGCAAAAACGCTCCCATATTTTGTTTCCAAGACTGAAACCACAAACTGTGTGGTTTGGTGCATATGTTACCCTCACTGTAGTTTTCCAAATTATTTCACATTCTTAGTATTGGCCAGATAGTAAAAAACATTCTTGATAGCATTTAACTTTTTACTTCAGAACTGGTTAAACTTTTATTCCTATCTGTCTGTCTCAAGTTGCCACAGATTTTCCTGTAGTAACTAAGCTGCTGTGTACAAATGCAGGCTCTATATATGATATTTAGATGCTGCTTCTCTTTAGTGTTCCAGGCTACACACGAAACAGCCTCTAGCACATTAACTGCCTGTTTCACCTGAAGTAAAACAGGAAAGTGTTTTAAAAGATAAGTTTTCCCTTGTCACCTTTCTGCTTGTACTGTATATTAGCAGAGTCTTTTTTCCCTCATGTGTAAGCAGAGGCAGAAAAATGTGATCTTTAAACCACAGGAACATTTTTCTTTGCTGTTCTATTAATATCTGACTGAATTAAAAAGGAAAAATTCTCAATAAATGACTACAGCCTTCTTAAAACCTGTAAAATGATTTTTTAAACAGGGTTTTGGCTAGCAAAAATGGGATCTGAACATGTGTGTAATGGAGCCAAACTCACAGAGGAAAATGGTAATTTCTTATGTCTGGCACCTGTCAGGTTTCTTTAAGAGTCTAAGTGCATGTGTTATCACTGATAACCAGCCTTACTCCCAATCAAAGCATCATTTTCAGAGGTAAATCTTAGAGTCCTTTTGAAGTCCAATTTCAAAACATGATCCCGTGTTATCCACCGGAGGCCATTATCAACTAGATTTGTTTGTACCAAAAGAAGGATAGTAGTGGTAAGAAATCAGAGGGAATCTTTCTTCCAACACTGAATAGCAGTGATAACAGTGTATGTAGCACTAGCCCTAAAACTTGCCTCTCTGCTCCAGTGGTCTTAGACCAGGAATTTAGCGACAACACAGATAGCCTCACGATTGTGATTCTTCTGAACCCTACTAGGAGCAGCGTTCAGAGCAGGTAGCAATCATATTGCCCTATATATCATGATTAGCCTAGGACAAAGAACAGATGGCATGAGAAGGAGATGGATTCCATGAATATGGAGTGGGTGGCAATTGTAGCTGGTCCAAGCTCTCAAACCTGAGAGAGTGGTGTTGGTAAATAATGATAAATGCGAAGGGGTTGTTTCTTGGGTATTACAAGCTATAGGAAGACAGAATGAAGTTGTCAGCTATCTGACAACTAATTTTTATACATGAGGGTTTTTTTATGGTTGCTTTTGTTCTGTGATGTGTTGTTTCATTTGTTTGTTTGCTGCCAGGCATTCACTGTGAGATTTTAGGATTTACAATTTATGAAGAGATAGCTTTGTGTGGGAAAATCCTCTAAGACTAGCCAGGGAAGCTGTGGTTTTACAGCTAGAGAAGATGCATTCACAACCAGTATGAATGTTTCAGCCTGTTTTAGGGGTAAATGAATATAAACAAGTATATTTGACTTTTCTGTGAGTTTAGTTCCACAGAGTTAACTGTTTAATCGTAGAATCATAGAATATCAAGGGCTGGAAGGGACCTCAAAAGAGGTCCAGCCCCCCCTGCCAGAGCATGATTCACCTAGAGCAGATCACACTGGAACTCATCCAGATGGTTCTTGAATGTCTCCAGAGAGGGAGACTCCACAACCTCCCTGGGCAGCTGGTTTCAGTGCTCTGTCATCCTCACAGTGAAAAATTTCTTCCTCAGGTTCACATGGAACCTCCTATGGCTCAACTTCCACCCATTGCCCCTTGTCCTGTCACCGGGCATCACCAACATTGTTGTATTTTTATTGATGTTTCCTTTTCTACTGTATTTATTGTATTGGGAAAAGGAGTGCTCTGAAAGCCAGGCAGAAGAGGAAAGTACTCCAAATGAAGTTGGACTAAGTGTCCTCAGGCACCCAGTGTATAGATTTCTTTGGCTTATGAAAGACATGTCAGTCACACCTCCGTTCAGGATCAAATCTGGCCTGTTTCTGAGACTTAGTGTCATAGGTGGCAAGTAATAACTCTCCAGTGGAGAGATGACATGTTTCAGTGGAGATGCCAAGGTGTAAGCACGGATTAGTTTCACTGACCTTTGCTTGGCAGATGCCTCAGAAGGTGTAAAATGGCTCAGTAGACCTCATGGGAATAGATCTAGGATTTTAAGGGGTTTATTGCTGTGCCCCTACAAATCGAGTAATTAATTGATGGCTTTCATCCTTTTAAGCACTGTTGTACTAATTTCTATTCCAGAAGAAACCAGAGGGTAATGCTGCACAGTTTCACGATTAGAAACTTTTGATTGGACATTTTTCTTAATGATTTTCTTTATAAAGTTTATCTCTGTGCCTAATACATATTTTAGAAATTGATAGTTATAGACTTTCAGAAGATCCTTGCTTTTCATTGCAGGAAAAGAAAATAGGCTTCACAGTTCCTCACAGGAATTTCTTCTTCATACCAAAGAATTTGCTGCAATATTAACAATACTTGCATTGTTTTTCTAATACATAATTCCTATCTCATGTTAGAACTTGAGAAAAAGCTATCGGTGTATTTTTTTCATTCAGCAAGATAGGTTATTTTTTATTTCAGGTGAAGATCAAGCTCCTTCGTGGCTGTCTGTGCTAGTTTGAAGCTAGCTAGAATGTTTTGGTGAGAAGAATTAGATCATAGGCTGAGAAATGAAAACGATGGTGAGGTCTACTTCGCTCACAGTCTTGCTGAGATGTGTAGAAAGGAAAAGCAAAACAAAAGATAAAGTCACTTTGCTCTGCACTTGCTTGCTCTCTTCGCTCAGAGTTTTGCCTGCTGGGGAGAGCTTAGTCTGCTGGCTGAACTTCATCTTGCTTTCTAACCTCACCCTCCATTTGCTTTTGTGGCTGATTCACCTTTGCTTCTTAATCCTCTTGGCTGAACCTCCATTATTCCTTGGGATTGGGGTAGGGTTGAGAGGGGTAGGGGGAAGGTGAGGGGGTGGTTGAGAGCCCCTCCTGAGGACTCAGGTTTCTGGAAGGGGAGTTGTGTCTGTATTACCTTTTTACCTTGTATATTTCTGTCTATAACTGTATATACTGTAAATATCTGCTTGTAAATTGTGCCAGCTGTAAATATAAGCTTCATTCACATTTCCAGAGCCGGCTGAGTCTAGTCTGGGTGATTTCTAAAGTGTGGTGGGCGGGGAACACCCAAACCATCACACTGTCTTAGAGGCTAAAATGAAAACACTGTTTCTGAGTGATGCATAAATTCTGTAATGGTTGTTGTCCTATAGCTTCAAAGTTAATTGTTTGCCCTTTCCAGAGCAATTAGTTTAATTTTTTTAAGATTTATGCAAAACTTCATGAAAAAGGCATTTTGGAAAAGACAGAGAGCAAGAATTACAAATCCACCAGGAACATCAGGTCAGTTTATTGATGGGAATTCTGCACCATCTGGGGAGATGGAGTTAGACAATAGCTGTCTGTCTTCTATTTTCTGTTTGTAGGAGCTCGAGTTCTGTGACATGGTGGTCATTTTCCTGTCTATTTTGTAGTACAGTTGCAGTCATTAGTGGGAGGAATGTGCAGGGCTGGCTGAGAAAACAAACTTCTGTGAGAATTTGAGCCAATGAAGGACAGCACTCTGAGCAAGCAGCTTCTTCACATTTCAAAGCCTGTTCGGTGAAATGACAGTCTGCACAGCAAGACACAATGAAAGAGGATTTACTGAGGTTTCATCTTGTTTGGAATTCTCTACTTTGAAAAGTTTTCGGTGAATTCAAGCCAGGATGAAAATATTTCTGTGCCCACAAAAACTGTGCCTATGTCCCACTTGGTTATTTATGATAGTTTTGTGGAATTGTGTTTTCCCTAATAGGGAGTCACCAGGTTTCTCAGGCCTGTTTGTGATTCAGGGGCAGAAGCAGACAGGAAATTTCAGTTTTTAAGTGGGCCTCCAATTGCTTTTCCATCACAATTTTATGATCGCTGGCACATTGCCCACCTGTAAGAGAGACAATCAAGAACTACTGGGACAAACTGTAAACAGGTAGTCATGTTGCAAATGCCTCCATAAGCCTTGTGGTATATGCTACATTAGCTATTGCTTTCTGCAAATTATGTTTGCCAAGTACATTGTTCCCCTGCTGTCCTGTAGTGTGCCATGGATTGGTAATGCAACTGATTGAGAACTAGATTTATCTTTTGTCTAGTTGCTGCTTACTCTGGGCTTGATCTTATGACTTCAAAAGCAATGAGAGTACTGATGATGGTGTCAATGGGAGCAAGAGCAAGACATCTGGCTATTTCACATAGCTTCTGTATGCTTCAGTTAATAAGTCAGAGTGTCTACTTAAGTTACAGGTGTGCTAGTAGTTCACAGAATAACAGAACGAATGAAAGAATCATAGAATCATAGAATGTCAGGGGCTGAAAGGGACCTTGAAAAATCATCTAGTCCAGACCCCCCCGCCAGAGCAGGATCATCTAGAACAAATCACACTGGAATGCATCCAGATGGTTCTTGAATATTTCCAGAGAGGGAGACTCCACAACCTCCCTGGGCAGCTGACTCCAGTGCTCTGTCACCCTCACAGTGAAAAATTTCTTCCTCAGGTTCACATGGAACCTCCTGTGCCTCAATTTCCACCCATTGCCACTTGTCCTGCCACTGGGCATCACTGAGAAGAGGCTGGCTCCATCCTCCTGGTATTCACCCCTTACATAGTTATAAACATTAATGATAGGGATTGGAAGAGAGGGACCTCTCTGGAGACCATCTAGTCCAAACTCCCTGGCAGAGAAGGTTTACCTAGAGCAGGTTGCACATTGAACAGAAACCAAAAGATCGCTCTGTATTTTGGAGCACTTTGAAACGTGAAGGCCACTTAGTAATTCAGCACAACTTTGTGCAAATGCTAATTCCTAGCACTTGGGCAGCTGAGGCGCTCTAGTCGCAAAGTCATTTGGATATGAGTACAGTACAGCTTAATGTCAGACCAAAACCCAAAAGAGATCACAAATAACATAAATAATTTTAGACCTTGACTTTTATATAGTGAAAAAGTTATCGACACATTTTTTTAAGCAAGCAGGAGAAAATGATGGACTTTATTTATAAGGTGCACTGAACTTGTCTTCTACCTGCTTCTACTCAATGAAAATTCATAGTAATGTAAGCTTCCTCCTAATCACTATGTCAGATATTTCTTTTTCCCTTTCCTCATGATTATTTTTAACTAAGTTAAGCACCTAAGGCAAAGTACCAAAAGACTCTCACTGTTGTTTGCTTAGGGATGAGTGCTTCGCTAGTGGTGTAGTCCCAAGTTGGCAATACTCTGTTGTTTTGTATAGTATTTGTCTTGTGGGAGTTTCTAGCCACTGCTGAGGTAAATAACAGTGTGGTGCCAATGAAGTGAATTGAATAGTATTTAATCATAGCTGTGCCTACTACACAGGCTCCTAGAGTGGGCTTCTGGAGTGGCAAAGCAATTATTATTACAACAGTGGTCTTCATATGTGAACATTAGGCATGTTTCAGTCTAGGCTTGGAAAAGGTGTGGTTCTCATCATTGTCTTTATAGGCACAAAGTCTTTTTGAAGCTATTTACTTGTCCATAATCAAAATGTCAGATGTTTTACACTCCTCAGATGTGTTTATTTTCCCTGTTTCCCATTAATAGAAAATTCTAGGAAGCTGCACTATCAAAGCTTATGAATGTACATTCCTGGAGGGTCAAGATACGTATTCCTGGCTGGACTGCTGTAAGACACAGCTATCACAGAGTCACAGAGTTGTAGGATCCAGAGATCCAGAGATCATCTAAGTCCAATCTCCCTGCTAAAGCGGGTTTACCTATTTCATATTTCATAGGAGTGCATACAGGCAGTTTTGAAAGTCTCCAGAGACCCAGACCTCTCTGGGCATCCTGTTCCAGTTCTCTGGCACCCTTACAGTGAAGTTTTTCTTTAAGTTCAAGCTATCTACTGTTGTTCTTCCAATGTAAGTGAGCTGATATAGGATGGTTGTTTTGCTTGAAGCAGGTTAGAGACCTGCATCATGTGCTGCCAGGACATGTGGGATCAGTAACCTCCAGTTGTTTTGTGGGGATAAGCAGTTGGAGTAGTAACATCATCTACCACACAGCTCGTTTCAGGCAGTGTCTGACAAGCTGTAACATCATCTGACACACAGCTAGATTCAGGCAGTGTGTGACAGGCTGCTAAGCTTGAGTGAGGGTGGTACATAAGCTCAGCACAGATTTAACTGAACTATATAGACCTATCTTCATGTGCTCAAGTCTTAGTTTTCTGCTTGTTGGTTATACTTGTCCTTGCATACCTTGCAAAACACTGTGAGGTCTCCTTTATTTGCAGTATTAAACAGCTTAGAAAGGAGCACACTCACAATGTGTATTTCAGTTCTGGATTGCAGTGTAAAATGCATTTTTCCCGTGGTTAATTTTTACACATTCATGTAATACAGAATTGCATTTCATTCAGTCTGTGCTTTAGTGGAATATGTTATCAGGAGGAGATTATTTTGTATTTGTGATGCCTTCACCCCAGACTCTCTTCTTAAAGGGAAACCTCTAGGAAGGTAAGTTAAAAAAACTCTTCCTGAGAAAAATGAAGTTTGTCTTATGTCTTCATTTACTATGGTATTTGAGGATTGAGGGAGATAATATCTAGCATCTTTTCAAACACTGTTCTGTACAAAACACTTCCACTTCAGCTGCTTATTACAGCCTCTATAGACTGTTTAAACGTTATGAAGGCTCTCTAGTCTATGTTGTAGTTTACAAGTTAGAAACAAGCAACTCATTCCACGGTGTGTGAAAGCAAACATGATTTCAAATTAATCCTTTGCATGCACTTAAAGAAACCAAATACAAATACAAAGGTAAAACAAGAGGAGAGGTGACAGTTTTCTATTTGAAAGGCAGCTCCCTTGTTATGCTTGTACAGGTAAACCTGAATGATCTCAACTCAAGATGTTCTCTCTTCTTCTGCTTGTACAGTTGTTCTCAGGTACTTGCAAAAGCTTTTGCACTTGAACTTCTGAAACTTATTGTCTGAGCCATTCTAAGGAATGGTCTTCATAAAATAGCTTAATATATATTCCTTGCCCCTACCAGTATATTTTTATGTCTTACATCCTCTTAGGAACAAATTGAAGGAAAACAAAGTCATAATGTCGCCACTGAATATTACAAAGAGTGATCTTGTGGTATATAAAAGACAATTCATTTGCATCGCCTTGTAAGTATAAGGTATACCTGTGATAGAACTAACAGCAATGTGGTATCAGCAAATCAGTTAACTTAGTCTGTGCATATTATATACACCTGCACAGGTAGTGCATGATAGTCTGTAATAATGAATAGTGCACAAGGGAAAACAATACTACATGGCATGAAGATAAAGGATATTGGCATTAGTCTAAAATAGAACATCCCTGAGCAATGCCACAAGAAGATGTAAGATGACTGCATTGTTTTGTATGGTAATAATCTGCCTATCCATGTCATTTTCATAATGATAGATGGATATAGACTGTCATATAAGCAGCTTGAGAAGAAATTACCTGTTCATGCTGAATAATTTCCATATGAATGGTTTAGGTTTGTGGGTTTTCTTGCTCTGCTTCTCTGAGATCTGCCATTTTTTTCTAACACATGACAACCTGATCTCATCAGATCAGATAAGCTAAACATAGTCAGACTGAGTCAATACTTAGATGAGTGAATGCCAAGATGATTCCAGAATGCATTGGGACACCACTCCGTATCAGTATTCCTCTCTTGCAAGCATTGAAGAAGCATCCTCCATGCTGTTGGGGAGTTTACTTGATAGAGGACTATTCATCCATATCTTAAACAGTCTTTTATCATTGCCACATTGTTTAACATCATCTGCGTTCCCCCAACAAGTGGCTGCAAATGTTGGTGTGTATGTAGTCTACCAAGAATCTTTTGGGGATGAAAGGTACTGCCTAAGCTGAGATGCTTTATTTTATACTGGATTTCTGCAGCCCTGATTTTAGTGTATCCCAACAGAGTGTTAGTTTTAAGACACCATTTAGGTCAGCCTTTGACTGGAGCGTAAAGAGCACTGTGTCAGAAGTTCGTATGCAGAATCGGGAGAAGTGCTGGCATATACCTGTCAGAAGGGCAAGATAAAGCAGCATTTCTGTTGTCATCTTCTGTGAGATAAAACAGAACGATCGTGGCTATTTTTTATTTCTTTGTAAGCTTTGATGCAATTGGCTTATTGGATTTAACTGAGACCTGGGCCAGGATATTGCATCAGGAGATTTCTGTTTGCTTTACCCTAAGCCAGTTGACTTAATATTTCTTGATTCAACCGAACACATAAGGTGACATCTCACACTGTGTAGACTTTAGTTTCTTCTGAGTTGTGTGTAACAGATACAGTTCTGCCTCTCTTGAAGAAAATGTATGGGAAATTCACACAGGGACTGAATATTGTAATAGCTAAGAGCTCTGATGAAGAATGCCAGCTTGCTTGTAATCACAAAGCTAGCATCAGTGCAAAACGAAACCTGTTGGCAGATTTAATGCAATTGAACACAAAATACAAGTGAAAGAGGTGAGTAGCCTTGAATAATGAGAAAGAGGAAGCCAAACAACCTGAGTAACATCTTTACTCTTTAATGCCAAACATTACAACTAATTTATCAAAGAAGAAAAAGTCATTATTTTCTTCTGTATATTTTCCCTAAATAAATAGCAAACCATGGGATGATTTCCTTAACTGAATGCACAGAATGAGACATGCAGCAAAACCCCCACTATTAGTGTTAGTATAATTGTGATTAGGTAATCACCTTTGGTTTTCTTGCTCTAAGACAATCATCATATACCAGTTTGAAGGAACATAGTGTGAGGGATAATTATACAGGAATTGTGCATATAATAAAGCAATCTCTGAGCCACAAAGCTAGAATCTGGATGTGTTCCTTTCACAGAGTCAGGGCCTGCCACATATAGGGGACCTTATTTACAAACTGTACTTCTGCATGTGTAGCAGACAATATTCAGTCTCACTGAGAAATTCAGCTCTGGCAAAAGCAGTTCCAGTGACTTCAGTGAAGTTCTGTCTGACCACACCAGAATTGAACTAAACTCACTGACACTAATTTGGGGATTCAGTTTGTATACTGTGTCAAAATGCTGACTCGTGTGCTCTAGAACTTCCAGTGAGCAAATGGTACAAGGAAGTAAGATGTCAATCGCTCATTGATCTCTTGCATTTATATATAAAGCCGGGTGAGAAATCTGATTGCACATCAAAACTATGTCCACTTAACAGAAGGAACAAAGGAAGGAAGTCACTTTTTGTTAATCTTTTTTCTTGCAGTTTGAAAAAATAAATATTTTTGTAAATATTCTGGATACTTTGTAGTATGCACTTTTGCACTATTTCTTTCCTCTGGTGCTAAATGAGGATTTGCCTTTGACATTTAAATTCAAATGTAGGTAAGGAAGTGAAATTTATACAGGCTTGGAGAGGTTTTGTTACTACCAAGCATATCTGAATATGCCTGTCTTTGTACCTTTGCAGGATTTCACATTGCCAAATAGAGTGCTCGTCATGGTTTTAATTTTTCCTCAGAATGGATCTCTTTTATGTCTGCTATTTGCCATCCTTGTCAGAGTCATTGAGCACAAGAAATTCAGTATCTACAAGATGCAGAAACTGCTTTTTTCCTCACACTCTTGTAATAGGTAATGGATGTTTTTAAGAAAGGATCTTTACTCTGTGCTTTACCTATTCATGTGTAGGATTTTGATTTCATTTGAAATGAAAGGCGTAAACCTTGGGTCTGAAAACTAATAGAATTTCTGCATTTACCTGCTGATCCATAGCCTTTAGGTTAGATTGTGTGTCAGGCAGCAGTCAGCTTGTTGAATGAAGCAATACTTTAAAACTAAAATGAAAAGATCTCGGTTATATGTAGCCTGACACCAGATATGAAGGCAGATTTCTGGTGGCTTATTATTGGAAATATTTTCCAGTGTGTCTGATAAGCGAGACTGAACAAGCCGTGGGAAGTAGACCTAATCAGATAATGCTGTCTTGTAGACCAGAAAAAAAAAAAAAGAGAGAGAAGAAATATATTTTGTCTAAGTGCTATATGCCTTCTCTTGTCAAGACTGAGGACAAAAAGGCTGGTGTAGTGTCAAAAGGCACTGTAGAGATCAGGGAGCAAACCCGCTGCTTTGTGAGTCTGGCTGTTGCCAATTTACTTGTATATATTCATTGTCTGTATTACAGAAGGTTTATATCTAAGTGCTTGAGTGATTTGGAGGTCTGGAGATGGGGCATGTAAGAAGGACTGGGAGAACATCAAACTGTATCAGCTATTCATTTTTCAGCAAGTCTAGGTTTTTGTTTTTTGTTGGGGTTTTTTTTTAACTTCAAAGGAATTTAAGATACAGACTTGTGAGGAGAGTCCCCATGAAGGATCAAGCACTGTATTCTGCTCAGGCTCTCAATCCATGCACATCCTTAATGGGAATGCATCTGAACACTGAGGCTGTTCGCAAGATGAGTACATTGTCAGTATGATCTGAGGAGCGTTCACGATGTTGCAGGATGGAGGACAAAGGAAGATCTTGTAGAAATGCTTAGAATGAGTTCCAAAGAACTGAAGCCAAAGAACTCTTTCGTTATTTCAATGCCTAGATATGAAGTGGTGGTTACACAGATTCCTATTTAACGCAGAAAGATATTTAACACAGCTTCATGTATTTTCATCTCTGCAGACTGCACGTAGATAATAGTTTATATCAAATGCAAACACAGTCAGTGCCATATTAATATTGCATGGAAAACGTGCACTTGCATTTGATGACTAGGACACTTTTTTACTTGGCTGTTGTTGAAAGATCCTCTTAGTTCTAAGTTTTGGAGTTTTTTAAACAGTGCCTTCCTGTCTTAAATGTCTCTGCACAGGGGAAAAGGACTTTAAGTGCATAAACCTATTCTGCACTGATTTTTCCAAACAGCTACTGTAAGATTAAAATTTTAGATGGATTGAGCATCTCTGCAAATACATTCACATTCATACATGTCTGGAGTAAACATTCCATCTGGGGCTTCTGCTTTATTTTTCTTACTCTATATTTGGAATTCGAAATAAGGCTTATTTTGTGAGGAAAAAAATTGGTATGTCATTTCAGTTGTCCCACGCTTTGTATAACTAATTGTAATTAGTATAATGTCTTTGTTGGCAGGAGCTTATCAGGCAAATAGCATGGAGAGGCAAAGAGAAAGCCTCATAAAGAATGATGTTGTTTTGTAAAGCTAATTGTGACGCTATCTCTGGTTTTGTGTGTGATTGAACTCTTAATTCTCAATCTGGTATTCATTGCAGCAGTGTAGCTCCGAGTGTTACCTGAGGATCTCTGCAATGTAGCTACGTAACAGATTCCTAATAGCTTGAAATTTTACAATTTGGTGCCAAAAAGAGGTACACTTGAGTCATCTGCACTGTAACAAGTGGCCTGAAACTTCTAATTGTAGTGAATTAGCTTCTTTTAATGTTTGTTATGCAAATCTTGTAGATAACAATTCAGTTAACTGCGATGTCCTAAACTTTGATGCCTAGGGAGCGACAGCAGTCTCCTCTGGTGTACACTGCCAGGTGTGTGGCCTTTTGAAGAGTGTCTTGCTGACAGAGCTTCATGGATGACATATCCAACCCTTAACTAGCTGGTACTGGGAGTCAGTATAATACATGAAAGGGAAATCAGAGCATTTATTGGTAAAGCAAAGGGCCACTGCGCTACTTCATGGATGTTTTCTAATAACTTCAATTCACTTGAAATATCAAATCCCTGAAGCTAACTGAACACTTCACCATGCTTGATAAGTAGGCATTATCTTATAGTGACACTGAACTGACCGGATTATTAGTCCAATAACTCTTTTTAGTTTGATCTTCTCTAAAAGCTGGATTGTGAAAGGCTTGGAAAACTAACTCACTTGCATTGAAGCAATAAGCATTTTATTTTGTGCATTTCACTGCAGTTTGGAGATTTTTCTCCCAGCTTCCATTTGTATGATTATCCTCCTGCAGTCTATTCAATGAATATGGGAAGAAAAGTAGTCTGAAATGGTCCAATATTGAAGGAACTGTGCAGCGGGCTAGAGGGGTACCTACTCTGATCCATAGTTCCTGTGAGCTTCTCTGTGGCAGTCTTGTGCTTTTCTAAATTGTTTCCTGTATCACATTTTTTTTCTTAAGGCTGCCACCTGAAAGAAAAAAAAAAAAAAAAAAGAAAAGAAAAAGAAAAAGAACGAGAAAGAGAAAAAAAAAAGAAGAAAGCACTGTTCTTTGTCCTGCCAAATATGTCTGTCTGCAGTTAAGATGCTGTGTAAATACTTGTCAGTGGCTGCAGCCATCTGGCCTTCAGAAGGCCCTGACGCATAAATGTAGTGGCTTTGGTGAACAGAAGACAAAAGCTAATCCTGCACGTCCTAGGGATCTGGCATTCCATACTGGAAGTGGGGCTTTAATTAGAACTCAGCTTCTTCTATCCACCAGTGTACCTCAGTGTGAGGAGCCAGCCCCTACATGAACGAAACACTGGAGAAGATAGAAGAAGTTTCAATAATTCAAAGACTGGAACTAGTTCTTCTGTCTAGATAGCTGGACAGAGGTGAGTTAATTAAGAATGTGGCGAAGGTCTGGAGACCTTGGGATAGACTAGAAACATTAAGCAACACCTAACAGTGATACTAAACAATAATTTGATACCTATATGTGTGAGTTTCATTTAATTGTATGTCAAAAAAAAACCAAACCAAAAAGGAAAGTTGTTCCCTTTTTAGTTTATGGAACAGGTAATCTGGAGAAAGTTATAGCAGCAAAAGGAAGGCAACATCCATGTTAATTAGCAGTTCATCTTCAAAGCTTGACTGATGCATTACATTACGGCCTCTTGCATTTGAATTAAAATCCAGTCCCACGCAGTTTCTATTTTTACCTCCTTTTTTCCACATCAGAATAATTTGTCTGGATTTAAGATTTAATTTCTGCTACAAATATTGATGTTCCATAATCTGAAATGAGCTTTTGGGTTGTGCAAATAAGCAGTGTTGAGAAGAGCTCTGTAGCTCTAGGTCCAGCTTCAGACTATGTGGCTTTATAACAGAACACAGTATTGGAGGAAGTTTCTACTTTCTACGGGAGAGACTTTCATAGAATCTCAGAATGGTTCAGATTGGAAGGGACCTCAAAGATCATCTAGTTCCAACCCCCTGCCATAGGCAGGGACACCTCCCACTAGAACAGGTTGTTCAAGGCCTTATGCAGCCGGGCCTTGAACACCTCTGGGGGGAAGTATCCACAACCTCCCTGGGCAACCTGTTCCAGTGTTTCACCACCCTCACTGGGAAGTTTAATTCACTGGAAAGTTTAAACTTCCCCACTGACAGTTTAAACCCATTACTCCTCATCCTGTCATTACAAGACCTTGTAAATAGTCCCTCCCCAGCCTTCCTGTAGGCCCCCTTCAGATACTGGAAGGCTACTGCAAGGTCTTCTCGAAGCCTTCTATTCTCCAGGCTAAAGACCCCCAACTGTTGTAGCCTGTCCTCATAGCAGAGGTGCTCCAGCCTTCTGAGCATCAATGCATGCTAAAGTACTACTTACATAGCTGCATAAAATGTAGAGGAGGAAATCTCAGTATGCCTCAGTTCTCTGTGAGAACTAAAGGTAAGGATATGTATGTTCTCCAAAGAATCTGCTTCTCTTCATTATTTGGCAGTTAAGCTCTTTGGGTGAAAGAATGTTGCTTGTGAGCGTACAGTGCCTTGCATTGTGAGGATTTGCTGCGCTACTGTAATGTAAACAATCAGCAAGTAATTAATTTAGCAACTAATTAGCAATTAATTTTAGAATACCTGAAAACACTCTTATGAATACCATCACTGGGGAGAGATGAGTTGCTGATAGAGGGATATGCATCAATGAAGACCTTATCTGTGGGGTTTCAGTTCTCTTTTCTCAGTGAACATTTTCTTTTCTGAAATGAAACTTCTCATTAATATTATGACCCTCCATAAGCCTTTTTTTTCTGGGGGGAGGGTGAACATCCATCTTTGTGAAAAGCAAAGTTCTCAGATAAATGTGAAATGTAGGGACAAAAAATACAACACTGCCCTCTGTTCCATGTTAACATCAAAAAGGTAGTGATTGATCTAACACAATGACTACAGACCGTAGAAAAGTTAAAAGGGTACCAGGTGACGTGCATCAGTGTTGTTTCTGTCAACTGAGTATCTATCCAGCCCAATGTTCTCCCCACTCAAATGAACAGTTAGGGGAAAATCTCATGCTAGCTGTTCTTTCATACCTATATAAAAGTCTTTGCTCACAGCCTAACATCACAGACATATGTACACCTTTAGAAAGTTGTCTCTCTCTTTTTTTTTTCATTAGACATAAAAAATAGAACGTAATAAAAAATGTTTTTTATTAAAGATTTAAGCTGCTTTCAGCCAAGGTTAGATGAACTCCCCTCAGTGTCTTGTCTTGACAAGGTAAGAGCTAATAAAGGTATTTCTTCTGTATTCACCTACAATGGATTTCACTAAAATATGCAGCTAGGAGTAGTGAGTGCCCTTTAAAACCCAAAGCAAAAGGTGAGAAAGCCTGCTTAATTAAGACTCTTTGGGGATCCTGGATTAACTGCAGCTCTGTTTAGTTTACTTCCTCCATGGACACAAATGTGCAGGCCCAAGACAGTAAGTATTGATTTAAATGAAGATGAAGGGAAAAGTCACTATTTGTCTTTTTTTTTTCTTCCACTTAACACACATCTGAGTTTTGATTCATTTTTGGTTAGAAGAGTGACAATCTAAATCGTTCTCTTCTCTCTTTTATGCTGTGGGAAAATGTGTAGCCAGTGCTCAGCTAACTGGAGGCAGCTACTGGTGAAGAGTCCATGCAGATGACTGTGGCACAAGTTGTGAAACCTGTGTCAAGGTTTCAGCCATCATTCCCATTGTCATATTCTTCAGGAATTGCAGTAAATCTTTGACCAGTGGGAAATGGAGACCAATGAGATAGGAGTACAGATATGGTGTCACAATTGACTTGCAGGCTTGACTGCTGTTCACAGAGGGCAAACTTGACATTACTTCTAGTTTAACTACAGCAAGCCTAAATAAATGTACTGTGGAGCAAGTGCTATGCTGGCAGAGACCAAAAGAGTTGCATTTCCTGATAAGCTCAGTCTTCCTAAGGGTAGAGTGAATTTTACTCTGGTGATTTATGAAGAGAAAAATGTCAGTTTAAAGATGTGTACAGCTTAGCCCTCAAATCTGCTTATGTGAATTGAGTTTCCCTTCATTTCAAACATATGTGTATGGTGGATCTTCTTGTGATTTAAACATCCATTTGTTAGTCAATGAAATCTAAGTGCAAATGGAGACGTGTGGAGCCTCACACTTCTGTTTCTGGACAATATAGATCTAGTGGGTCAAGGTCATTGATAATCATATATGCACTGCTTGACTTCAAATTCCAGATGCTGACTGTAACCAGGGCACTTACAAAAGGAGTCTCTAACTAATAACTTGAGCACATGCAATAGCATGGGCTGTGCCTCAGACCACATTTTGTAGCTAAGAAAAAATGGGGAGGAAATAGTTTTGATTCAAGAGAAAACAAAAGAATATGTATTTCTGGAAACAAGAGGGAAAGAAAAGTATATTGGGATTGGGATTTACTGTTCTATAAGCAGTTTGCACCAAGAGCACGATTTGGTTCTGAAGAGTCAGTGCAAGGTGCAGAAGCTAAAATAGCTGCGAAAAATTTAGCTAGCAACTCTTGTTCTCTATGGAGGATGCCATTCATCTTGAAAAGATTAGCAGAGGTTTTCTTGCACAAGAATCACCTCAAAACAATACATACACTTGCTGGAAAGCAGAGTTCACAACTGCAGTTCTTTAGTCTTGTTTCTTTTATGTGAGCTTTGCAGCAAGCTGGATCTCTGTGATTACTCTTGATAAACAGGAATTCTCCTTTCCTTCTCTGCGTTCAGCAGCACAGACATCTGAAGGAGTTCTCTCTGCCTGCATGAAATAACTTCCTTCTCTTGTTGCCTGAGTTCATAACTGAGCTGAGATGCATCAAAGCCAGGTCAAGGAATCAGAAATAAGGAAACTACAGAAGCCTGGGCAACAAAAGTCAGTTGTTCTAAGCTGATTATTTTTATTTTATTATTTGTTGTTATTATTTTCCCATTTGTTTTAGGTTTCCAGGTATATACTGAATAGAGGGAAAAGAAATAAAAAGTGTATACACAACACAAAGATAAGAACTGAGTGCATAAAACAGGTATCACATGGATTTTAGTCATTGCAGTAACAGATTCTTTCTCTCATTTCTAATATAGCTTTTGTGTGTCCTACTAACAGTTGCAAATAGTAAGTCAAATAGTTGAGGGTGTTTATTCTGTTTGTTTTGGTGGAGGTGTTATGCTTTTATTTTTGGTGGCGTTTTTTGTTTGTTTGGGAGTTTTGGTTTTTGGTTTTGTTTTGTTTTAAGTAGATACACGCAAAGATAATATAAAACCACCTTTTCTCTGTTCCCTTTTGTGATTATTCAGAAATACCCTTCATATCTTTTGTTCAAGGGTATTTTGACATGGGATTTATCAATTGTTACATCTCTTTTCAAACCAGATTGTGAGAAAATATTTGCATAGGCAACTTCAAGATCTGGGACTGGCCTGCAATGTGGGTTTGTAGCTGTAGTGGTTTTGGAGTTTTCCCCCCCCCCCAACACTAGGTTAAGCAGACTAACTCAGCCTGTTGGAATTTAAGAAATGAAGCTTTATATTTACAGCTGGCGCAATTTACAAGCATATATATACAATACATTACAGATATTTACAACTATATGCAATAATATACAAGTTAAAAGTAGTACAGAAATACAATACCACTCCCAGCAGTCAGAATGTCCAGGAGGGGCTCCCAACCACCCTTCCACCATCTTTTCACCTTCTCCCTTATCTCAGAATCTCTCTTATATGCAGGGTGAGCTAGAAAGAGGTGTTAGAAGCAGAATGATTAGTTGGAAATGTGCAGGTTCAGGCAGAAGAGTTAATAGGGCAACAGCCAGGCAGAGACTGTCTTATCTCTGTTTGTCTCTGTGTTTTAGTATGTCCCAGCAGAACAAATGGGTAACGTAGACATCACCATATTTTATTTTCACAGTCAACAATATAATTTCTCTCATTAAAATTTTCCAATTAGCCTCAAGCCAGCACAGTAGCAAATCCAACTGAAAAGGACTCTTGCCTCCATGTTGCATTGGTGCAGTATTAATATAGCTAGAAAACCTGTATTTCTAGGGCTTAATTGGACAGTATGCCACCAGACTGCAGCTTATTTTTAGGATTCACAGTAAGGATGATCTACCAAGAGTTTGGGCTGGCAAAGTGCATCAGTTCTCTGTTCTGAAGTTCATCTTGTTGGGCGCAGCCACTTTCTGAATCTGGAACGTGGTCTGTGCTGTTCATAATGCACTGCACTTGTTTAAGCTTTGCATAAAACCATACATGATGGATAATAAAACATCTGTCCATATATAAATGTTTCACTTTTCAGAATGACCTGGAGCATCATGTGGGGTTTTGAATGGGTGAGGCAGTCTGCTCACTGCTGGAGGGGCACGAGTGTTTATTCTTAGATGTCCTGCATCGTTATGGAATGCAAAGCAAGCACATGCGTGCCTACGCACACACGCACGAAAGAATGAATAATTGTGATAAACAACTGCCTAACAGGTATCTTTAAACTGCAGAACTAGCAACCATTTTTACCAGGTGAAATCAATTCTCTGTGCTTGAGTCTTCATTGCCCTTTTCATGCTATTTTTTTTTCTGCCAAGAGTATATCATTAAATTATTAGCAACAAAGCACAGAGTCTTTCAGAAAACAGAATTACATCTGAGCTAGTGCTAATTCACTTCAGCATTTACAGGCTTATCTTTCTCCTGTACCAAATGTACTTCCTTTTCTTTCCTTTCAGCTTTCTGGCATGAGAAGTATATGTGCTCCTCAAAGGAGAGGTACTGTGAAAATAAACTTTGGCATTCTCTCAGAGGTGGGGACATTTTCCTACCAGCTCGTTCTAATTTGTCCTTTTCACGTCTACTTTTTCCATGAGGAGGAAGGCATAGACCAAATCTGTGACTTGGGGAATGTGGTTATTAATCTTGGCAAAGAAAGATTTGTTCACCAGTTGTATTCAGAGATGCTTCCTCAGAAAAAGAGAGAAATCTAAGTTAACATAACTACAATAGTAGCACTAATTTGGTTAGTATAGAAGTAATGGTAGTTAAATTTGCCATATTTTTAGTTGTAAGTTGTGCTGGATTGAAGCTAATTGGAATATTTGAATGAGAAAAAATAGGTTATAGGCTGTGAAAAGAAAACAATATGATGTCTATTCCACACAGAGATTTGCTTAGACATATAGAAAGAAGTACACAAACAGATAAGGCAGTCGGTGTCTCTCACTGGCTTCTGCTGTATAACTGCTTCTGCCTGACCCTGCACATAACCCAACTAATAATTTCCTTCTTAACCCCCCTTGCTGACTTCCTCTGACTCACCTTGCATGTAAGAGAGATCTTGAGATAAGGGAGAGGGTGAGAGTGGGTGGAAAGAGGGTGGAAGGGTGGTTGGGAGCCCCTCCTGGGCACTCTGACTATTGGTAGGGGTATTGTGTTTCTGTATTATTTTTAACTTGTATACTACCGTACATAGCTGTAAATGTCTGTAATATATTGTAAATACCTGCTTGTAAATTGTGCTAAGCTGTGAATATAAAGCTTCATTCCTTAATTTCCACCCAGCTGAGTCTAGTCTGGGTGAATTCATTGTTTAGGGGAGCCAATAGTGCCTAGAACCACTACATAAATAAACACTACCTTAGTTCAACCATGCAAAAACCTGCAGTAATCCAGGGAGAAAAACAGTTGCTTGTCTTGACAAGGAAGTGCAGAGGAGATATCTACATCTGATTCCTGAGGGTCAGTCACAGACAAGGCTGATGCAGGATGAGTGGCAGAGAGCCAGGCAAACCCAGCCTGTACGACACTCTCTTGAAAAAGACTGACCTTATCTTGTCACTCTGCAGGAACAAAGTACTGCCACACAGTCTAAGATAATCTGGTGCAGTTCTGGAAAATATTTCTATTGATCTTGAATAATTTTAACATTTTTTTTAGCATGTTGGAAGGACATCTCACATCAGGAAGCCTCCACTCTGTAGATTACAGATGTCTTAGTTTGTTTAGGCCAATACCTGTATCTATACATATTTATTAGTCACAGGGCCTGATAAGCTGCTGCAAAGAAAGCTGCTGCTGATTCAGTAGTTCACTAGAAGAGTCATCTGAAGATTAGAGTCTATAAACAGCCTTTATGAAAACATAAATTTTTTGTCAATTAATTTGTCTGGAGAACCTTGTCATTTCAGTCTCTCATTGTTCAATTTTATTTTACTGCAAGATATTGAAATTAAGCATAAAAAGGAAAAGTGTCTAGTTAATGCTTTTGGCACTCCTAAATTTCTTCTTTTTTAATCTTAATTAAGACTGTTAATTGACCTTCTGTGCTCTCTAATTTCTTCCAGTAAAGAATTTAAAACCAGGTTTTTACATTATTTTCTGCAATCAAGTGAAGTTGAAATTCCTGGTCTAGAGATCATCTCTGTCTTAACTTTTTTCTCTATCTCTTTCTATTTTTTTTCTTTACTTTTTTTCCCCCCCTCTTTTCATTTTTCTTTTTCCTTTCCTTTTTCATTTCCTTTCCTCTTTCCTTTCCTCTTTCCTCCCCCTTTTCCTTTCCTTTCCCCTTTCCTTTCCCCTCTCCTCTCCTCTCCTCTCCTCTCCTCTCCTCTCCTCTCCTCTCCTCTCCTCTCCTCTCCTCTCCTCTCCTCTCCTCTCCTCTCCTCTCCTCTCCTCTCCTCTCCTCTCCTCTCCTCTCCTCTCCTCTCCTCTCCTCTCCTCTCCTCTCCTCTCCTCTCCTCTCCTCTCCTCTCCTCTCCTCTCCTCTCCTCTCCTCTCCTCTCCTCTCCTCTCCTCTCCTCTCCTCTCCTCTCCTCTCCTCTCCTCTCCTCTCCTCTCCTCTCCTCTCCTCTCCTCTCCTCTCCTCTCCTCTCCTCTCCTCTCCTCTCCTCTCCTCTCCTCTCCTCTCCTCTCCTCTCCTCTCCTCTCCTCTCCTCTCCTCTCCTCTCCTCTCCTCTCCTCTCCTCTCCTCTCCTCTCCTCTCCTCTCCTCTCCTCTCCTCTCCTCTCCTCTCCTCTCCTCTCCTCTCCTCTCCTCTCCTCTCCTCTCCTCTCCTCTCCTCTCCTCTCCTCTCCTCTCCTCTCCTCTCCTCTCCTCTCCTCTCCTCTCCTCTCCTCTCCTCTCCTCTCCTCTCCTCTCCTCTCCTCTCCTCTCCTCTCCTCTCCTCTCCTCTCCTCTCCTCTCCTCTCCTCTCCTCTCCTCTCCTCTCCTCTCCTCTCCTCTCCTCTCCTCTCCTCTCCTCTCCTCTCCTCTCCTCTCCTCTCCTCTCCTCTCCTCTCCTCTCCTCTCCTCTCCTCTCCTCTCCTCTCCTCTCCTCTCCTCTCCTCTCCTCTCCTCTCCTCTCCTCTCCTCTCCTCTCCTCTCCTCTCCTCTCCTCTCCTCTCCTCTCCTCTCCTCTCCTCTCCTCTCCTCTCCTCTCCTCTCCTCTCCTCTCCTCTCCTCTCCTCTCCTTTCCCCTCCCCTCTCCTCTCCTCTCCCCTCCCCTCCCCCCTCCCCTCCCCTCCCCTCCCCCTCCCTTCCCTTCCCTTCCCTTCCCTTTCTTTTTGCTTTTCTTTTTCTTTTGTCTCTTCTCCTTCCCTCCCCTTCCCTTCTCTCCCCTTCCCTCCCCTTTCCTTTCCTTTTTTCTCTTTTCTTCTCTTCTTTTTTTATTTTTTTTACCAGTTGAGTCCCCATTCAAAATTGCAGACCATCAAACCATAGAGCTAGAATTGGCTGTGAATATAAAAAATCCTGGAACAACTGAATGAAGAGAAGAACTTCTTGGAATCCTGTAGTAAAATCAGAACTCAAGTGACAACAAAAAAACTACCTAGTTTAATCTCACCTGCCCTTGATCATTAAGAAAATATTCGATGTTCCTCCATTTTCCCCTGATGAGAAAAGAAAGTAGTTTTTTCTTTCATTTAGCCTACATCAAAGCATAGTTATAGATGTCAAGGAAGATGAATTTCAGTCCCCACCATTTTTATGGGACACTGTATCCTATCTTCTTTATATCAATTCTTTATGCTTTTTAGAGAATATTGAGAAGCTAAGGTGAAAGAACCCTGTCAAAAGGTTTTTATTCTTGGATGTTTTTTAATTAAAGGTTTATGTATCACACACTACAATTCTAGCAATCCTAAAGGTGTTTTTCACCATTTGCTTCCAAAATACAGAAGGCAAGTCCTTTTCTAAGTTATTATAGAATCATAGAATCATAGAATGGTTTAGGTTGGAAGGGACCTCAAGGATCATCCAGCTCCAACCCCCTGCCATAGGCAGGGACACCTCCCACTAGAGCGGCAGTTATGAGAAACTGCAGTCAGTTCTTACTACTGGAAAGCATTACTAAAAATGCAAATGCTGTTTTGAGACTTGAAACTTCCAAATAACTATTAATCTTGGAGCTTACTTTTATATTCTGAGATGAAAGAATGACATTTTAAGCACTTAAACCTTCACTAAGAGCAAGATAGGCAAGCATATACTTTGTTTCAAGCATCTTAATTGAGTTGATTCCATTGCTCTTTTCATGTGTTTAATGTTAAGCATATGCCTCTGTACTTTTTTTAAAGGCTAGGTGGTATTTAGCAGAATGAATTACATCCCAATAACTAACATTTCTTTTAAGAATCCTAATAATGTAGGCATTATGCAAAATAAGCTTTCATTTTCAAGATAAACAGACAAAAGTAACTTTGTGTGAGCAGTGCCTTTTGATTGCTGCATCCAGCTGTAAATCATGTCTTAAAAGCAAAACCTCCTTTTCAAACGCACTGTTTGAAAAAGTAGTGCTTTATTTTCTCTGGAGCTGTTGAGACAATTCCCTGCCTAAATCTGGTACCCCATTAATTTTGAAGTGTAAGAAAAACTCATTGTGAGCCATAGAGAACAATTCTGGATTTGCTGCACACATGCATGTATACGACAATAGATTTGCCTACAGTAATTCTACAGATGATGGTTAACAAACTTGTTTTCCCTGTTCTCAGATGAATGTCCTCCTTCCCTCAGATCTGTGCAGTAACACAGCTTTATGCTACCCATAAACGAAGAATTATTTTCAGTGTGTAAGATTTGAAATTGGAATGCAATTACAGTAACAAGAGGAACTTTCTAATGAGACTCAAAAAGCCCTGGCCAAAAAGAAAACAAACAAAAAACAACCCTGTAAAACTCTCCTGCAGAGAAAGAAATTGAGTGCATGGTGTTAGCATAATAGCGAGGGCTGACACATTGCTTCACACTACAGTTTTATAGGATGATATTTTAAAAGGTGCTCAGAGATTTATGACTTTTTAGGGATAGCTAAAATTGTTTTCACATTTCTAATATTGCTTTCATTAGAATGTTGAAAGTATGTTTACGGTATCAGATTGAATTCTAAGGTGTTACCAAATCATCCTGAATTCCCAGTGGTTAAGTATATTCCCCTGTATCCCTATGTATCTTCAGAGGCAAAAATGGGAGGAAAGTAAGCGCTTTGTTTTAAAGTGTATAATCTGTATTCTGTCATGTATTTCATCTCCCAGGGAAGGTAGCTGGGAACTCTCTCTGCTGTTTATATTTGTCCTGCCAGTGTAAAATATAGATGAGAGGACTAAGGTCCAATGGTGTTAAAACAAGACATAAAATTAATTCCATTTTAAAAATTCTTTTTTTCTCCTGCTTATAGCAAATTTCAGATGCTGCTGCAAATGTAGTACTCTCCAAGAAATCTCCATTATCAGAAGGGTCCTGATATTCCTGATGCTCTTACAAATGAGTATTAGCACTCTAAGTGGCTTTAAAAGCTCAAGGCTAGTTTTCTGCTGCAGGAGCAATGCAGCTTTTTATCGTGGCAGAATATTACTCTGAAATAACACGAATCAGTTTGAGAAGTCTATTTCGTAGACTGTAGCAAAACATTGAAGAAATTAAGATCCTAAAGGGACAGATAAACGTCCACAGTTTCATGGCTACAAAAGTGTCAAGTAAAGAAGCACAATTGTAGTTGGTGTCCACCTAATGAAACACGGGTATTTGACACCCTGGCTTTTGTCCCACTTCAGCCTAAGTTGCAGAATCACAGGAATCACAGAATTTCTTAGATTTGAAAAGACCTTCAAGATCATTGAGTCCAATCATTAGGTTCACACTCACAAGTCCTTGACTAAACCAAATCCCTCAGTACAACATCTAATCACTATGAATCGCTATGGTTGGAAAGGACCAGCAGGTCCAACCTGCTGGAAAGGATGGAAAGGACCATCCAGTCCAACCTTCACCCCAGCATCCTTCATCACCAGACCATAGCCTCAAGCGCCACATGCACTCTTTTGTTAAACACCTCCAGGGATGGCGACTCCACCACCTCCCTGGGCAGCCTGTTCCAGCGCCTGACCACTCGCTCAGTAAAGAACTTCCCCCCAACGCCCAACCTGAACCTCCCCTGATGCAACTTGAGGCCATTTCCTCTTGTCCTATCATCAGTAATTCATGAGAAGAGACCAGCTCCAGCCTCACTACAACCTCCTTTTAGGAAGTTGTAGAGGGCAATAAGGTCTCCTCTCAGCCTCCTCTTCTCCAGACTCAACAACCCCAGTTCCCTCAGCAGTTCCTCATAGGTCATGTTTTCCAGACCTCTCGCCAGCCTCACTGCCCTTCTCTTCACCCGCTCCAGCACCTCAATGTCCCTCCTAGTTAACCCAAAAGCAGCTAACTAAATACTTGGGAATTTCCTCAAGGAAAAGGACATCTCAAGAAACATAGGGCTAAACATTCACACCAGATAATCCATTAAGGATGACAGACGTGGCTAAGGAAGAGAAGATATAGCTTAAACTACTTTCAGTGTTCTTGAGTACAATAAAATTCTCTGGGAGTTGAGGTAATTGTTTGTTGCTTTTAAAAAAATATTTCTTTAAATCAGAATGCACTGAAGTCTCTTTTGGAATGTAAAACTCATGAAGCTTTTCTCCTATCTGTAATAAAAGGTATTCATCAGAGAAAGAATTTGTTCTGTATGCATCAGGTAAATGTCATTTTAAAGGTTATATGACTTCTTTTTCACATGTTGTCTTAGTATTTTGTCAAACTTCAACAAGAGCAAGCTAGGAAGTAACACAAAATCTGAGCCAAAATCTACTGTTTGGCAGATTTACCTGGGAGGCAGGAGACTGTAATGCTTTCTTGCTTTGAACCAGGAAGAAACACCTGGAGTTGGCTCTTCTGTCTCACATGAAAGTCAGGGTTTATAGGCTGCACAAGTCCCTGTATGGTTTTTATTTTTTTTCCCCTCCCAACTTAAAGCTTTATTCCTACCCCAGGATGAAAATGTTCCCACAAGATTTCATTGACAGGGACAAGTAATTCACACACAAAGCCTACTTGAGAGTCCTTGTGCATCAAAACTTAATTGTGTGCAAACCTTAGGCTACTTTAATTTATGATGGAGAACAGACTGCTCCCTGCTGTACCCAAAAGCTAATTGCTAAAAGATGTAGCATAAAGGTAAATTATCCCCTCTTCTCACTCACATCCAGCTCTCAAACTGAGCCAAAGTGGAGGCTCTGTTTAAGATGGTTTTATGACTTCTGTGATATCTTTCTTTGGAAATTGGACAGGTAATAATTTTAACATAATTCTTTTCCTTTCTTTCAGTCAAATGGAAAGCTGAACATGCACAAAGCTGAACTTAACCAATTTGTAAGCAGTGAAGGCTAAGTGTGTTCTCATTACTTATGAGGTTTTAAAGCAGTAAGTCTTTTGAGCCCAGTTTATACAGGTAGCTCTGTTGACTCCTGCACTGATAAGACTTGTGTGAGTGGAGGAAACAGGGTTTGGTTTGTAATTAGCAATGCATAGATTTGATTGAACAGCCAATGTGTGAACCAAACCCTTATATATGTCATTTGTTCTCACTCATGCAGGGAATAATTTTGGACCAATTATCAATCTGGATACTGTCCTTTTGTGATTTTCTCTCTGCTATGTTATCTTAAAGAATAGTAACACAAGAACTTGGGTTTTTAAGGCCTTCTATTAGATGAATTTCTACCAAAATGCCCTTAAAGGTTTTACTACTGCGCTAAGGATAGACCACTGCAGATTTTACTTGTGAAAGAGGATAGTGCCTACTCACATACACACAACACAAAGGATCACAGAATCTTAGGGGTTGGAAAGGACCCAAACAGATCGTTGAGTCCAACCCTCCTATCAGAGCAGGACCGTAGAATCTAGTGCAGGCCACACAGGAACATATCCAGAAGGGTCTTGAAAATCTCCAGTGAAGGAGACTCCACAACCTCTCTGTGTTGGCAGCCTGTGGCATCTCTGTGGTGCCTGTTCCAGTGCTCCTTTTTGGTGAACTATATTCCATTTTACACATTCTATTAATTGTTGCCTTTCAGATGTAAAAATAAATTATTTTCTATCTTATGGAAGATGCTTTGTTTGACTGCACATATTTAACATGTTATTTTTTTTTCTGTAGACAGTAGCTTGAGGGCCCAAGTAGCGAAGAATGAGAGCATATCTATAAATAATTCAAAATAATTGTATGGTTTTGACAGATTGTCAAGTTGCTTAATGCCTTTTGTCACGGGTAATGGATTATATTTCTTTGATAAAGCGCTGATAATTTCTCATTCCAATTTGTTTTGTGTATGTTGTATTTTTACAGAGTCCAGTCGGGTTCATATCTCAGTACGGGTTGGTTTACCTTAATTTTGGCTATGGATGCCTGCTACGGAGTTCACGTCTATGGGATGATAAATGACACCTATTGCAAGTAAGATCACAGGAAATTATTTTCATGCATCTACAATTCTGATGTCTTGTCAAAATTTCACAATTCTTTTAATATCATAAATCCCAAAAAATGGATCCGGCAGCCATTTGCCAGTGTTTTGCGTTGATGTGACACTGTTGTCAGCATCTTTAGTCCTGATACGGCATGTGCTGTTGATAAAATAAACACAACTACAAAGCCTAACATCAGATGTCATAAGGAACTATTTTTAATCAAAGATCTTTTGCAGCTTCTGAATATGCTGGAAACAAAGTATGTTCATACTCTTTTGGCAAAATGTACTTGCTTCTACTGCTGTAGCAAATCCACAGAGGAAATAAAAATGTATTAGTTTTCTGAATACCAAATACACCTGATTAGTCTGGGATAGTTACCTGAAAATACATTTCACCACCAATGAGCAACCTGCTTGAACTTGCTAGGTTATATATGGCTTCCTTTGAGTCATAGGGGGTTTCTAATTAGATAATAAAACAAGTCCTGAGAGCTTTATCACAATAAACTCATGTAAATTCCAGCCAACTACTATTAGTGACCTGATGGTGACAGTGGATTAATCCTGTTGTCAGAAGTATAACAATAAACACGACTTCTGAAAGTCCAAATTAAATGCTTTAATCTACAGTGTATGATAGAATAATATAAAATGAAACTATTCCTCATCCAAAAAAGCAGGAAATGTCATAAACAATGTATGATACTAGTAGAAATTTATTCTTCTGTACCTAGGCTGGTTCAAGCCTTGCATGTAACCAGTCCAGTGGGTCCTCATCTCCTAAAGTCTGTGTGCAAACGCTCTCTTGATACTTTGGGGTTACTCCAGTGTGGGACTCATTCCTGGCAGACCCTTAAAAACAAAATTGGGGGAGTGGAAGGAATTTGAGTCACAGCTGTTTAATTAGAATTTCTTAGCATCAAAAGCTGACTTTTTAGAACTTGCAGATCTCACTGATTGAGTCATCCAGATGGAAAGAACATATGTTGTTCTTTGTTATGAAAACACAATAGGCGCCCTGAAATGAAAGGTGACAAGGCTAAAGTTGTCCTCACAGAGTTCAGCCAAGCTGGCATCACACAACCCTGATGTAAAACCAGTAAACAGCACAATAGCACTTGAGTCTGTTGACAGCAGGGAAAGATGGGTTTACTTAATGCTGCACTTCTGACTGTAGTACCTATTTATAATGTATGTTATTCTTACAACTGCATTATTCAACCAGTTCAAGAACAAGTTTCAGTAGCTGGGACTATTCAATGAGTCATAGAATGGCTTAGGTTGGAAGGGACCTTAGAGATCATCTACCCCAGCCTCCCTACAATGGCCAGGAACACCTCTCAACTAGACTCAGTTGCTCATCCAACCTGGTCTTTAACACCCCCAGGAAGGAGCCGTCCAGTTTAAGAGGGACAGGGATATGCTGGAGAGAGTCCAATGGAGGGTTAAGAGGATGATTAGGGGACTGGAACACTGCCTTATGAGGAGAGACTGAGGGACCTGGGGCTTTTTAGTCTGGAGAAGAGAAGACTGAGAGGGGATCTAATAAATGTTCATAAATATCTGAGGGCTGGGGGTTAGGAGGTGGGGGACAGGCTCTGCTCACTTGCTCCCTGTGACAGGACAATAAGCAATGAATGGAAGCTGCAGCACAGGAGGTTCCACCTCAACACAAGGGGGAACTTCTTTACTGTAAGGGTCACAGAACACTGGAACAGAGAGGTTGTAGAGTCTCCTTCTCTGGAGACTTGCAAGGCCCGTCTGGGTGCATTCCTCTGTGACCTGAGCTAGATCGTATGGTCCTGCTCTGGCAGGGGGCTTGGGCTCAACGATCTCCTTTGGTCCCTTCCAACCCCTAACGTCCTGTGATCCTGTAATCCACAACCTCCCTGGGCAGCCTATTTCAGAGGTTCACCACCCTCATACTGAAGAACTTCGTAAGATCCAGTCTAAATAAATCTAATCTCTTTCCACTTAAAACCATTCCACCTTGTCCTATTGCCAGACACCCTCATGAAAACTTCCTGTGCAGCCTTCCTGTAGGATCCCTTCAGGTATTGGGAGGCAGCTATAAGATGCTCCCGGAGTCTTCTCTTTTCTAGGCTGAACAACCCCACCCCCTTCAGCCTATACTCATAGCAGAGGTGTTCCAGCAGAGTTTGCCTATGGACAGAGCCTTACAGACTGAGTTCTCCCAGGTTAAACAAAAGGTTAAGAACCAGCCTGTCAGCTTCTGAGCGATATCAGAGAGCAGTGTATGCTGAAAGATACACTTAGCTTCATTTTATGTAGGAAAATTCATAGCAATCATGTGGTAATGAAAGCCCTTACACAGGTTAACAAAGGAGCTCAGGTGCTGGCACACAGGAAGGGTTTGGGTGCAGTTTATATTAATGTTTTCCTTGGAAATAATACTCAGGTGTATCTTTTCTTTTCCCTCCTAGGTCAGAAGGTTTTCGTAAAGTTCCCTACCACTATTACGAGCCAGGAAGAGATGAGTGTGAGGAATACTTCCTGCATGAAAATGCTCCATATGGAGGCCATAGGTTTATCACGGAAAAGAAAGTATTTGCTAAATGGGCCAAGAAGCACACAATAATATTTACACACCCCAACTGGACAGTGTCTTGATACTGGTTTTGTTAACTCTCCTTTAACAGCATATTACAAAAATGTCTCAGTTTACAGTAATTTTGCTTACATCTGGCTGGCCTCTCTCAGCCTAGATAACACTAAACTAAAATCTAGAAGACAAAGAGGATGATGGTTTGGCTGTTAGGCAAAATTAATCATCTGTGGAAGGCAGACACGTTGTTTGTTATTTCTTGGGGTTTTATTCCACACAATGCACTTTATACTTTAACTGGATTTTTACTTCAAGGCAGTAGCAGTCAAAGAGAGGTGAGATTTCCTGTATATACAGGTGCACACCAAGAACATGTGGGTCCTTAAAACTTGTCCATCACTTTGTTAACGTTACTATTTGTAGCTCATTTGCAGTACTGCAGCCCTATTCGTGGTGCTAGTAGAAATTGTCTAAAAAAGAAATATAAGGAAAAATATAGACCTCCAGGGTCTATGAATGAGTAAATAAAAAACTCCACCTGAATACATTAGATATATATAAGCACCTGCCTATACAGTCAAATCAGAGATGAGCTATACACGGTTCTTGAGCTGTACATAACTCTTGCATGAGAAGGTATTATTTACTGAAGGTTCCAAATTAACTCCTAACTTCTGAAATGCAGCTTCCTTCTACCCTGGTCTAGTTGCATCATCTTGGACAATGAGTTTTCTACTTTTTGAGGTCATTGTCCCACAGTTTAGCTTCAGCAGTATGGCACTCAGCAAAGACTGTTTTGCAGCCCATGCTGAACATTTGGCTGTGGTACCTAGCTTGCTGTCAGTACCCAAACTGGTCGGTGTGAAGTTGTCTCATGAGAATCTTCATTTACTGCACTTGTGCCTTTGAGTTGCTTCAACATCCAAACCCTAGTGTTTTGACAGTATTTCTCATGCAGCCATACTTTGTTTTAGATCTCCAGTTTCTCCACCTTTAAAAAGGAATAGTATCTACCTCACAAGGGAACTGTGAGGGTTAATTTAAGTCTACAAAGCACTTTCCTGATGAGAAATGCTACAGAGCATTTATTCTTAACACAGAAACAATGGTATCTGTCATTTACTCTTGTCTGTTGGGTATTTGAAGAAAGTGACAGCACGTCTAGATCTGGTGGCGAATTGTTCTGTGCATCCGCCTTCCTACTGAGAATAATTTGTAGTACTGAGTTCTCTCAGCTTGCGTTGCTTCAGGTGGAGTTGAAAGGACTCACTGCCTCGCAGTATTATCTGCACATCAAGAGGCAGTTCAAGAATTTTAAAATATACTCATCTCTAGTTGAAATACATATTTCCAAGCTTACTCTCATGGAACGTTTTCAACTGCAGCAGGCTTATGTGTAAGATGACCATCGTTCAACTACACACATGAGCTTTATTTAAACTGTATTTAAATTAATGAAAGGTGTCCTGTGAATATTTTAACATCTGGAATGTCAGATTCAACACTGTAATAGCCAATACTGTGAACACTTGAAAGAACGATGTGTGGAACATGACACACAGGGTTTACTCACGCTACTTTAACCAACAGGAAACTTTGTATGCTTTTGTAAATCATCAAAAGGGGAAAACAAAAAGCTATTTTTACATGTAAGTATTTGTATCCTGACTATTTCCTAATGTATATTTGTATATATAAATCTATATTTTATATGTTTGTGCCATATATATTCTCTCAGCAGCAGCTGCAACTCTTAGGATGGGGAGGCAATTTCTTCACCGGGTTTCCTCCTCCTGATCATTGTTATGTTGTTCCTGTTGGTAGGTGATGCCAGGATGTCATCTCTCTTACCCCTTCTATTTTTTACTGCAAGTGTAGCTTCCTGATTTTGTTTTTATTGTAGCACAGCTTTGACTGCTTACTTTGGTGCTGTCAGTGTTCATGATGGCTTTCAGACAAAGGCTGTGGCCATACTTACAACCCCGAATAAAAGTCTGTATTCAGATACAGGCTTCTTGCATGACTTGGTGTCTCACCTTCTTTTTTGGAAAAGAACAGTAATATTTTCTTACTCCCTGTCCTGATTGATTTCTTGTAAGCTCTTGAGACTGGTATTCTCATTTGCAATGTATTTGTATAATGCCTTGCAGAAGCGGTGCCCAAATTATCTGAAGCCTTCAGACAACACTATAATATACAAATAACTTAAAGTGGCTGCTTTTTGTCCCTGGAGTTCAAAATTGATTGTAGGCTAATACAGCATGGGACAAAATCAAGAGGGGGCAAGGTCATAGATGAAGAACTGTAGTAGCCAAAGACTATGAGCTGAATTTATTGCCATATGCACCTTTTGAGTTCAGACGGATGGCTGGAGAGACAGAAAGCTAATACATTTGGAATGCAGGATTTAAAGAATGCAGGACTAAGGGGAATATTCCACACGTGGTGTACAGGGCATCTTGGGAAAAAAATGTAGCTTCCATGCAGGAAGGGGAGCTGAAAGAAGTCAGGTTAAACTTGTACTTAGAAGGTTTTTGGGTTAATAGAAAGTTGCTATGAATGTGCTGCACACACAAGTGCAGTTAGGCTGGACAGACTTACATGAGAGGTTCTCACGAAGCATAGTCTTTCTCCTGAATGAACAGAGTGTAGGGTTCTGCTCAGATTGAGTTCATATGCATGTTAAGCATGCATATGAGTTTTTAAGCCTTAGAAAGTTTTTAGGATAATTAAGACTTTCAAAATCACCATAAATCTGCCGTAAAAAAAACTGCTTCATACTGAAGCTCCTTATAAAGTGCTTGCATGCTGTATGAAACACCTCATGCAAAGGCTAGCTACAAAAAACACAACTCTAAGAACAGCTAAATGTACAGCAGAATTGAGATTGTCATTAGAGCGTAGTTGTCACAGAGCGAAGTGTTGCTCTCTGCTTGAATTTGTAGTAGGAGCAGATCCACTTTTAGAAACATTGCAGCAGGCTTCATTCACACTAGAGTAAATGAACATCAGTTCCATTATTTAGATGAGCCTGTCCTTAGCATAAAATAAACACATATTTGCATGATTTTCATTATATGAATAAGAAACTGTGACCATGCTGTAAAGGGGTTTAATTTGCATTTTGGGGAGATCCGAGGCCGATTTGATTGTTATTAAATAGTTTATTAATATATACAGAAATTTCCCCAAACTTATATACAATAAACCCACACAAATCCTTTGTACACTGTTAGTGAAAATACGCTACAGAATGTCTATTTACTATTGAGTTAAACAATTTAGTACAGGTTTTAGGAAAACTCCAGTCAGAGAGTCTGATGGCAGAAAGTGCCACTGGTGGAGTCAATAAGGTTCCTTTGATGCTTGAATAAGAGAGTTTAAGTACTCACAAATCAGAGTTTTGGTATCTGTGGTCCCCAAAATGAGGTGAAGGCAGGCACGGAGTTGATCCCCGTGGGGATAACAGTTTTCGGGTTCTGGGGCGCGCTGTCTGAGAAGATCAGGCTGAATCGCTGCAGGTCGTCATGGGACAAAGGCAGTAGCCTCAGGCAGAAGTCAGACGGGATGAGAATGAAGAAAAAGCCGAAAACAGGAGGCAACAGGCAAAAGCCGAAGGCAAAAGGAAGGTCCCAAAGGCAAAGGAGGGGGTGTCCCAAAGGCAAAGGAGGGTGCCTTGTTTACTTAGATTGCCCCATTTATAAGCAATGTATCTACATTGATGGGTTTGTGGGCCATAGCACTGTCCAATAGGCTTCTGTCGTCAGGCAGGGACAGACCATATTTGGAAAGGTCCCCAGGTGTGGTACCCCCAAATATGGGAAGAGCACGAGCAAGCCACACGCCCGACGTGTGAGCTTAGGCAACGTGACTGCCCCGTGGGCCCTGAGCAGCCCGACAGTGTGGCACCAAGCCCATTGTCCCCCCAAGGTGCCTTCAACGTGTTTACCTCTGTCTGGGGTATGCGAGCATGTCCAGGCAGGGCAAAGCAAAGTGAGGAATAGGAATAAGCCTATTTTGGGGCCTATGCGAGCATGTCCAGACAGAGCAAAGCAAAGTGAGGAATAGGAATAAGCCTATTTTCGGGCCTGTTTTCGGGCCTACAGCCCCTCCAGGACAGACCACTGTGTTAAAGATGATTTTGCAAAATCTCTTTAAACTCAGTACTGAAGAAAGGATCTCAGTCCTTGGGTGTGTAGCGAGAGACCTTGATGATTCACCTTCTGAGAGCAGTTAAGACATCAGGTGAGAATCATTTATTAATTCTTTAAAATAAAGCCTACTACAGTTTACCTGAATGTAATCAGGTCCTAATTGCTTATTCACTCAAGCAGTCCTATTTTAATCAACTACTCATGTGTATAAAACAAGCAGGGAGTTTACCTGAGGTTTTCAAAATAGTTCTTCATGTTATTGCTAATAGAGGAGTAGTCACAAATAGCTTGGCTTTTTTTTTTTTTCCATCAGTTAGCTAAATAGTCACCAAATGCTTTCTCTTATAATTTTACCAGCTTTTAAAAATATACTTTCCAAAGGAAAAAAAAAAAATACCATAGTTAGGCTAGCTGTAGGTTTGCTTTTAATAAATGTTTAATGTTTAATACACATTCTGGTTTATGTTATGTTATCTTCTGATTTAATATTTTTAAAGGAAAAAAAAAAAGTTTTAAATAGGAGCAGAAATTTTCATCAGGAAAAAGAAAAATCTTTTTGATTGGCTAATTACTGATTCACAGGTAATTGACTGAACAATATTAAAAAAAATGGGTTTTGTTTTTCCAAACAGACACAGCAGATACGATCCCAACATTTTCATCCCCACTAGATGTCCAGATCACATCCCTCTGCTTATACTAAGGCCTCTTCACAGAGAGAGAAAAAGCAGTTTATATACCCAGCCAAATTCCCTTTCCATCTGGGCTGGGAGGCTCCATCTGCAGACTGCTCGTATCAGTTACATCAGTTAGCAGGAAGGACTGAGGAAGAGCTCTACATAGGAGCAGATGGTGTTCCAGCTTCTTTGAAGTGCTCATAAAGTGCTTTAAGAGAGGATTAACCATTGATCTCTCCTGGAAATAGTTTAACAAAGTTTCTTCAAATGCTTTTAGCTCCTGTGTAGAATAATTGTCCTGTTCTTTCCAGTAGGAATTAGTAGCAATGACAAAACATGCCCTTTGCAGGAAAAAGTATAGGTAAATTTTGTGTTCTTAAAGGTTTCTGTATGAGCAACAGCAGAGATGAAGAAGCCAGCCTGACTCAAATTATCTGAAGACTCACTGATTTAGGAGTCTCTGAGGACTCAATTCAAAACTAATGGAAATCACTTAGCAAGTTCATGAGTACACCACCCACCCCAGCAGCACTCCTGGGTGCTAAAGTAAGCAATGTTTTGTTTGAGAAGTGCCATGTGCAGGTAGTGCTTTGCCTAGTTAATAAAGAGGAGCACTTGAGGGCTGGGGCAGGTGGTCTTTTTTCCACCTGCTCATGAGCCCCAGGCCGAAGTAGGACCAGACACAAAGACAGCTATAGCAGAGCACAGATACTCAACCAGAGGACATGTCCAGGTAAGTAAGAATTAAATAATTAATCACTGGTGATTTTTAACTGGATTATGCCTTCAGTAAGTAGAAAATCAGAAGCACTTTACATATTAATGCTTTTTCAGCATGCGCTTCAGAACTAGCATACATCTTCAGTTGTGCTCAAGGAAGTCTGGGGTTTGTTTATTATAACTCTTAAAGTACCTGAAACAATAAAACTCTGTGTTAGTGCCAAAGGATTGATCACACAGGAGCTGTCTGTGGACATGGTGGTGTGCTGTATACAACAGAAAGCAATGTATTACTGAGGAGGCCTGGTTTTCCTGACTGGGCATAGCTCTTGTGAGGAGAAAGTGTTTCATTTTCAGCACTTGTGTCTTATTCTGTGCTTTCTTTTTTGAGAGGATGCAAGGGAATATGACTTAACATAGAGGAGTGAAGAATGATGTGGTGCTTAGCCAGCTATCAGATGCTTTTTCTGGTTTCCTTTTCTGGCTGTTGTTGTGATGTGTAGCCAGTGACACAGGGAAAAGCAAGCTTTTCATCAGCCTTCTGTTGCCTGATCTCAAGAACTCTCGTGTGTCTGTTCTGAATGGGAGTTTTGTAGGCAAACCCTTCAGAAAAGGGCTGAAGAAGTAAGAGAGGGTCCCTCACCACTGAAACAGGGCTTCTGTGAAAGCCATCATAATCTGTGTGGCGTATTTGGGCCTGCTCCCCCAGCTTTTATAGACCCCCACCACATTGACAGCTTAGCGCACTTTCCAGCCCCACTGGATGAAGTGCATTCTCCAGCTAAATTATGCAGCCTGTGAGCTGCACAGAATATGCCACATCCTCCCCTTCTGCAGGTCCAGGAGAGTGGTGATGCTAACCTGGGGCTGAGGAACGATGTGTGCTGGAGCAGGGACACTTAAGATCTTCCTTGTGGCACAGATTCACCTCATGTGCTGAACTTGGTGTCTTTGAATGTGGTGGGAAAGATACCACTGGGTTTTGTTATTATTTTCGTGACTGATTCACAGAGTCACCATTTTGCAGGTGTCTTACACAGCTGATTTCATGTCTTTTTTTGTATTGTTTGCTGCTGTTTCTGTGAAATCCTCAAGATACGCAGCTGCCAGCATCTGCCACTGCTGTTCTGATTTACTGGCCCTAAAGAGACTGTAAACTTGAACTAATGCATGTTCTTACCATGTATTATGCATGATAGCATGTTACACATTTTATTCTGGCACTATAATAAATAATATAAGTTATGTGTAAACTAAGTTTAAGTGACGGAAGTAGTGCTGTTTTCTTTCTCTCATATCAGATGTTGCTGAGAGCACTTTGCTGGAGCTCTGTAAGTGCCATTTGCAGCTGGCAGCAATCTCTGAAACCAGTCAGGAAGTATTTAGTAAACATGACATTTCTTTTTTTCCACTGGAATATCAGAAATAGCTGAACTTGCTTCTATTAACCTATTTTAGTGCTCACAGTCACAATACCATGTTCTGTTACCAGGAAAGCTGACATCAGAGTGTAACACTGTAATGACTTCATTGGCAAGGACAGTGTTAATCAATCACATTTATTTTTACATTTATGGGAGCATTTTTTTAACAGGAATTGCACACGTAGAAGATTGGCTAAGATGCCTGCAGTTTTTTCATATTATCACTGCTGAAAATAGTATTTCTGAGGATGGCCAAAGGAAAAAAAAGTGTTCTCACTGCACTTTTGGCTGTTTATCTCTCCCTTCATATACACAAATGCACACACACACACACACACGTGCAAAAACAAACAATGTCTGTCAGTAAAGTTTTTTTTTACCAAATAGTGGCAAGTAAGAACAAAAAGACTAATTTACATTAGATAACTGTAGGTTCTAGTACATCTTGATTCATGATTGTTCTGTGTATTACTGAAGTTTATGTATACATTAGTAAGGAGTTAGCTCAGCCGAAATGTAGCTGTACCTTGAAACTTGGTACTAAGGACCTGATCTCCACACCATACACAGTCTCTGGCTTGGTCCCATGGGGTAAATGCCGCTAGTGTTTGGAGCGTATCTTTTGGTTTCATCTAAATGGAATTTAGTTCGCATCTCCAGGAAAACTCCACGAAAACTAAAGCCTGTTAAGCGAAGCCACTGTACTGTACTGGCCCACAGGAAAGTAACATTTCTGACAGACCATCTTTTGCCTAAATAGATGCTTTTGTTGAGTTTCCCTCACCCCCACTCCTCCCCTCCAGGATCTTTGCATGGGTATTTTTCTGCCTAGGTATTTTTCTTTGAAATCTGAGATCTGATTCCTCCTGTCACATCATGAGAATTCGGAGCTCTTGACTCCAAATTAGCATCTAAATGTGCTCCATAAGTCAGGAAAGCGTTGCAGAACACAGTAACCCAGCGAGGAAATTTCTTAGCTTGGTGAAGAGTTAACTCTGATTCCACTTGTGGGTGTGATTTCATCAGGAACATGCTGGATGCTTGCTAGTGCATGCATTGGTTTTATATACTGCATCATGCATTGCAATTTCCTTCGTCATTTTCCCAGGGTATTTTTGCTCTTGTGGGCTTCCAGTTGTATCTGTATATGTGTGCATATGTGCATGTATATACAGTGTACAAGCATCTTTCCATTCTTAGACAGTTACTACTATATGCTGCTAACAAACTTACTTGGAAAGTTCATGTTATGTTATCTGTGTATTCTTTGGTTGCCTTTTTATAATGCTGACAAGTGTATTCATAGTAGATATCACTGTAGACTTAGGAAACTTTCATACTATTTGTACTTTCGGCTGTTCTGCCATGTGCTTTCTTGCTATATGCTACTTAGGTTTTTCCCCTCATTTGGAGAATGTGATTCTATGTATGTGCCTGGGTTATTTTAAAATATGAATAAATGTATGCAATTTTCCAATTGTCTAATATAATTTATATATGATGTTGTACTTTTATTATTGTTTATGAGTATGCCAGTATAAAAATAACTGACAGTTCACTGAACTCAAAGAAACAAAATTTCTGCTCTAGAAAGTATTATAACTTGCTACATGCAAACCCAAACTGCCTAAACTGTTTCTTAACTGATTTTAAAGACACTTTAAGGCATGTCTCCTAAACATATCCAGTAATGTTGGCTAAACTCAGCCACAAAGCCTACCCTTACAATAAGTCCTGGTTTTGTTTCTCTATGTTAAAGCACATATTGCACACACAAACATGCACACAGAACTGGAGATTTGTAGAAAAGGCACATTGGATCCTGTCTGTAAAGGGTGCACCCTTCAGGCAGTCTCTTCAAGCAGGGAGAACTTGCCGAAGTCATCACTGAAACCCTTGAGAGTGGACCTTCAGCCCATGCTTGGGAGAGGTCTGTAATAGTGAAGGTCTGTGGGAGTGATTTCATCTCCTGAAAAGGTGCAGATCTCTACTTTAGCTATATTAAAGGAGGACCTATGTAACTTCTTTTCTATCAAGCAGAGGACTCCACAGTGTTAAGAGAGGAAAAGATCTCCTCTAGCTTCTAACTAGCCTCTCATTTTCCTGTTTCATTGCCCAGCTAAGAACGTAGTTAAAAAGCAACAGTTTTCAGTGTGTAAATTTTAGCTTGATCTGTATGTGCAAAATTAAATACACATAGACAAACAGGGTTTGTGAAAGGACTGGAGACTCCAGGTGTGCTTGTCAGCACTGGCATATAAAATGCAGCAAATGTTAACATCTAATATTGGGCCAGATTCTGGTACTCAGGTACTCATGGCACAGAGATTTGCTTGTGGAGTCTTCTCTGGAGACATTCAAAACCCTCCTGGATGCATTCCTGTGACCTACTCTAGATGGAGAGGCTGAGGGAGCTGGGGTTGTTTAGCCTGGAGAAGAGGAGGCTCAGGGCAGACCTCATTGCTGTCTACAACTACCTGAAGGGAGATTGTAGCCAGGTGGGGGTTGGTCTCTTCTCCCAGGCAACCAGAAACAGAACAAGGGGACACAGTCTCAAGTTGTGGTGAGGAAGGTCTAGGCTGGATGTTAGGAGGAAGTTCTTGCCAGAGAGAGTGATTTGCCATTGGAATGGGCTGCCCAGGGAGCTGGTGGAGTCACCATCCCTGGGGGTGTTCAGGAAAAGCCTGAATGAGGCAGTTAGTTCCATGGTCTAGTTGACTGGCTAGGGCTGGGTGCTAGGTTGGACTGGCTGATCTTGGAGGTCTCCTCCAACCTGGTTGATTCTATTCTACTGATTATTCTATTCTACTGATGATCCTGCTCCTGCAGGGTGATCAGACTCCGCAGTCTTTCGATGTCCCTTCTAACCCTAACATTCTGTGATTCCTTCATGAACTGGGCTATTTTGTCAACCACTGCAAGGAGGGGAAGGAAAAAGAAAACTTCTGTGGTAAAACTATATAAAGGAAAGAAGTGCCATTCACGTGCTCAGCTTTGAGGGTCCTTCAGATTTGATGTGCTGCCAAGGGGCTTGTTAAGAATTTGTGTGTTATTTTTCAGACATACTCCGAATGTTCCCTTCAGAACCATTAGAGTGTGAGCTGTGAATGCATATTAACACTATGATGTAATGTGGATTCATTTCAGCCTTTTTCCAGGCAGGACAGTTGGGTTTGTATATTACTCTGAAGTGCATTCATACTTAATACAAGTGGCATAGGAAGCGAATGTGAATTTATTTATTTGTCAGCAAAACAAATAAGTAGAAAAAATATTTAATTATTGAACTATCCACCTTAGTCCTTTTCAAACCCTTATAGACTAGCCATCTTATCCTGTTGAAGTTTTTGTTCCTCTGACTTTACATTTGGACCTTATTTAATTAGTTTGCATCAGATCACCCAATAATTCTTGTCAACTAATGTCAGTGATCTTTTTATTGTCAGCTTCTTCCTTAATAACAGTCTTCTGCAAACCTTTGGAGTCTCTCCTGAACTGATGATAAAAATGGAAACTGGACTATGCCCAGGAAGCTATCCCAGCAGACTACCTCCTCTGTGATCATTCCCCACTTAAATTCACATTTTGAAATGTCAGTTAACCAGTTTTAAATTCATTTAATGTGCGACATGTCACATTTGTATTATCATTGTTTCTTAACTCAAATGTCATGAAAACCACATCAAATGTCATATGGAATCAAATATATCAACAGTGTTGTGTTTTGCTTGTAGTCACAACTGGGGAAAAAAAAGCCAGCAAATGCATTTGACAGTATCTGTGTTCCATATTGCACTTAGATTGGCATTTACCATATTTCTTCTCTTTAATTAGTTAGTAATTGAGTCCCCTGTCAGCCATTCCATTACTGTGCTCCAGATCAATTTCAGACTGACAGGACTGTAATTATCTAGGTCATTAAGTTTATCCTTCTTAAATATTAACACAACATAAGTTTTCCTCCAGCTTTCTGGAACTTTCCCAATTGTTCCAAGACTTTGCAAAAAAGCAGTAATAACAACAGAAGTTCCTGTGTCAGCTTTTTAACAGCCCTTGAATGCAAGTTACCTGAAGTTTCCTATACAAGTATTTCTCACTTTGGCAGCTTCTGTTTTTCTTTGAGGGTCTTTTGTTGCCTGGTAGTTCATCCTCCCAGGGCATCACTAATTTTCTGTCTTTTTCTTAAATACCAAACACAAATACTTATTGAACACTTCATTCTTGTCTTGATTGCTCTTAACAAATCTTCCACACTTCAATCTGATAAATAACTGGCAAGCACTGTCAGGATTCCTAATGTATTTGAAAAGTATTGTCCTTAATTCTCTGCCCATAAATTTTTCTTTACAACTTGACTACTTCTGCTGGAGAAATTATTTATGTAATTCCTTAATTCTACTCTAAATGCAGCATTATCAATTTTGTTTCTTCGTTTCATTGATTTACAGTTATGTAAGGGCTTTCATTAACCCTTTGAGGTAGGTATTTTTTTTAATACATAAAGCTTTCTTTCCTAATCTTTTTGGCTGTTAAATACTTGTATTTTCTAGTTATGGATCAGTCCTCTCTTCTAGCTTACAGTAATTTTCAGTACAGCAAAAGACTATCTCATCCATATTACTGTTTGTACTTCATTCTCATTATGCTCATGAAGAGCAATCAAGCTATCATCATAGCCACTACCATTCAGCACTCTCATCAATTCCTCTGATGACTTTTATTTGTAAAAGGACACCTTGCATAAAAACCTCACAATAGGAGAGTTTTCCTTTTTTGTTTAAGAAATGTCCATATATAATGTTCAAAAAAACCTGCACTGGTACGAGCATCATGAAACTTCAGGCATGTCAGGCAGACAGATAATAGGACAGCTTGTTTTGCTCCTACACGTTACAGAAGGTGCAAAGACATCCAGTCATACTGCTCTCTTCTATGATTTGGTGATTTGCACACAGCACTACCTATCTTATCTAATGTTTTATCTGTTAAGAGTATTGATCCATTGCATTCAAGATCATTTGCTTCTGAGCTACCTGTGTCCTGAAAACAGACTGTGCCTTTTCTTACTGTGGAGTTCCACTCTTCTTCCATTTCTTTCTACTTAATCCATTGAAAATAGGTTATAACCATTGATTTTAGTGTTCCAGCTATGCAGTTCTTCCCATCTTGTACCAGTAATACCAGCTATGATGAATTTATAAATAGGTAATTCTGATTTGTTTCCTTGTTACTCAGACTATTTAGCATTGGTTTACAGAAAATCTATTACTTTCACATCCTTGATTAATTTTGTGACCTTTATTTCATACCTAATGAGGACTCATATGTGTGGGGTTTTGTTTGAATTTGTTGTTTGGTTTTTTTTCTCATCAATTGCCCTTTCAGCAATCATATTTTGCCTCCTCCCTAGCATCAAGGCTATTTGGCTTCCTACCGTACAGGAGACCACCCAAACAGTACCACCCTTTCACCTGCATCACAACCAGATTCTATATGTTCAGAATCTGGTTTTTTTCTGACTTACTTCATTTGCCAGCCAAGGTTAATATCCTAGTAGATCACGCAGGCATTTTTCTTCTTCAGCAACATTTAGGGTTTGCTGAACTCATCTAAGATCTGAGAGACAACTCCTATGAAGCAAAATCACTGATGTTTAATGTGTAGTCACAGATGTCCAGTCAGAGAAAGCAAGGATCATCTGTTCGTCTTAAAGATATATTTTGAGTTCAGGCTGTGCAGGAACACTGTACTGTTAGCTGCTTTTGTTTTGCAAAAAGTCTTTCCAATGAGGGAGCTGGGGTTGTTTAGCCTGGAGAGGAGGAGGCTCAGGGGTGACCTCATGGCTGTCTACAACTACCTAAAGGGAGGTTGTAGCCAGGTGGGGTTGGTCTCTTCTCCCAGGCAATCAGCAACAAAACAAGGGGACACAGTCTCAAGTTGTGGTGAGGAAGGTCTAGGCTGGATGTTAGGGGTAAGTTCTTGCCAGAGAGAGTGATTTGCCATTGGAATGGGCTGCCCAGGGAGGTGGTGGAGTTGCTGTCCCTGGAGGTGTTCAGGAAAAGCCTGGATGAGGCACTTAGTGCCATGGTCTAGTTGATTGGACAAGACTGGGTGACAGGTTGGACTGGATGATCTTGGAGGTCTCTTCCAACCTGGTTGATTCTATGATTCTATCTCCAGCCTTTTCCCCATATCCATTTGCCTATGTATAATCCCTGACTGTTCTTTTCACAAACAATTCTGCCTATAGGGGATTCTGAAATTTAAGCCAGGGTGAACTGGACATGGAGGAAAGCCATCCATTCTCAAATGAAAATGTAGGCTGTTTTAACACATCTGTTTGCACCCTTCTTTTTATTCTTGCACAGAGAAACCAGAACCCTCTGAGCAGTCCAATGCCTGGACTAGCATAGAATCATAGAAAGGTTTAGATTGGAAGGGACCTCAAGGATCATCTAGTTCCAACGCCCTGCCATAGACAGGGACACCTCCCACTAGAACAGGTCACTTAAGGCCTCATCCAACCTGGCCTGGAACACCTCCAGGGAGGGAGCAGCCACAACCTTCCTGGGCAACATATTCCAGTGTTTCACCACCCTCACTGGAAAGAACTTCTTCCTAACATCCAGTTTAAATCTCCCCTCTGCCAGTTTAAACCCATTACTCCTCACCCTGTCATTACAAGACCTTGTAAATAATTCCTCCCTAGTCCTCCTGTAGGTCTCCTTCAGATACTGGAAGGCCACTACAAGATCTCCTTGAAGCCTTCTCGTCTTCAGGCTGAAGTTCCTCAACTCTCGTAGCCTGTCCTCATAGCAGAACTGCTTGAACCCTCTCATCATCTTTGTGGCCCTCCTCTGGACTCACTCTCAACAGTTTGATGTCCTTCTTGTGTTGGGGGCTCCAGAACTGCACACAGTACTCCAGGTGGGGTCTGACAAGAGCAGAGTAAAGGGGGAGAATCATCTCCCTTGCCCTGCTGGCAACACTGCTCTTGCTGCAGCCCAGGACATGGTTGCTGTCTGGGCTGCATGTGCTCATGTTGAGCTTTTCATTAACCAAGACCCTCAGGTCCTTTTCCTAAGGGCTGCTCTCCATCCATTCCCCACCCAGCCTGGAGCTGTGCTTGGGATTGCACCGACTCAGATGTGGGACCTTACACTTGGCCTTGTTGAATTTCATGAGGCTGGCCTGGGCCCACCTCTCCAGCCTATCCAGGTCCCTCTGGATAGATCCCTGCACTCTAGCAAGTTGACTGTGCCACACAGCTTGGTGTCATCTGCAGACTTGCTGAGGGTACACTCAATTCCCCTGTCCATATCACTGACAAAGATGTTAAACAGCACTGGTCCCAGCACTGATCCCTGAGGGATGCCACTTGGCACTGGTCTTCAGGTGGACATTGTACTGATCACAATTCTCTGTGTGTGACCATCCAGCCAATCCCCTATCCAGCAGTGCTCCACCCATCCACTCTGTGTTTTTCCAGTTTAGTGACCGGGATGTCATGTGGGACAGAGTCAAACGTCGTACTCAGGTCCAGGTAGATGATGTCAGTTGCCCTTCCCTTATCCAGCATCTCCCTTCTCTTCTGTAGATTGGCAGAATTTGGGAACTATAGAGTCCAGATTCTGAGACAGCATGTAGAGTGAGCAGAGGAAATGTCAAAATATGAAACAGATTAAGAACTGTCTTGTTTTGCTAGGAGATTGATCGAAATCTACACACTTCTGTGGGGGGATTAAGTGACAATGGGCTAGTAGTGTTCACTAGAAAAAGCAAAATGTGCTACCAGAGAATTTCTGATTAGCTCTCCTCTGGACAGGAGAAGAGTTATCTAAATTAATTGCCTTTGACAGGTGAGGTCTGTCCTTGTCTTGGCACAGGAGATAAGGTAGTGGTTAGGACACATCTGGGTAGACTTGCACAGCTTTTTAATTACAACAAAAGCACTTATCACAAATGTCTTGTAAACAGTGTCAACAGAGTCTGGATCGCAGCTGCCTGGCCATAGGGTTTGATGACTGACTTGTTTAATAAATACGGTGAAACATTATACCACATTCTGTGACCAATTTTGCCTTCAACTTATAGTGTCTATAGTTCATCAAGAGCTACTGCTCAGGCCTTGAAATAAGGCTAATCAAATCCATTTGGTCTCACATTGCCTCTTTTTGTCAGCACTTCAGAAATGTGTTCAGTTCGTTATTCTGACACACTACAAGTTGCATTGCTTTATCATCTTAGCGACTTGATTGATGAAAGACACTTGATGCATGGTGATGTCACCTACAAAAAAATCTGATTGCTTCCTTGTCCTACAGACTAGTTCTGAAGAACTAGGAAGAGAGGTATGCAAATGTTTTCCTTGAAGATACTGTATAGAACTGAAACTCTTCCAGCACCTAACTTTGCAGGATATGTCCACATGGTACAGTACAAGCTCATGCTCTGCAGAAATGTTCTTGCTAGCTCCAAATAAGCAAAGCATGTCTGCATTCAAATGACATAGTTGCATTTTTTGTAAGGAAAAAAAAGCATTGGCGGGGGGGGAACGGACAGAGCACAGCATCATAGTTCTTCTTAAATATGTAGTTCCTATGGCCTGTGCTGCGAACAACAGATTGAGTTACTTGGAATCACAAATCACTTTTGATACTGTGCTGATTAATTCACACACTCATACACATGAAATGATATGGTAAAAATCTCATGCACTAAACCATTATAGATCAAGTCACTGCCACGTTTCCCCCCCACCTTAAGTGCTGGAAGGAAGGGGAGACTGCAGAGTTTACACTTGCTGAAAGTTGCCTACAGTAAGCAACTTGAGATCAAGTGACTGAGGAGGAAAATTACCATGAACATGATAATGATTTGTTGTTGTTGTTGTTATTTCTTCATGCTATCTTGAAAAAATCAGTTCTTTTCATCAGTACCTCAAAGATTTTTTTACAAAAAAACCTAACTGTGATGAAGACTAACAAAGAATTTTTGAAGGCAATTTCAGGTACATGAAAGGAATCAATGGGAATTTAAGAAAGGTAGAGAAGAGAGTGAATATTTAAGCTAAAGACATTGAGCCATAGCATCCCAGTGCTTTATGTGCTGTATTTCTCGTTGGCATCAGTGGGAGCATATTCTTAAAGCTTAGTGCAGGACTTGAGTTTTTTTTCCTTTGTATCTGCAAATGACTATAAAGAGAAAAAAGAGGCTAGTCTTTTTCTGATGCTGAAGCCTTTGTTTTATCTTTCATGATACTTGAAATGGCAGGCAGCTGTAGTGATGGTTCAAACAAATGTCAGACCATGCTTTCTGCAGGAACAGCAGGGCCAGGGAGTTGAACTGCATCATTTTTCAAGAGCAGCTTTGCAATACTTGGGAATTTTAAAATATGGAAAGTATCACATTAACTTGAGTATGCTGGTGGTGAATGGGATAATTTAATAGCACCTTCCGTTCTCAAGTATTCCTTTCCTTGAATAGATTATTAGACAGCAAGGTTTGAGAATACAAACCTGGCATCCTGAAAGCACGTCTAGATGCTGACAAGGTATTACAATGAATTATAAGCAGTGGTAATAGTTTGGGATCCAAAGGGCTAGTGACCTTTGCTTTTAAAAACATGCTTTAAATGTTTTCATTCTACAGCACCATCTCCTCAACTCTTTATCTCCTAAATGCTTTTGGACACACAGACCACGGGATTAATTATATACTGCAAGCAACAATTCATGAATATTTAACACACTCATTTATACTTAATGAATAAATTTGCATTTCGACAGTGTTATTTAATGTGGTTTAAGGAAATACTGCTCATTACCTTTCAATTTTGTAGATTAGGAGAATGTAATTGGAATGATAAGGTAGGAGAGAGACTGCATGATTTCCATGCGATTGTTCACATGGTTTGTTTTCACAGGTTTTTGATCAAAACAGCTCTGTTTACTTTGGGCAAAGTTTCTGTCTGTCTCAGTTACTCCATCCCAGTCTGAGAAGCAATCAGGGAGCTACATTCATGCCAAGAGGCTGAGTCATAAGGCAACAGCCTCAGCTTTACCCTGCCAGCTGACTTTGGGGTGAGGTGTGCTAGTTTGAAGCTAGCTAGAATGTTTTGGTGAGAAGAACTAGATTACAGGCTGTGAAACAATGGTGATGTCTACTTCACTCATAGGCTTGCTGAGAGGTATAAGAGCAAGAATCCAAACAAAGATAAAGGAGTCCCTCCCTGTCTGGGCTCTGGGCTGCATTTTTCTCTCTAGCCTAACCTGATTAATCCACCTGCTTCCTAACCCCCTGGCTGACCCTCCATTCTTCCGACCCTCCATTCTTCCTTGGGGCACAAGGCAATGTCTGGGGTAAGGTAGAGGAGTGGGAGAAGGTGGAAGGGCGGTTGGGAGCCCCTCCTGGGGACTCAGGTTAAATGTCTGCTTCTATATTGTGCTAAACTGTAAATACAAGCTTCATTCAATTACCAGAGCTGGCTGAGTCTAGTCTGGGTGATTTTTAAAGTTGGGGGTGGTGGTGATGGGGGGTGGGTAACACCCAAACCACTACATGGGGTAATCCACACCTGACAGAGAGGTAGACTTTCATTGAGGAAGAGCAGTGTCACTCTCCAAGAAAGGTAAGGTGTCTCCATTCTAGTTTAAATTTCCCAGAGACTCAAATATAGTTAATAGTACCAATAACAATTTATAGGATGTCTTTCCCTCTTCCCCCCTTCTTTCCCAAAGAAAAGGAATTAGATGTAGAGAGGAAAAGGTAAAGAGCACCCAAATAAATAATCTCACTTTGATTTGGAAGTTAAAAGAAGAAAATTTTAACAATAAATAGAAGGTATTTGAGGTAGGGGAGTTACAAAAGGTATAGGGAAGGGAAAACAAGATACAAAATATGTAAATACAACCAGATTTGATGGCAATGGTTTTGCCCACCGTGTGGGTTATGGCCACGTGGTAAAACAAAGAGTAGCAGGAAACAGGATGGTGATGCCGGCAAGCAGGGAGGCAGGGCGAGAGAGAGAGAAAGAGGAAGCTCCTCTGGTTTTATAGGGATTTAGACAGGAATTGGGAGTGAGCTAACCACCACACTTGGTAGTGTTTGGACCTACCCCCAGGAAGGGACAGGAGGACCTGGGGTCAGACCACTTCCACAGGAGGGTTAATCCTTTGCACAAGGGAGGTAAAAAAGTACTTCTTTTTGTATTCTCAATGTCTAAGCCTATCTCACAGTTTGCAGAAAGGAGAAGCAGTGGGTTTTTCCAGTCAGTAGTCTCTCTTCCATTTAAAGCTCTAGGGGTTTTTTTGGTGTTGATTTTAATAGGACTAAGTGCTTTATACTTTGGCATCTTTGCTTTGCTTTTTAAGCACGTATTTAAGCAACTCAAATGTTTCCTTAGGGCTAGACTCACCTGTTGGATATAGTAATATTAAATGCAGTGGTTTTATAGAATTGTCTGAATATTATACAGTGAAAAACAAGCCATGGATGGGCATGAGTGCACGAGTTCAGAAGTACTGATAGAGGGTTGGAATGACCTTAGAGACTGGTGTAGCAAATGTAGACAAGTGTAAGCCTGGAGTCTGTGGTTTTCGCCTATCTCTGCTGACTTAGAGTTGCCAGACACAACGTACATGTTGTTGAGAGAATATGAAGAATGTCTGCCAAGTAGTGTGTAATCCTAACATAGTCCTAACGCAGGTGCATGTAAGCAATTGGAGTCTGAGATGATTTGTAGCCTTCTTATGTAGCCTTCTGATAGAGAAGTATATAACCCCATGCTTGGGTGCAATAAACAGATTGGATTGGATTGGATTTGGATTGGCTTGTATCAGGCCTTTGCCCTGTCTCTTATCTTATTGAGTCCAGCATCATTAAGTTTGTGGATGACACCAAGCTAGGAGCAGGTCTTGATCTGTTGGAAGGTAGGAGAGCCCTGCAGAGGGACCTGGACAGGCTGGATGGGTGGGCAGAGGCCAGTGGGATGAAATTTAACAAGGCCAAGTGCAGGGTTCTGCACTTTGGCCACAACAACCCCAAGCAACGCTACAGGCTGGGGACAGAGTGGCTGGAGAGCAGCCAGGAGGAAAGGGACCTGGGGGTACTGGTAGAGAGTAGCTGAAGATGAGCCAGCAGTGTGCCCAGGTGGCC
>WAAF01010887.1:99102-378671 GCA_013400475.1 Tricholaema leucomelas
AGGAGGCTCAGGGGTGACCTCATTGCTGTCTATAACTACCTGAAGGGAGGTTGTAGCCAGGTGGGGGTTGGTCTCTTCTCCCAGAAAACCAGCAACAGGACAAGGGGACACAGCCTCAAGTTGTGCTGGGGGAAGTATAGGCTGGATGTTAGGAGGAAGTTCTTCACAGAGAGAGTGATTGGCATTGGAATGGGCTGCCCAGGGAGGTGGTGGAGTCACTGTCCCTGAGGCTGTTCAGGAAAAGCCTGGATGAGGCACTTAGTGCCATGGTCTAGTTGACTGGATAGGGCTGGGTGCTAGGTTGGACTGGATGATCTTGGAGGTCTCTTCCAACCTGGTTGATTCTATTCTATTCTATCTCCCTGATACTATGGTATCGCAGCTTGTGGCACTCGCCTTAAAGATTTCTTAATATAAATAAAAGGTCTAAAATAATCAAAAGTAAAAATAGAATTGCCCAGGACTTGATGGTCTCAATTATTTCTGTACCTGAACAGCATTGCACACAACAAAGTATCTCACAGATTTCCTCCATCTAATAGCAAGGGCTGATTTTGTAAAACAGTTTTTAAAATGGCTTCCGGTTTTCTTCTTTAGCAAAGTATGTGTGTTGTTTCCATTTGTCATTTTGAAGTGCCATATGGTGGCAGATACTAATTCACAATATGTTGCCATAGTTCTCTCTGATCACTCTTGAAAACAACATAATTACCCAAATGGAGACTTGACCTTTCATTCCATTTTAACGGCCTGGTTTTTGAGCACATTTCTAATCAAAACGAATTGCATGAAATGCTATTGTCAGAGTTGTCTACATATAAATCATCTGAGAAGGGAAAAATTTCCAGGTCACAATAAAGCTAGACACCAACTGTTTGACATCCAGAGTAATGATGTCCTGATCCTCACAGAGGGGTGTGATGGTTTGGGTGTCCCCCGCCCCCCCACACTTTAGAAATCACCCAGACTAGACTCAGTCGGCTCTGGAAATTTGAATGAAGCTTATATTTACAGCTGGCACAATTTACAAGCAGGTATTTACAGTATATACAGATATAGACAGAAACAGACAAGGTAAAAAGGTAATACAGACACAACTCCCCTCCCAGAAACCTGAGTCCCCAGGAGGGGCTCTCAACCACCCCTCACCTTCCCCCTACCCCTCTCAACCTTACCCCAGTCCTAAGGAAGAATGGAGGTTCGGCCAAGAGGATTAAGCAAAGGTGAATCAGCCACAAAAGCAAAAAGGAGGGTGAGGTTAGAAAGCAAGATGCAGTTCAGCCAGCAGCCACGAGCTCCCCAGCAGGCAAAAGCAGAAGAGGACAGCCCAGCACGCAGTGCAGAGCAAAAGTGACCTAATCTTTGTTTTGCCTTTTCTTCTTTACACATCCCAGCAAGACTGTGAGGGAAGTAAACACCATTGTTTTCATTTCTTAGCCTATGATCTAGTCCTTCTCACCAAAACATCCCAGCTAGGCTCAAACTAGCACAAGGGGCTATGGAATAACTTTGATGTTAAGGAAAAACAAGATTTGAAATGTAGGAAGTATGTTGATGTGCTAGTTTGAGCCTAGCTAGCATGTTTTGGTGAGAAGAACTAGATGATAGGCTGTAAAATGAAAACAATGGTGAGGTCTACTTCCCTCACAGTCTTGCTGAGATGTATACAAAAGAAGAAAGGCAAAACAAAGATTAGGGCATTTGCTTCTTCTCCTCGCTGGGGAACTTTGCCTGCTGGGGAGCTCGTGGCTGCTGGCTGGACTCCATCTTGCTTTCTAACCTCACCCTCCTTTGCTTGGCTGCTTCACCTTGCTTTTTAACCCTCTTGGCCGAACCTCCATTCTTCCTTGGGACTGGGGTAAGGTTGAGAGGGGTAGGGGGAAGGTGAGGGGTGGTTGAGAGCCCCTCCTGGGGACTCAGGTTTCTGGGAGGGGAATTGTGTTTGTATTACCTTTTTTACCTTGTACATTTCTATATATATATCTGTATATACTGTAAATATCTGCTTGTAAATTGTGCCAGCTGTAAATATAAGCTTCATTCAAATTTCCAGAGCCGGCTGAGTCTAGTCTGGGTGATTTCTAAAAGTGTGGGGGGCGGGGGACACCCAAACCATCACAGTTGATATCCTTCTCCTCTGGTCAGCCATAGATAAGCAAAGCTGGCCTCTCTTTGACATGCTCCTCATCCCGTGAGAATAGTCCCACACTATATTAAAAGAGGTGCATGTATGAGTCAAAGCTTGGATCTGTATTTTACTATTCTCCTTTTAACTTGTAGGGCTTGACATCTTAAATACTGGTTTTACTGCATCCAGTGAGCTGAGAGGCCTACAGTTTGCACCCTGTAATGTTGAATGGTGGAATTCCAAGTAGAAACATGGGAAAGACCCTTGAGCACAATATTCTAAGAGGTTCCATCTCTCATAAACATCAAGAGGTTTCTCTGCAACAACATTGTGAAGTTCCTCTGCAAATACATCAAGAGGGTTTATCTTTGCTTAAATACAAATGCCAACCTTGCACAATACATTTATTGAACTGTTGGAGTGAGTCCAGAAGAGGGCCATGAAGATGCTCAGAGGGCTGGAGCACCTTTGCTATGAGGACAGGCTGTGAGAGTTGGGGCTTTTCAGCCTGGAGAAGAGAAGGCTTTGAGGAGATCTTGTAGTAGCCTTCCAGTATCTGAAGAGGGCCTACAGGAAGGCTGGGGAGGAACTATATACAAAGTCTTGTAATGACAAGATGAGGAGTAATGGGTTTAAACTGGCAGAGGGGAGATTTAAACTAGATGTTAGGAAAGGGTACTTTATAGTGAGGGTGGTGAGACACTGGCACAGGTTGCCCAGGAAGGTTGTGGCTGCTCCCTCCCTGGAGGTGTTCAAGGCCAGGTTAGATGAGGCCTTAAGTGACCTGTTCTACTGGGAGGTGGGGTTTGGAACTAGATGATCTTTGAGGTCCCTTCCAACCTAAACCATTCTATGATCTTTTGAAACCTGTCCATGATGCAAATTTAGGTATTGCAACTTGATAAGGTTAGCACAAGGCACACAGACATCAAGTTAAAGAAGTAAAGTTATCTTTTCTTAGATGTAGAGCAATAAAAGAACAAGCAAAATAATAATACAGCAAAGACAAAATGCACCAAGGCAATGCACCTAATCATTATTACAGTGTTTGGGAAGAGAAGTCTGAACCCCATTTAGAGAGTTTTGTTCCTGTTTTGGTCACAAAAATGGTGATAATGTGTAACCAAAGAAATTAACATTCGTTCTTCTGAGTAGATTTTTTGACATGTGTATTACTGGTTTGGTCTGGATGTTCCTTAAAGCAATTTTCTGTCTGGAACACAGCATAGATATGGGCTTAGCCTACTGTCTTAACCATTTTACTGGTCACACTAAATCCTAACATTTCTGAGAACAGCAGCAGGATTAAACCCTTAGTATATTTCCCAAGATATTTGTTGCTGTAAACATGTGTTGCTTGCCTCTGTTTTGATAAAGCATGAAAACAATAGAAGTCCTATCTTTAAACTTTTCCCACTGGGAAATCCTGAATTTGTGAGTATAGTGACTGATTATATGCATCACAAAACAAAAATGCATAATTGAAGAGCAACAACTGTCTGAAAACAATCTACTCTTTCAGGCAGTTGGAGGTCCCAGTGTGACAAGTCTCCAAGTATTTAAACTCTCTTGCTGCGATCAGTCTATGTACTAAGCAAAGATATTAGCTATGAAGACATGAAGGAATCAGTTTCTCCTGTGCCACACTTTTGAGTACTCTGAGTCATGTTCAATGTGGGCACAACAAGCATGTTTGCTAGACTTTTTTGCAACATTAAGGGTTTGAAGTTCTGGAAACAAAAAGTTGATTCAGGACAGATAAATACTTTTTCTTGCTTTGGTGATCCAAATTTCCTTGCCTGATTTTGCCTGAGAATACATGTGAACTAGAAGATGAACAAGTACGGAGTCTATTGCTTTTCATGCATTGTATTCCAAATTTTCTACTTCTATTTATCATGTTCGCAAATGGTATTCAGATACTTGAGAAATCCATACAACTTTTTTGCTCTGGATCATTAGGATTATTCATTTTGCTCTGTTCATTAGGAAGAAGTTTTTCAAGGAGAGAGTGGACAGACACTAGAAAGAGCTGCCCAGGGAGGTGGTGGAGTCACCAACCCTGGATGTGTTTAAGGGTCGTTTGGAAGTGGTGCTTGGGGATATGGTTTAAGGTGAATCTTTTTGATAGGGTTACAGATTGGACTTGGTGATCCTGAGGGTCTTTTCCTGCCTGGACATTTCTGTGATTCTGTGGAATTTCCAAAGCAGTGATACTCACATCCATGTTACACAAAATGAGTATTTTCCTTGCTTGTTATGCACAAAGAATGACTAATACCAAAGTCTTTGTCTATAGGAATCAGGCCTGGTTGTAGTATTTAATTGTGCCACTTTTCTTCCAGTGGCAAAATGAGGTAACTTTTCTGAGGCACAGAAGTCACTCATTTTTATGCTGTGCCACATATCTTTAAGCCCCATGGAAATCTTCCTCTCTGGAGCATTCTTCCTTCCGCTACTGTATTTCCTCTTAACAGGATATTGCTCTCATGCTATTAATGTCAATGACAGCATTAAAATCTCTTAATAAGAAAATGTTTTAATTAATAAGGACATTGTTATTGCTGTCCAGGTCAGCCTGATGCCACATGCAGAGATTTCGGTTTTACAAATTCCTTTATTACTCCTGGCCAAGGATATTCTGGAAACCTTATGTTTTCAGGGAATATCATGAATACTGGAGTCAGCAGTAAAAATTCTACCAGTAAATTTTGTGTGTGTGTATAAAATTATCAACCTAAAAATGTGGACATCTGAAGAGAGGAAGTGCTGATAAGGTCATTTATAACAAATGAGCTGGACTTGTCTGAGCTTTTGCAGGTTGTGTAACTACTTTTATTGATCTCTTTTCACTGATACCAATAACAGCTGAAGTTTTTTGTTACCCCGTAAGGCCATTCATGCCATTGGATTCCAGATTCATTTGAAGTTGTTGACTTTGATCCAGAAGTTTAATAATATGAGTGAATCCTTAGAAGCTCTGTTTGATATGGTTACTGTGAATTTATTGCCAGTGAAGGTGGATAAGCCATGGACTTACCACTAGTTCTGGGAGTAATGAAATCTGGTTAGCAATGGATTTCTCCTTAATAGTCTTAATTTCTCCATTGATTTAGGTCCAGATTCCCTCATGTCCCTTAAAAATCCTCATAATCTGGAATATCTCTCTGTTCTCTCTTTTTCCACAATATGCCTATCTTTTTCTTGTGTCCTCAGATACACTTTCACTGCAGTAACTTCTGAGGTTACAGTGGCTTCACAAAGCTCCTTACTACATTCTCTACCAATCTCTGCCCTGTCTTGTGGTCAGAAGAAAATGTTCCTTGCTCTAAAGTTATGTGTAGGCTTCTGATTCACTTCATAAGTGTGTGCTGGCTGACCTGTTCACTTCCTCTTCCCAGACTGCAGAGAGGAGAGACAATTTCACTGTTCCTGCCTTTCCTTCATTCAGAGCGCTAGTAGAGCACTGTTAGCTGGCTGCTGAGCTTCATAAAACTCATGTCTCTATTTGAGACACTTGTTTCTCTGTGAAATAAATTTTAAGTTATCAAGTGAAATCCACAGAATCCATAGTCACTATGCAGAAGAAGGCAGAATCGCAAAACAGAGTCCCTGCGATCAAGTACATTTTGAACACATTGAGATGTTAGAGTTAAGCAAGAAAAAGTGGGAAGATGTAGACAGTCACTCACCGTTTCTATGGACATTGTTGTTAACTTTCAAGCTCAGTTGTGGGACAGTTTGCTTGTCTCCCTTTTGGTCAAGCAGATAGATAGGCTAAGAGAAGCCAGCAGGATAATTCTGCTGAAACTGTTTGAGGATTACATTGCTTTAGACGTTTTTCTTGCTTGTTTCTGATCACAGGGCAGGTCTTAGCTATTTGGTTTTTAAAGTGTTGTATTAGAACAAAAAAAACTATAACAAAAGCATGCAAGGAGATGTTGAGCAATGTAAAACTATGGGAAGAGATTCCAAGAGGTCTGGGTTGCCAGCTGAGCTGCAGGAGAGGAATAAAAAGAGCAGCCTGACCTTTCTGTGCTGGCCTTATAAGAGGTCAAAGGAATGAGACAATAATGGCAGCCTTCAGTCTTGAAAAGGGCAGCAGAAAGAGAAGGGCAGCAGCAGAACTCCGCTACAGCTGTATATTCAATTAACATTTGCTGCCCACAATCCCATAATTTTTCACTGAGTAGGAGCCAGGATAAAAGCCATCTTACTTAGTGTCCATTTCACAAAGTGAAATCTAATTAGTGAAATGTTTAAAAGTTAATGAAGAATACACGAATGTCAGAAAATCTGTTCTAATGAAGTGCAGTGCTCTCATACAAGCACTTGTGCTGTCGTAAACTCTTACTGCGTGAGTACTGCCTTGGTGTCGATGCTAATAAACAACGGTAAGTACAGGGGCAGGAGGAGGGCTATGCAGAATGTTTAGCCATCTCTTTAGAGGTTCAGCTTTAATGCTACTGAAGACTTCCTGTAGACACATCCATGGAAGGGAAAGGATTTTACTGATTTTTGGGGTTTGCCTGCCATTCGTATCTGTTGCTGCAGAACTCTGGGCAATAAATCTATGAATATGTTTTATCTAGGCATTGGAGATGAAAGCACTATTTTATTTTTGAACTGCTGTTTTTACATAGGTGAGGTCTGGCTTGAGGAAATTCCCAGAATTCCCTGGTTTGGGCTCCTCAATTCAAGAGAGATGTTGAGATATTGGAACATGTCCAGAAAAGGGTGATGAAGCTGGTGAGGGGCCTGGAACACAGCCCTATGAGGAGAGGCTGAGGGAGCTGGGGTTGTTTAGCCTGGAGAAGAGGAGGCTCAGGGGTGACCTCATGGCTGTCTACAACTACCCGAAAGGAGGTTGCAGCCAGGTGAGGATTGGTTTCTTTTGCCAGGCAACCAGCAACAGAACAAGGGGACACAATCTCAAGTTTTGCCAGGGGAGGTCTAGGCTGGATGTTAGGAGGAAGTTCTTGACAGAGAAAGTGATTGGCATTGGAATGAGCTGCCCAGGGAGGTGGTGGAGTTGCCATCCCTGGAGGTTTTCAAGCAAAGCCTGGATGAGGCACTTAGTGCCATGGTCTAGTTGATTGCACAGGGCTCGGTGCTAGGTTGGACTGGATGATCTTGGAGGTCTCTTCCAACCTGGTTGATTCTATGAAATATCTTTATCGCTATATTAATTTTGATATAATGTACTTTTATAATGTTTTGGTAGGGTTTTTTATTGTTTTGTTTTGATTTGTTTTGTTTTGTTTTGTTGGGTTTTTTTGTCTGAGAAGTGACTGATGAGCTCCAGATATCACTGGAGTTCCTGAGGGTTCTAGCTGACAGAGCGTTTATTTGGCAGTTAAACACTTGACACTTGAATACAGAAGTTGGAATATTGCATTTTTGGGTGCTGTAATATCTCCAGATGAAAATCTCTGATATGAGACTAAAATTCAATATTGAATAATATAAATATTTTACCCCTACACAGTGAAACTTCAGCGCATTCATCTCTGGAATAGTTTCCAGGGAATATTATGCATCTGGGGGAGATGCATCAGAAAGGAAATGGGTATTGAAGGTCTTTGTGCTTGCTTGTGGAGTCTGAATCAAAAATTAACCAGTGAAGAGTTCCTTGGTTGCATTTTAGAGTTTTGATCATAGAAGATTTTTTTAAATAAAGTTGCTTGAATATTGAAACAACAAAATCCTTTAATCAGGTGAAGGCAAATCTGTAATAAAAATTAAAATAATAAAAGAAAGTACTGGGTGCATCAACAGAGAGCAAGGCCAAATTGTGTGTGGGAGTACTTCAGCATTGCTCCATTGTAGCCAAACAGAGGATCTGGCCCTGAATGTTGAGTCCTACAGAGATCTTAGGTAATTTCTTTCTGAGGCTCTGTTCTGCTGTTGGCAAGCTGGTCGATTGCACCTTAATGGAATCTAAATATTATCATTTCAATATGTCTTCTTCCTACAGCAAATATTGTTGAAAATTGATTTCCAGCCCTTGTTATGTCAAAACCTAAATACAAATAATATCTGAGACACCAGAAAAGTATAGTGAAGAGCCTTTTCTCATTGTTTAGCTATCAGAAACACTCCAGAAAAGCTGCAGTAAGAAAGACATTGTCTGCTATTTTGATCTATGAGTAATTATATAAAAGGGAAGGTTTTTTCAGAGGGAGCTGCAGAATGGTAGTTATGTGACTTAAAGGAACAAAAGGCTGTAGTTGGGGAAAAGAAAAATTATTTCTTCTGAAGAAACAAAAAATGACAGAGAAATCAGTGTCCAGCAAAGGAACTAAGTGTGAGTAGAAGAATGTAAAAAGACTGGATGAGGCACTTAGTGCCTGTCACAGAGGGGGATTCTGCCACCTACACTGATTTGTGGTGGAGGGGAGAAATTAATTAGTGCGAGATAATATTTATAAAAATATATATTTATTAACTTCAATATTCTGAACTCTTGCCACCCCCAACCACTGTATATTAATAATAAAAAGATCTACACGGTCATGGAAGACATTCTAGGATTAATACCACACTATAACTTACCAATTACTAGCAAAATATATTCAAAACTATAAACAGAGAGAGGTGTTTCCCTGCAGCTTAATGCCACTTGCTGTCTATATACTATTTGCCCAGCAGAGTGGGCTGAAACTCTTTCTGCTCTATGGCAGGAGGCAATAAGAATTACAGAGGCATAAAAGCATTTACTTAAAATTCTGAGTAATTATCAATAATCATCAATCACCCTCCGGGGCCACGTCACAGCCTATTACTAGTGTCCAAACTTCAGGGGAGCTTTGCCCGAGGACTTTGAGGCTGGAATCCTCCCAGCTTCTGGGGAAATGAACAGTCTCTGACCTTGTTCTCCTGGCGAAGGATGCAATCTCTGCCCTTGTCTCCTGGCTTCTCATGGATGCTTTGTCCAGGGGATTCGTAGGCAGGACCTCAGGTGCAGTCTGAGCACAGTTCTCATGCTGGCTAGCAGGGGCCAATCGCATGTGGACAAGGGGCGTCTGCTTCCTGGTAACCCGGCAGCAGTAACAGGCTTACCAGGCAGTCATAAGGCAGCAGGCATGCACGGCTGCACAGGGGCCTGAGCTCCTTAGATAAGAGCAGGCAATGCAGGATCAAGTCCTGATTAACTCTCCACAGCTGGCTGGGAGTCTGAGCTCCGTAATAACAGGATAAGCAAGGAGGCATAAGCAAGAAGCTGGTGAGTCTGAATCTAATAATCAGTGAGTGTGCCTGAATGCGAGCGATCATGAGCGGGGGCGGGCCGAGCATGGGGCCTACGTGTGAGCGAGTGCACGCTGGTGAAGCAAGAGAGCAGAAGCAATGGAGTCAGAACAGAAGCACGTTGTTTACCTGTGTGCCTCTATTTATCAACTGTGGGCTGAGATTAATGGCCCTTTGGACACTAGAATGACCAATCAGGGTTTGGCAGTCAGCCCAACAATAGCACAATAGGCAAAATCACAAGCCTAGTACCCGCAAATATGGGGAGAGCATAGGCGGGCCACACACTAAGCGCGTGGGCTTATGCAACATGTTTACAACCACCTTATACAACCTGTTTACAACCTGGACCTTAGGCAGGCCAGACTTTATGGCACCAGGCCTATCGTGCCCCTTTTGTGCTTGTTTACCCATTTAATGTGTTTTCCTCTGGTTTAGGCAGGAAAACATGTCCAGGTGAGGTAAGGCAAAAAATAAGCCTATTTTCAGGCCTACAGGCCCTCCCCAACAGTGCCATGGACAGAGCCGGGTGATAGGTTGGACTGGATGCCCTTGGAGGTTGATTCTATGATTCTATGAAAAGTGATCTCTAAAAGTAGAAAGTAGAAGTTCTTCTGAGAGGTGGCTGAAAGGTAGGGAAAGAATCATCTACCAAACTTCTATAGGGGAGACATCCATAGGCTGAAGAAAAGTTAATAGAGACTTGCTGTGTAGTATGTATTCAGGCTCAGATAAATAGTCACATTTCACAGCCTTTCCAAGACTAGGTCCTGTGAAGTTTTTAACGCTAACCTGGTGTTCACTTCTGTCAGCTAACACTGCAACTTGTTTCATGCTCCCTTGAACTAGGCTGGCTTTGAGATTTTTTACTTAAACTGGCAGCTGTGGTTAGAGGGAAAATCCTGCTGAATTAATTAGGAATACCTCCTACTTCAAATATAATTGAGTGGATTTACCACTAAGAGAACATATTATGACAGATTTTGATTTAAATTTCATGCCCTATCTTGCTACTGTTCGTCAGAATCAGACCATGTGCTGTGAGGTGGAGCCTGGTTCGGTGAGAATACTATGTTAAGGTGTTTGGGTTCCCGCCAGTCCTTCACCCCAGTGCAAGATCCCATATCTTAACAAGGATTTTGACAGCAGCGTTTTGCTAAAACAGCTGGCTGTGGTGCTGGGCAGGCAGTGAACAGTGGGTTAGAGCACTGAGCTACAACTTGTTGCTTTCAGCTGAGTTAAACAGGAGCAGAAGTAAGCATTGCTGTAAATACCCCTTCATATTTGAGAAGCTGGCATTTTTTGTGCTGCCTTTTACATGCAGTAATGCTAGATCTGTGATGTTAGATGGAAAACCATTTGGAAAGCTTTTGGAAATCATGAAACAGTTAAAATCTGAATGACCCTCTTTTTGGTTGGTTGGATCTGGAGAAGTATGATATATGCCAGTAACGCAGCTGTGCCCCCTGCCTAGGAATAGACGAGATTTGATAAGAAAGAACAAAATTTCAGAACCCTTTTTTTAGTTTTAAAGCTTTCAGGTTGAGTCACTGGGCCTTTTTTGACAGTCTTGAAGATACAGTTTACAAAGGCTGATAGAACACTACTTATAAACCTTTGATGTTTACAGCATTTCTTCTGCTGTACCAAGAAGCTCAGCAGCATTCATGTGAGAATTTCCCCTTGGCCAGTCAAGTATTTTGAGCAGTTTTACTATTTGGGTGGGATAGGAAATTAGGAGAGGGAAAAAATGATTGGCTGAATGTGGCCCCCTTAATTGTTGAAAATAACTCCCTCCATCCCTTCCTTGCTGTGTCAAATCAGGTAAATATCTTTTGTTAGTACATTTATTGTTAAGTTATTGTTAACACATTTTCACGTGGACTTTTTACTGTGAATAATTAGCATTTGAATAGTGTGAATGAATGGCTAAATCATATTGTGTTGTGCCTGTTCCTTGAGTGGATAGTTACAATGTTTTCAATGAGAAAGTGGACTTTGGTAGGGCATATTAGTGGGTTTATTGCCTTAAAAATACAAAAAGGAGAGACAGCTGTTCCAAGGAGAAGCACAGCTGAAAATACACAGGCAAAAGCTACAAATGGAAGAGTATTCAGCACAATATTCTGTTTGTGTTCCTGACCATTAGATATGAAATGGTAAACTGCCTACTCACCCTCATTTTAGCTATGTAGTACTTGTATTTAATTTACACATATTTATCTTTACTTGTTCTCTCTTCAGTGCCCCTCCAACCTCCTCTTAGCTCTTCTTACAGAGAGTATCGCAGGTGGATACATAAGCTTTTGTGACATATGCATTTGCACGCAAATACACTGTAGAGAGCATCCATGGATACTTGTGTGAAAGAGACTCTATTGGTACATACATAGAAATGCTTATCAGAAGAGAAAGCAAAAAGAAATTTTACTTTATCCCTTGTTTGTCAGGAAGGATGAGCACACTAAGAAGAGCCATGACAAGCGCATTTCTGAAATCTTTTAGCAGCAGGCAATTCATTCATAAGAGTAGGTTCTCATTTGGTGTAAACCATCTACTTCATTCATTAATCTTGCTATTCTGATTTTCACTGAGAATCTTCCCCATAATTTTTAGAGGGTCATCCTATACATTTCTTGCCTGGTTTGCTGTCTCACAGAATGGTCAGATATGATGACAATGAGTATGGTATAAATAGACAGAGACAGATCTCTGTAGGGATCATTTTGAACGAGCCAGATGGCAACAACCACTTTTTTTTTTCTTCCCAGTTTCACAAAAATGCTTTGCGGTAGGGCTGTGCCTTTTCATTCCAAACGAACCCAAAGCCCCATGCCTCTTTTGTACATACATTTCATTTCCTCTGGGAGACATCTGTTGCCCGAATTATACAAAGTGCAAGCATCATTTTATAGACTTATCATCCAGGAAATGCAATGACATGACCAGATTGCTTACAATTGTGGGGCTTTAACTGGCTTCCTGAAATGCTAAAAAAAACCCAACANAACAGTGAGAAGAGTTACTGACAAAAGGCCCCATGCATCCCACTGCCGTTCACAAATAAGGCTCTGATTGATTCTGAGATCCCTTACACATCTTAGGCACCCTAAAAACGTAAACAGTGTTTCTGTATTCAACAGCATCACTTGTTTAGTAGTATTTTGCCTTCTACTTTCCTCTCTTATATTCCTTCAAATTCTGTGACAAAATTTTCTATTCTGTCTTGGTGTCATTCCTAAATTCGTGCTTTCTCCTTGGTATTTCTTGTGCTCAGAAAACAGTACCTGCCAAGTAAATGAAGTCAGGGTTTTTTCCTTTACTTTGTCCATAATCAACTGAAAACACTTCTGCCTGCAGTGGAAGTAATACTACACAATCCAGAGTATGTGTACTTTTGGCACTGAAGTCGAGTCAAGAGACTCATTAAGCGAGAGGTATCCATCCTCTATATAAAATTCTAGATGCCTAGACTTCATAGCAGACACAGGACCATACATGTGCCTTTTCTGCTTTTGCCAAGTTTTTACTAATTATCTGTAAGAAAAGCAGCACAGTCAGAACCAGCACTTTTAGGTTAAGTCTCTACTCTTTTGATTACCATTTCTTACATGACAAAAAATGTGATTTATGGTGCTATAATGCAGCAGGGAGGAACTTCCCAGTTCCAGATTCCCACTGAAGCACAGCTCCTGTTTAGCACTGAAGATAGAGGAGATAAATGCAGATTCCTTTCACCTGCCTTGCTCTGGTGGTTGTTTACATTGACACTAAGGTGAGGCTATGCAGCTAACTGTCAGAATGCAGCTTAAGTATTACTCTCACCCAGTGTCTGCTGTGGGAGCTCCCTCTCCCCTAATCTGTAAAGTATTTTGAAAGATGTAATTCCATTTAGGATGTTTGCTTCTGCCTTCCCCTCGCTGTGAATTCACTTTCCCCTTTAATGAGGAGCTGTGCAGGCAGGCAGAAATGCTAAATGCAGCCAGATGATAGAGAAATCTACATTTTGCCAAGAGGATTTAACACAGGCAGGTTCAATCTCAGACACTCTCTTTTTCAGACTCAGAAATACAGGCTTTAGCGTTATCTTTGAGCCAATTCTGTCAGGTGATCACACTGTCAGCTATCTAATCTTTCAATATTTGATACTGGCCTGAATATGATATGCAGTACACTGGAAAACAAAGGAAAATCCATTTCCTTTTATTTTCAAGCCTTTGTCCAAATGAGGAGGCAAGTGATTTAGGGAGTTTTTGTGTAGTCTTATTTCTGCTTGGGGAAAGGCGAGGGCCAGTTTTGCTCCAAGTCTCTTATATTGGGGAACAGTAAAACACAGGGAGCAATAAACCTCTGTAAATACAATTTTCTGGAGCATGGTGGCAGCGATACTGATTAGCGATAAGTGCACTATTGTTCCTTGATATCTCTGTGAAGTGGAGACACAAGCATTTTACTCCCTGGTGATCACTCGCTTGGGGATAATGTTTGGTAGGAATTTATGCTCAGCTGTATCCTGCCCTATTTCCTGGTATTTCTGGTGAGTCAAACTGGCACCTTCAGTGCATTTGCCTTTGTACTTAGAAGGGATTGTCACTTCAGAGATGACAAATCCTTTATACAAATTTGAAGAATAACAAACTCTGTGTGGCTTTTATATTCAAATTTGTTTACAGAATGATATTTGCAAATAACTATTTAAGTCACTCTTCTTTTTTTTTTTTTTTAACCTGATGATGCAGTCAGTAGTTTGTTCTGTGCTTAGAGGTATATTTCTTTCATTCTGTTCATTATTCATGATGATTCTGTAGTTATTCCTGTGCTGTGGGAATCTGCCGCATTCATTAAATATCATAAAATTGATGGGCTGTGGCTGGCACAAGTTTATCTATAAGATTTTTCAAAGAGAATATATCATGTAACCAGCTTGTAGGATAAGCTTATGAGTTTTACAAAGTATGCATATTCATTATGCATTTCCTGCCTGCGTTGCTGTGTCGCCTCCATTACTGGAGGGAGCACATGCCTCCAAACCAAGCCTAGATGTCTGAAGATTCTTGAAGCTAGTACTTGATTATATTAGACTACTGAACAAGCTGCTGACATGCAGCAAGCCCTCTAGGATTTCTTCTCCTGTGTGACCTCATGCATAGTTTTGGAAAAAATACAAAGTTTTCAATTCTTGTAATCATCGCATTCTAAAATAATTCCTTCTGCTAGTCCTAACTGGGTGTTCCCTGCACCCCCACACTTAATAAAATCACCCAGACTAGACTCAGCTGCTGGAAATTGAAGAATGAAGCTATATTTACAGCTTAGCACACAAGCAGGTATTTGCAGTATATGCAGCTACAGTCAGAAATATGCAAGTTAAAAAGGTAATACAGAAACACAACAGCCCTCTCAGAAACCAGAGTTCCCAGGAGGGGCTCCCAACCACCCTTCCAACCTCTTCCCACCCCTCTACCTTACCCTAGATTTTGCCTTACGTTCAAGGTGAGTTTGGAGGATCAGCCAGGGGGGTTAGGAAGCAGAAGGATTAGTCAAACAAAAAGTTAGGTTAGAGAGAGCAGTGCAGCCCCAAAGCCAGAGAAAGAGCAACTGCGTTATCTATGTTTATGTTCTTGTTTTTATGCATCTCAGCAAGCCTATGAGTGAAGTAGACATCACCATTGTTTCCTTTTCACAGTCTATAGTCTAATTCTCACCAAAATATCCCAGGTAGGCTCAAACTAGCACACTAACAAGGGAAATGTCTTAATTTCCTGTAACAAATACTTCTGATGCGATTTCAGTGTTGCACGCACATGTCTTCAGACAGAAGCTATTTATGATTTAAAGGTGCATAAGCACTGCAGTATACAGGAAAAAACACAGATAATTTTGAAATCCCTAGGGCTTCCATTTTGTGTACATATATGGGGAAAAAAAATGTTGCTAAGATGGTCTGAGAATACAGATAAGGCAAAGTTTTCCAGCAAAAGTCATATGCATTATTACGATAGCTATTTTATTGCTGAGGGGAAGAAAAACCCCTTGCCTTAAGAAGAGCTTCTGCTCCCAAAGTTGGTCGGTTTGTCCTTACTGTATTTGCTTCTATAATAAAAGATGTCACCTCTCCCTAGTATGTCAAATTTACATTTTTCATAAAAGTTGAATTTTCTTTTGTATTCTGCAAGTTAAATTTTCTCATAGTTGCCAGCTTTACTTTTTCCTGGGCAGTGTGACTGCAAAGCAGATTGCTATTGTATATTGTGGACAATACTGCTGAAAGAGGATGGTTTCTGCACCCATCCCTCTAAAAGTAAATCACAGGTGGTGGGAAGTGCTGTGATCACCTGATTATGTTAATATGGTAGGACATTAGCTTAATGTACTGAAGGTCAGGAAGTTTACATCTCAGTGGCACTAAACTGGAAATCTGCAGAACGTAATATAAACTAGCAGCAGGTATTGTAATTGATTGTTATTAAGAACTTAATTTAACAAATGAGAACTACTTCTAAGCAGTAATGAAGAGCAGAAAACTATAGACCTGTATGCGATTTTACAACTGCCTCGTCTTAAAGAATGTTTTATTTGCCAGATGCTGCTCTTCCTGCAGCATCAGATTAGATCAGATTTCACTTATGTGTATTGGTCACAGACATCTATCCATGAAGAAAGTGGAAATAAAGGATCAGAGCAGTTGACTGAACGTTGACATTTGGTGTTTTGGTTCTTTGTATGATTTCTTCTCCCATTCAAATTATTTTGTAGGTCACTCTTGTATTTCCTAGAGAAATATATGCATACATTAAAGCTAGATAAATATATGCATACATTAAAGCTAGATAAATATGTGCATACATTAAGCAAACAGTGGCAAAAGAGTGCTACTTAGGTTGTCATGTGTGGTACCGTAGAATTATAACCACCACAGGAGTGTGGGTTTCCTGTCTCTTTGCCTAAAGCCTGCTGCTGTTGTGATTCCACTTGTTTTCCAAACCTGGAGGAATTAGTGCCTAGAAATACACCCTGGATTCTGTGAACACACAAATTTACTTGACATTTCACAAACACTAGAATTTGTTAGGCCTTTCTTTGTTGGATGAGAATTGCCTTTGTTAACCTGTTCACTAATGCCATAAGAACATATAAAGCAAATAATAGAATGGAATTAATTTGCTTTGCACTGAATAGCTAATGGACTGGAAAACGTAACAGAACCAGAGAACCTCAGAACTTCACTATGTTCATGGGATGGTACAGAGGCAATAATGATGAAAAAACATGTTTGGCAAAGCATTTCTTAGTCCTAGGGACATATTTTGTCAGTGAGCTTAGATCACTGAATATCTGAAAGCAAAATATTTGACTTTGATATATCTTGCTTCACCTTTGATTCTCATCTTACTTAGCACCTTTGGTCCAAAGAGATAACTCCTTCTTTTCTTCTTCTTCCAGATAGTTCTGCTTATTAGCTGCAATAAAATGGCTTTCACTTTTCAGACAGCTCCTTAAGCTAACTGTTCAGGTAGACAAACTGCATCTTTCAGAGCAAACCACTGGAGAATTTCTCTTCTTTCCCATGCAGCTCTCTTTCCAGAGTCCGTTCAAAGACTTTATCAGGAAACTGTATTTCAGTGGGGAGGAGATGTATACAGCTGAGATCCCACAGTGATTCTCAAGTTTGTAGTGGTTCACATGACTTCTGTCTCATGGCATGGTATGGATGGTTTAGTCCTAAATGGAGCTTGCAACACAACAAACCAATGACAAAGCATTTGCCTTTAGCTTTCAGTACAGGGCTATCATCTTTCAGAATGGACAAGTCAGAAATGCTGACCTCAATGTCAGAGTACTTCTGAATGTTTGTTTTTTTTTGCAGTTAGCAATACTTCTAATAAATTTCATTATTCTGCTTTAATGACCCAGCAGTTAAGAGAATTTTAATTCCATCCACTGTAATCTGAAATGTGGTGTGACTGTCAACAAGGCTACAGGATTGCTCAGTTTATGACAGGTGGAGAATTTGACATTGTAAACACTGTGCAGTGCTTTCCCAGGGTTTACAACTACAGCATAAGTGTATCCATCTCCAGTTATCATGCTGCTTTTAATTTCTGAACCAATCTTGAGCTGAACTAGAGAACTTGAAATTTCAGTTCATCAGTCTCAGCTTTTGTTGTTCTTTTAGCAGATAAATTTGCAGCATGTTAAAAATAGTGATTAGAAACATTTTGGAAGTACAATACAGTTATGTAGTCTAATAGTTTCTGAAACAAGATTTTAGGAGAATATATACCTGGTTTGGTGGGGTTTTTTTTCTCTTTCATGTCTTTAGTCCAGAAGATGCTGTATTACTGGCTATTTACTGCATTATGTTTGATGGTGTAATGCTGCTTAGAAAGATCTGCAAGCAGTATAAATTCAATGGGAATATGCAAATGTCATGTAACATCATGCAATGTGACAGCCTGTGCTCAAGTGGAAGAACACAGACTGCAGATCTCAATTTTATAACAAGGTGGTTTGGTTTCTTTTAATAAGGCCATTGGGCAGAATAAAACGGGTGTGAATTTATTTCCCCTTAATGCAAATGTATCTCTCTGATCTCTCTTATCCTCTTATCTTTGGATGAGCTACTTATAATAGGAGCCATCAGAGTGCTTTGTATTTTTCGAGCCTGCAATATTTTCACATCTGTCATCTGAGAAATCATCTTTCTTTTCTTATAACAGACTTTCAAACCTAGCTAGAGCATTTATCTTCTTGGCCTGATAAACTGCTTTTTCAGGTCTATTCTGTTTGTCCAGTAACCAATAGAACTTAGTCTGTCACATTTCCCAATAACTCTCTTGCAGTCTGAAACACATCCTGCCTCAGAACTCATAATCCAGTGTGCAGACATTACCACCTGCTTCCCTATTTCATTACTCATTGACAATTATGTGACTCATGCATGCAAATTAAGGATGAACAATTCTCATTAAATCAGAGTTTACCCAAACTTTCTAAACATTTGTTGTGGATATACTTCAAGTTTGTAAGTCTTTGGGAGGCATGATTTATTTTTTTCTTTTTTAACAACATCATCTTGGTGCTAAATATGGAGATGCCAGTCCAGCTCTAAATTTCCAGAAGCTAAGCAAGTGATGTCCTATAAACAATATAAGCTCCTACCTGCCCTCTCAAGAAATGTAACAGTGCTTAAAAAGCTGCTTCTTGCTGTCTGTGAGAAAAAGCAATCATTACAAATATGTGAGCTAATTGTTCATACTTGTTTCCTCCAAGGAGTCCTAATTCAGAGGTTTATAAGTCATTTCAGTTAGGAATTTGATGACATAGTCTAGTGTCAGGGAATGTTTAACTTCTTATGGCCCAGACCTGAGAGTGTCTGTCACACAGTCAGTGCCACTTGAGCTGGTTTTTTTTTTTCCCATTCATTGAGTAGGTAATGGCTTAGAGTGCTGTGGATATGCCACTCGGCCCGTTTAAAGCATTTCTTCACTATGCACTGTGGTCTCCACAGCTACACCCTTGGATAAATTTTTAGCCATGTTGATGGATGTATCTTACATTATTTTTCACAGGTTTCTATGTTACAGTTTAGAAACATCTACACAGGTGCACACAAAGCAGCTTGGCTCTAGAACATTGTATGCCTTCAGGGATTATCACCTGAATCACAGGCCACTTGATCAACACTATTCTGCTTCCAAATCCAAGTGTTTACATGCTACCAACCTTGGATTGCCACTAATACAGATCCATCCTGCATTTCACTGCAAGGGTTCACATGCCCAAACATAGTAAGCAGAATTTCTGTAGTTTTTTTTATTAAAAGAGAATTTTCCTTTGAGAGTAACCTCTTGTCATGGAGGCAGGGAATTAATGTGGCCGAGTCAGGAATTATAAAAAATATAATTATTTTCTTTTCCTGGAACCCTGCCCCCAAAACTATACACAAAAAATAATTTAGTTTATTAACAGATTCAGTTCAAACAGGAATATCTTCCAAAAAAAAATAGGATATTATAGATAAATTTAGATGTTTAGGAAGTCAGGAAATGGAAAAGGCTGAGCTATAAACACAGCTTTACCCCACTATCAATCAGGCTGAGCAGAAGATTAAGGGAGCAGTGGATCTTACTCATGAAGGTGAGATAGGCATTCAGCAATGATCCCTTACCGGATTCCTCTGCAGGAGCAGCCTTCTGATGTTGCAGGCAACATCCAATAATGGAGATCCACACTGCAGAGGTCCGAGGTGAGTGGCAGAGCCACCAAACTCACATATGTCTTGAGCATTTCTTCCCGAGTGTGACAGTCATGGAACAATGCTGCCTTCACAGTGGCAGGGGGGAGCCTAAACTGCTAGGGTCTCCCAGTCTGGGAGGCAGCCAGGAAATTGGCTACTGATAGGGTCTGAGAGAGGGTGGTCCAGATGCTGTCAGCTCTCTCTCAGAGGACCCCAGGCTTGCCAAGCTTGCAGGTTTGCACAAAAGGGTGCAAAAGTGGGGAAACCATCCAAACGCAAGGAAGGGATAAAACCAAGAGCCATACAAAAGGTAGGAGCCGTCTAAAAGCAGGGACAGTCCAGTCATGGCAGAAACCTGTCCTGCCAGGCACTCTGTTAAGGCAGAACTCTCAAGGCGGGATCACTCAAGGTGGGAACCCTTGCTCTATTTATCCTTTTTCTAGACAAAGTATCTGTTTACCATTTATACGGGGCATGAAAACACAGCCAACCACCAGCCTGACTCCAGCGCAGGCTTCCACGTGGGTCAGCCCATGTGCAGAAAGGCACCTTTTGCTGTCCCCCCGTCATGAAATTAATTGGTGCAAGATGATACTCTATACAAATATGTAATTTATTAATTTCAATATTCTGAACTCTTGCCACCCCCAACCACTGAATTTTAATATTAATTTGTTCTTACATGGTTATGGAAGATATTCTAGAAATAACATCAAACAGAACTTGTTAATAACTAGCAAACATTCAAACTATAAACAGAGAGAGGAATTTCCATGAGGTCAAATGCCACTTGGGGTCAATATGCTGTTTGCCCAGTAGAGCTCTTTCTGCTCTATGGCAGAAGGCAGTAGTGAATTACAGAGGCATTAAAACATTTACTCACAAATTCTTATTAATTACCAATCACCCTCCGGGGTTATATCACAGCCTATACAAGTGTCCAATCTTCAGAGGACTCTGCCCGTGGACTTTGAGGCTATGGGATCCTCCTGACTTCAGGGGAAAGGATGCAAATATGCAGACAATCTCTGACCTTGTCCTCCTGGCTTCTTCTGGACAATCTGTATATATGTCCAGGGATTCTTAGGCAGGACCTCAGGTGCAGAAGGATTACGATGCCATGCAGTCTCAGCATGGTGTTACACTGGCCATAAGGGCCGATCACATGGAGAAAATCCAGGGTCTGCTTCTGGTAACTTGCAGCAGTGGAGCCTACCAGGCAGTGATAAGGCAGCGGGCATGCAATAGGGTGCACGACTGTATGGGAGACTGAGCTCTATAGAGAATAGACAATACAGGATCTAGTCCTGGTAACTCGCCTCAGTGGCATGCAGGTGTGTACAGCTGGCTGGGAGCCCATAGGAGACTCTATCTCCGTAGAGAAAAGTAGATAGCAGAGGCAAATAGCAGCAAAGCAAGCAGGCATGCAGGCAGGCTGGCAAGCGGGCAGAAGCAAAAGCAAGAGTATTTTGTTTACCTGTGTACCTCTATTTATCAAATGTGGGCCAAGATTAAGGGCCCTTTGGCCACCAAAATGACCAATCAGGATGGCAGTTAGCCAAACCATACCACATTAGGCAGGGTCCACAGGTCTGCTTTTCCCAAACATGGGGAGAGCGTGGGCCTTGCACTAGGCAGGCACAGGCCAAGTGTGTGTATCTTAACACAACCATGTTACAGAATCAGGGGCTCTGGGCAGGCCAGACTTTATGGCGCCAAGTCTATTGTGTTTCTTTGTGCTTGTTTATGTGTTTACCTCTGATGTGGGCAGAAAAGCATGTCCAGGCAAGACAAGGCATATATAAGCCTATTTTGGGCCTACGGGCCCTCCACGACACCCCCCCCCTTCAAGCCTGCAGGGCAGGGTGAGGGGAAGCAGGTTTTTGTGCCTTTCTTCTCCCATTCAAACCCGCTGAGAGGGAGAAGAGGGGAATCTGGGGTACCCCTGGACACCTCTCAAGAGAACAGGACAAATCCTTGATCATCAAGTTCTCACACTCTGCTAATACATTTAATTTACAAGGTTAGTGTAGAAAGAAGGTTTTTGTAGACATTCTACCACATAATATAACCACATTTGAAGCAGGCAGATGGAGCTAAATGAACCAGGCGAACCTACAGCTCATTTAAAAAGGTCTGACATAGCATGAGAACTACAAAAAAAAAAAAAAAAAAAAAGAGGGACGTTTTATAGGATAATAATTTTCCTGTCCCTAGTGTATTGACTATCCACATGGCAATTTTTAGAAATAAGGAAATCAATTGTATCACCACATTCAAGATGATTCAAAATGATCCAGTTTGACTTAATCCTGCTGTAAAGGGTCTTTTCACTACTGACTTTTCAGTACTATTTGAAAGATAACCCTGATGCAAAAAGCACACATATACTTATATACACATATAACTTTCATAAAGTGTAACAGCAAGGGCTTCCTCTCTGAAGGACAATGAGAGCTGAGGCACCCACACAAATATGTACAACTTCCAGAGAAAGGCACCAACTCCTCTCAGCAATTTCTTAGGAACAAGGAAGTTAAGAAAAAAGAGAAAATTTATATAAACAAACTGTCTTACTCATACAAGTGCTGAATACCAGCAATTAAAACATTTAAAAGATGGCAGTGCATGTTGATGCTACTTCAAAGACAGCCTCTGTTTTTCTCTAGTCTCACACAATATGTTTCATCTCTCTGGAGCTGAGAAGTTTGAAAGGAGGTCTAAGCAATACTGCTCCTCCTTCTTCAATGAATCATTCCTTCCAGAGATAGCTAACTAATACTATCTGTTTGCCATAAACCAAATGATAGCCTAAACTTGATTATAATAGCAGTGTGCTTTTCTGTAGCACCATTTCAAAGCGAAGAACCTGAGGTTATGTTTATTTATTACTTGGTGAGCAAATATATTCTCAAGAAGATGACAAGTGAGGATAATATGCTGCTTTAATGTCAGTTTTTCATGGTATGTTTCTTTCCACTTACCTTCATATGCACCTTCTTGGATTTTCTATTTGTTGCTAGTTTCTGATGCATGCATCAACACTAATTAAACAAGCTATGCTTTTAAAGCTGCATTCTTAGTCACGCTTGGGTTAAATGTCTGAAAACCCTTCCTTTTGGACCAGAGACACCACTGATAAAAAAAGCAGTCTAAAAAGAATTCTAATAATGTAGACACTGGTAAAATATCCACTTGCACATCAAGAGATGTAAGCATGCTGATGCTGCTGGCATAGGGATGGTCTCAAACCTCTACAGGAGTGTCTTGGTCAAACAGGAGGAAAACCAGGAGGAAGCATATGTGGGAAAAGAGACATCATTTATAGTATTATGACATTTTGTCTGGGAGCCATGCATAAAGAGTGAGGATATAAGTGTAACTAACTTCAGGGTGCACTTTACAGTAAGAAGAATATCCTTTTCAAGGGGATTTCTGTACTGTATTTTCATACCATAACACCCACAAGTCATCTGTAAATTTATATATATATTTATATATTTTGAGAATATACAGCCTGTATTTCAGAAATAATGGAGTTCTGATTCTGATCAAGTAAGGTTAGTTTTACTTCAGAACTGCTTCATGGTCTTTACTTCTGTAATGTGCTTTTCCACAGCCTATATGGTTTCCACTTCCTAAGCTTCAAAAGCCTGTTTCCTCAAGACTGATAGCTCTCCTGCCTTCACAGTGATGTGAGGACTCATCTTAAGGAAACAAACTTTCTGAGAAAAGCCTATATGTATACTAATGAGTTAGTTCAATAGGGTAGCCAAGGTGTATAATGAAGTACAGGAGTACAAGGCGGAAATTTGATACACATTGTGAATAGCTTGATTCTCATTTCATGTTACTTTTAAACAGAAACCAACCTTTTAAAGTCACTAGGTCAAATTTCAACATCGTCCCTTTCATTCTCAACTTTGGGCGCTGATAGCCGCAGCTCAAAGCCACTTTTCATACCCGTGTTCCTGTAGTGGCCTTGGGCCTAAACTACCTACTGAATAATTTACAGCAAACTGCAACATTTTTATGGCCCCTTAAAGCAGTTTTCCAGCTATTGTGAGTAGCCATACTTGTTTAAACAGCTAAAGCCAGTCCCAGAACGTGAACCAAATACACACAGGTTGCTAATCATGCTGTTTAAGCCTAGAGTAAAACTGCTCTTGTACATACTAATTTCTGTGATGGAAGCAAGCTTAGGGCAAAGTCCTTGATGAGAATTTTGCTTGTGCATAATGTTTTGATTATTTCAGTTCCTTTCCTTATGAAGTCATCCATAAGGCATTGTGTACTGAGTATTTGAGGATTCTATTTCTTAATTATTTGATGCACTTTTCAATACCTTCTAAGGGCAAGTCTTCGTTGCTTTCTGTTTGCACCAAATGATAAGATATGAGCCCTGAGGCCTTTTCTTGAGTCGCACTCTCCGCCACCCAACTTTAGATCCATATGTAAGTTTTGAGATCTTTCCTGGGAACATTTAACTTTCCACAGTGCTTAATGCGGAGTCACCATTGAAATCGTTGACCTGGGCAAGGCTGACAGTGCTAAGCTCTGAATTTCCATTAGATTGATAATTATATGGACAGTCAACACATCCTGTACCTTTTACTAGTGCTTTGGTGGACTTTCTACCATTAGTCCTTGACTCTGGCCATCTAAAGGAAACTGAGAGTTTAAAAATTATATATGGCTTTAATCAAATATTAGACTTCCATACAAGACAACTGAGGCTTTCTTCTACAGTCTTCCTTGTTTCATCTGTGCCACACTTATTTCTTTTCATTCACTTATATCTTCACTGGAATGTGTACAGCTGAAAATTAAGCAAGTCAAATAATTTATATCTGAATCCCAACACAGGAATTTTGTAAGCTTCCTAATAGGTCTGGCACCAAATCTGTCTTGATAGGAGATAACAAACATTAAATATTCCCACTCATGAAGAGCAGTTACTTAGGCTGCTTAGAGGCTACCTTAAATTCTTTTCCGTGGTATTTATTTTTCATTTATGTGTGTTTTTAAATATCTTCCACTGTCTGTTTTGTTGGCTGATAAATCTATCTGTTATAGTCTTAGTGTAGACATCATTTATACCTAGAAAAGCATATCTGAAAATACATTACCTTTAAATAGTGGGATCCATCACATCTGAGCTCCCATGTCTGATAGCCAAAAAGCTCCATTTCATTTCAGAAGAAAAATTGCTTCTGTCAAGGTAAACAGAATGCATTATGCCCCTTTAATAACCATTTTAAAGCATGCTTCTGTATTACTTTTTTCACAGCTGTATTGCAATAAGCCTTAGAGTAATTGCCCGTTCTTCTGTCTAATAGGTTCATTATTCTTTTGCCATAATTGCAGCCATTAAATGTCCAATTGTTAAATTTCCACTTCTACATTTACTTAGTGTTACATTTTTATAATGGGGTATGTCATTACAGCACCCCAGTGGCTACAACTGTTGTGCAAAGTGTTTCTAAAAGTCAATGAGATCTATTTGAGATATGTCCATATTCTTGATTTTTCACAGATTCCCTCTACTGCACTATGTGTGTCATCTTTTTTTAGGTTTTTCAGAGGTAGCTGCAGTTAGGTACCCTTTACTGAAAGTTTAAGAACCTGACCTATTCAAGAAGACATAAAGCTGTGACTTTAATATTTCTAAAGCACCATTTTTTCACCTTTATGAAATGATTCATATATAACAAGGTGATGGAGCAAAGATTTAACTAAGCGAAATTAACACTTATGGCTTAATAGCTTTCCAAGAGCACTGATTTATCTTTTGTCATGTTGAATTTGTTGGGTTTTTTCTTCATTGTAAAAGAAGCCTAGCTCCTAGTCGTGGTAATAAAACAATTTAGATAAATTACTCAGTATGCTGCAGTTTACTTCTTATGTGTGCAGGAGAAGGACTTATATATTTGAAATTTTGACTTCACATGGAAGATTTATTAAAATTAATTAATTTCCCTTATAATTACTTCTCTGCCTATAACGATTAGTAATCCTCTTCAATTTTTTTTGCTCACAAACTATATAGCTTTTATGTGGCGTCTGGTCTCAGTTAGCCTTTTTATAACGACACTGAAAAATGGTTTTGAGACATCTATAGGAACACTTGCTTTAGTTTACGCTGCTGGCAAGCTTGGAGGAGCTGTTTTGGAAGTTGCTGTTGCCAAAAATTGGCAGCCAAAATCGTTTTCCTGAGAAAGATGATAACCCAGGCCCAATAACTCTATTTGTGAGGTTATCCAGCCTCTTTTTAGGATATAACTTCATGTCACTTTAAAACTCTCATTGGCAGTATGTAATGTTCATTACTTAGATTTCACACTCCTCCATAAGGGGTTGAGAAAAACTGCATTTGAAATGTATACCAGGCAACATTTTTATACATACCACACTTCCATTCTTAACCTCATTATCAAGCTATGATATTTTTTCTGTGATTAACCCAAAATTCCAACATTTTGTATCAGTGTATGCAGGATTTTATATCCTCATACATTACAACAAAAATAGTATAGGCATAAAAATATTTCATAGAATCATAGAATCAACCAGGTTGGAAGAGACCTCTAAGATCATCCAGTCCAACCTAGTACCCGGCCCTGTCCAATCAACTAGACCATGGCACTAAGTGCCTCATCCAGGCTTTTCTTGAACACCTCCAGGGATGGCAACTCTACCACCTCCCTGGGCAGACCATTCCAATACCAATCACTCTCTCTGGCAAGAACTTCCTCCTAACATCCAGCCTAGACCTCCTCTGGCACAACTTGAGACTGTGTCCCCTTGTTCTGTTGCTGGATGCCTGAGAGAGAAGACCAACTCCCACCTGGCTACAACCTCCTTTCATGTACTTGTAGACAGCCATGAGGTGTCACCCCTTAGCCTCCTCTTCTCCAGACTAAACAACCTCAGCTCCCTCAGCCTCTCCTCAAAAAGTTGGTGTTCCAGGCCTCTCACCAGCTTCATTACCCTTCTCTGGACACGTTCCAGTACCTCAACATCTCTTTTGAATTGAGGAGCCCAGAATTGGACACTGTACTCAAAGTGTGGCCTGACCAGTGCTGAGTGATGATTTAGAAAATTTTATTTAAGTATTTTTTAAGAGAATCCTTCTTCTCTTCCAAATTCCTTCCCATGCTGTAGAACATATACTGAAGATAGAAACAGAAAGAAAAAAAAAAAAGGCTTGGGATTTTTTTCCTGTATAAAGGTAGACTTCCACAGGCAAAGCCAAAGAAAAACCCTCATATGATCTCTACTTCTAGACTGCAGATAAATTTACATCATTATCAAAGCAGAGAGTTGTTACCACATCATGTCTGTGTACATGACATTTATCTGCTTGTTATAATCATGTTTTCAGTACTGAGGTACTGGATAATTAATTCTTTCAGAGTCTGGCACTAGATTACAGTTATGCTAGATATGCCAAGGTGTTGAAGATGCCATTCAGATGTTCTGTTCTCTTGTGGGGGAGTTCTTTTTCAGCAAAGTAGATGTAGCAAATTTCTGCTGTAAATGTCAGTTTTACAGCCACAGAACAGGCTTTGCTTTACTGGATCTCTGGATTGTAAAACTCAAGGAGATAGAAAAGCATAAAGAGAGAAAAAAATCCACCAAGTAGTAAACTTGAAGGGGAAAAAAAAAATAATTTTTACAATGTGATTAGTGTTAACTTAAGCAAATAGATAGCAGAAAATATGAATTCCATTACTTTTACCATGTTTTCAGCTGTTTGGGGTATTGGGTGCAAGAGGAAAATAAACACATTCTTCATTCACAATCCAAGCCAAAAGAGTTTCACAGTCAGTGGATTGTCAGGTTGTGCATTTCCAATATTTCCACCACGTGCAGGATTCATGTCTAAACCATAAATCATTCCACAAGCCGCACAACTAAGTTAGTAAACATAGTTTGTATTTTACACTGGCTAGAAGTAATTCCCATTTGCATTTGTCATTACCGTAGTTACAGCTATCAGCATCTTCTCTCTTATTCCTGTGAAACATCATGACTGCAACAGCACTGTTGTGTATAAATCATCCATCCAATAGTTTCATTTTTTCATTGTGAGCATAACGTTTCATTAAGTGGATATAGATTAAATAACTTTGTACAGAAGGCCCTCACCATTGTGTTCATTAATAGTGTAGTATTAACTGCAGTCATCTGATCAATGTATTTGGATTTTCTTACAAGTGTAATCCATTCTGGAAAATCAAACCTTTGAATAGTGGATTTTCTTTTACTCTGTTTCACCACCAAACACGTTTCACCACCAAACATTGTCACAAGTTCTCACATTGAACTGAAATAAAAAACTGGGGCAAAGCAGAACTACAAGATGAAAATGTGGGTCTCAATCAAGAAGGCCGAGCACAGTCATATGTGACTCTAAAGGTCAAAAATTGAGGCTTCTTTCCTCCAACTCTCCACGCTGTGATGGAGCTTACTCTTGTTGAAAGCCTGGAAAGCAGTACAGCTGTTTAAAGTTTCACTCTTGTTGATTTCCTTTGAGAATAGCAATCTTCCCATGTTATCCATCAGGTAATGGCTATGAATGCTTCACAAAAGGGATGGCACTTTCCCAGTCCTCTGTGGGATTACCCACTTCGTTTCTTTAACTCTCAACAGTCAGACGCATGCCGAGCTCAGCAGTGCTATCAAGAGTAGGCAGCACACCCTGAAACTACTCCTGCCTGATTGTGCAAGCTGTAAATCTGCCCATGCTCTCTAGGCTTTCCCTAAGATCTAGAATAGTCGTAAGTAGGCTTAGGAGGTTGAGGGATTAGTTTCCTGCGTAATCTGAAAAGCACGGCAAGGCTTTTGCACTCTTTTTAAACAGAAATTATAAAGTTCCTGTTGTTCAAGGATTGAGAGTACAGATCATAAACCAGATTTCACTGAAAGAGTAGGACCATTCACAAGCTAAATGTAAAGGTAGAGTGGTAAGTAAGGTGAGGACCAGAGTGCTGTTTCTTGGGAGTTTGGGTCCTGGATGGGGGTTTGAAATATCATGATCTTTAATAAAGGTCTAAAGTAAGCTCTGTTCTAACTACACTTTCCCTCAGCTTTGTGGAAAAGCCTTTTCAAGCAGTTGCTGGGTGAAATTTCATGGGACTGGGTATTAGAATGCAGAGGGGCTCACAGTAGTTGGTTAGCATATAAGGACCAAGCTCAAGATCAATGCATCCAATCAAGTAGGACATTGAGAAAGGGAGCCAGGAGACCTGCATGGTTAAGTAAGGAACTGCTATGCAAACTTAAGTGGAAGAATTGAGTCTATGGATCATGGAAGAAGGGGCTGGCCACCTGGGAGGAATATAGGTCTTTTGTCAGAGGATGCAGGGAGGCAACTAGGAAGGCTAGGGCCTTGTTGGAACTCAACCTTGCAAGGGAGGTCAAGGATAACAGAAAGGGCTTCTTCAAATATATTGCAATATATAACTCGGAGAGTTCAGCGCAGAGCCACAAAGATGATTAAGGGAATAGAGCATGTCTCTTACAAGGAGGGACTGAGAGAGCTGAGGCTCTTCAGCTTGGAGAATGTAATGTGTGAGTGCCAGAAGGATGGAGCCGGGTTCTGCTTGGTGATGCCCAGTGACAGGACAAGGGGCAATGGGTGGAAGCTGAAGCATAGGAAATTTCATTTAAGCATGAGGAGGAATTTTTTCGCTGTGAGAGTGACAGAACACTGGAACAGGCTGCCCAGGAGGGTTGTGGATTCTCCCTCTCTGGAGATACTCAAAACCCTCCTGGACCCATTCCTGTGTGATCTGGTATAGGTAATCCTGCTCTGGCAGGGGAGGTGGACTGGATGAGCTTCCAAGGTCCCTTCCAGCCCCTGACATTCTGTGATTCTGTGAAATAGTTATTTAGCAGCTACTGCTGAATTCAGCACTGAAAGGCAGAGATGAGCCTACTTTCATTGGAAGGAATGTAGATACACACAGCAGTGGTCTGGGAACCTGCTTCTATGCCACTGATTGTGGCCTAACACAAGTTTTAAGGCTTTAAATACCCAAAGACTCCTTTAAAGGCTGTGCTTTAGCATGCTTCTGGGAAGTGGGAGATGAGCACATGTGCACATAATAATTTTGTCAGTTCAATGATAAAGCTGTATCAGAACTTGTACCCATTAATATAAGTTGACTTAATACAGCTGAATCCTGTATCTGTGGACTTAATAGGACAGTTGGGCACAAACCACAACTGCATCTCAGCTGTAAAATCATTAGTAATGGAGATACAAAAGACAGAACAAATGTAGTTTAACTTCCAGTTCCTGAATTATGGCATGTGTTCACATCATAGTCATTGTAAATAAGGCCAAGCCCTACATCTTCTACACTGTTAGCTTAAAAAAAACCTCTGTGGCTTGGGAGTTGAATGGCTTTGGTACAGTATTATTGTTGTAGACTCTGTAACTCACAGTAGATCTGCTCTTGTTTGCATTGAAGTCATCCCAAAGTCATTGTTACAGTCCCAGCTTTTTCCAGCTGGGACTGTGCTTTTACTGCTGTTCTTTTCTCCCTAACAGTACACCAGCATCTCAGCTTGAGCCTGCAATAATAATAACATTTTTGATAGTTTATGACACAGCCTTAACCTTCTTTAATAGCTTTTTTTTATGTATTCAATATTCTGCTGCTCTATTTGGCTTGCAAGTTTTCCAAAAGCATTGGTCACTAAATAAAATAAAGTTCATATTTATTGCTGCATGTAGTCTAAAAGCAATCACTCAAAACAAGAATTATAAGATCTTCTATAGATGAAAATGTTTTTATGACAGACGTTGGCAAGGCCAATCTGTTATCATGAGGCAGGGAGAAGAAAGGCCAATGCTCTTGACTGTTTAGTAAATGCACTTATTTTCTTTTTGCAGTTTTCATTATGGCAAATTGTTTGACCTAGCAGAGAGACATCTTCTCAAGGCTGGGATCGTACTGTTTTCCCAGCGTGATTCCATCACAGTCAACAACTAATAAAAAATGGAAAAACGAGGGGGAAAGGTACAAGAGTATAGGATAGTATGCCTTCAGATCAGTAATCAGTGTCTGTTTAAAACAAAATAGAAATATGTGGCAGGAGATGCTTTTGCTCCATTTTATTAAGGTGAAGTTTTATTACTGCTGTTATGAACAAATGAAGGGAAATAGAGATAGTGAGAGCTAAGCAAGCAGCTGAAAATCTGTTATATTAACCTAACAGTTCTTGACATTCTGTAATGTCGTTGAGATGTGATTTTTCATCCACAGGAAGAAAAAAAAGAAGTTTCTGTGATAGTTAAATACAAGCAAACTGGAAGATCTGTATTGCAGGAGAGACATATAGCTGGTTTTCTTTAGGACAGTATAAAATAATAAAAATGCAAATTTTCTACTCTAAATTCTAGAGAGTAAATAGCGAAACAATAGCAAAAATAGTAAAAATCAGTTGCAGAATAGTAACTTCTACAAACAGAAGCATTGCTTTTTCCATTGCCTTACCAGATAACTTTGGTGGCATTTAACTGAATATTTAACTTCCTTTTTAAAATGGATTTGGTTCTTCTTTTGCTAGAATTTTAAGGTAATGAAAACATCCTGCCTAGCTTGTTTTTTTCTGAAATCTTTTTAAGTTAGTAAAGATTATTTTACAGGTTTAAGGAGTATGTGAAGTAGCATCAGCCCTTCACTTATAGTTATGCAACCCACTACTCGTGTAGTGACACTGGGCTAAATTTAACAATCCTAAAGGAGGAAAACAGATTCAGATTGCTCTTACAGACTTTTAAAGGTGTGGATCACTTGCTCATGTCTGTAGGTCTACAAAAGTTAAACTGAGTTATTATACAGATACGACCATATGTGTACATGCTGTCAGGTTCCAGTTAATAATTCCTTTGTTACTTTCATGAACGATACAAAAAAGGAGATGCTTATGTAGACTCTCCTTAAAATCTAAATAAGGTTTTCTATGAGTTGAGGAAAAAAAAACCCACTAGTTAATCAGACTTACTCTGAATCAAACTGCAAATATAATGTTCTCCTCTTTGAATTTCTGAAGTGTTTTAATTACATCATGAATTTATCTCCATATGGATGTTGATGTGCCTTGAACCTGTACTTACTAGTCATCTGAATATGCACTGTGCTGTTTTTTGTCTGGGCCTATGTGATGGTTTGGGAGTTACCTGCCCCCCGATACTTGAGAAAATCAGCCAGACTAGACTCAGATGGCTGGAGGTTAAGAAACGAAGCTATATTTACAGCTTAACACAATTATACAAGCAGATATTTACAATATATTATTTACAATATATATCACAACTATATACAGCTATATAAAGAAATATACAAGTTAAAAGTAATACAGAAACACAACACCCCTCCCAGAAATCGGAGTCCCCAGGAGGGGCTCCCAACCACCCTTCCACCTTCTTTCTATGCCTCTGCCTTATCCCAAAGTTTGCTTTACGTGAAAGGTGAGGTTGGAGGATCAGCAAGGGAGGTTAGAAAGAAGAAGGATTAGTTACACAAAAGAAGCGCAGGGAGAAAAAGCACAGGAACCAACTGCGACAGTCGCACTCTGACTCTCCTGCTCTGTCTTATCTATGTTTTGTGTTCTTGTTTTAACACATTTCGGCAAGCCTGTGAGTGAAAAAGACATCGCCATTTTTTCCTTTTCACAGCCTATAATTGATTTTTTTTCTCATTAAAATATTCTGATTAGCCTCAAACTAGCACAGTCTGATTCTGATTTAGATGAAGTTTTGCATGCCTATTGAGCAATGAAAAGGAGCCTGTAAAAAGATCTGCTTAGCTGAAATTCACAGCCCCATAACATGGTCAAAAGCAGACACCGTTACCTTAGTGCATATTAGAATCATGGAATGGTTTGGGTTGGAAGGGACCTCAAAGATCATCCAGTTCCAACCCCCCCACCATAGGCAGGGACATCTCCCCCTAGAACGTGTCGCTCGCTCAAGGCCTCATCCAACCTGGCTTTGAACACCTTCAGGGAGGGAGCAGCCACAATCTCCCTGGGCAACCTGTGCCAGTGTCTCATCTCACCACCCTCACTGTAAAGAACTTCTTCCTAACATCTAGTTTGAATCTTTCCTCTTCCAGTTTAATCCCATTATCCCTCATCCTGTCATTACAATCAGACCCAGTACTTCCACATACCTTTACTGTTGATGCTGGCATTGCCAGTGTAAATGCATACGAATGTTAGAAGAGAGTGGACACTTAATGTAAACTTGTATTTTACATACCAGTGATCTCTGTAATGAATCTCTACAGAATTATACATGTACATACCTACACAGAGGACTAGGCTTTCAGCATATACAAGTACCTCTTGGAATGTAATCAACATAGATGTGCAAGGTATGATGACACTCAGCAGCTTTGCCAGCTCATTTTTCAATACTCTTCAAGCATGTGACTCACGCACTTGCAAACAGCCGAGGCATAGTGTGTTGCTTCACATGACCTTTTTATCACCAGTGATTTGTCTTCTTGAGAAATGCTGAAGGAAATTGTACTGCTCTAGAAGTGATTCTAGTCTTTAGTCTTGGTATCATCTGGATATGCGAGGAGGGCAAAAAGATAAGATAAAACGAGATCTGCCTTGCCATCATGTTCAGACAAAACAGTAGTTTTGGCTACTGCAAGCTAGCTCAGAGAAACTGAAGGAAATACTGCTGTACATTTTTATCAAATCCCTTGATTGATTTGTTTTTGCCTAGCTCTACAGTCATAAAATATGAACATATAGTGGAAATTAAGGGAATACTTGGTAATGTAAAGTTATTTTGTTCAGTCACTGCTTGTCAAGATGCTTCTTTAAAATAAGGAATCTGTATTTTACTGATGCTTTTTAGAGTAAGGTGGAGGCTTTTTTTGGTTCAAGACTATAACAATTTCTACTATTTCACAATCTGTTTTTTTTCTTTAAGATTTATTTCTGAGTGACTTGTGAATTACAGATCAACTCAATGGATTTTATTCCTTGTTCCATTTTTGAGATATATTGATAGGGATGAGTCACATGAAAAAAAGAGCTTACATATGTAAGTGGTTACAGGAATTGTTAGAACAAATTCAGCAATAATTTGCCACAGCACTGGAGAAGGAAGGAGAAAAAAGTATTTATGGAAAAGGTTTGTAACATGTCTGAGTGGGAACTCAGCTTGAAGAGACAGAAGAATCCCTTGACATGTTATTCCCAGACTTTCAGAAGTCTGCTATAACTAATTTCTAGAACACTTAAAACGATTTGTGAAAATTACATTTAAAAACAAGTTGGAGGATTTTTTTTCCTCACTTTCAACACACTGAAATTAACAGACTGACATCTGAAATTCACTGAAGAAACCAATTTAAGCTAGAATAAGAAAATACCCGTTCACATTTTCACTTTGATTGCTTCAGCCCTACTGTCTTCAATGGTGTTAATGAATAGGAAAGTGATGATCCTGAAAACATACATACCTGTGATCTCCTATCATTAGTTTATTAGTGATTGGTCTATCTGAAGTCCAGACAGATGTTGTCTTTATGATTCCTACAGCTGCTTGCTTGACGTTTGATATAAGCAACTAACAAATTGCAGGTACTCAGATGGAGCCCTTAAATTGGGGAGATGCTGCTCACTTAACTGTTTGTATATGAAGTACACTGCTTAACTGAAGTAGTAAGAGAAGGATTACACTTACTGGGGTGGATTTTCAGTGTTTATTAGGCTGTAGATACTGTCAATATGCTTTCCCCAAATGTCAGTAAGGATTTCCTGTCATGTGTAATGGGCATAACCCAGATGAGTGAGCTGTCTGCTAATTCGCCATTATACATTCCCATCAGAAACCAGTCAGGGGAGTGAACATTCAGCCTAATAAAGTCATTGAGAACAGTCAGTTACTGACAACATTTATCACAAATTTTAGGAGAAAATATTGTAGCAAAAGGTGTAATTAAGTGTGGCTTTTCCATATCTTACAACTTGTACTTTTGCTGAAAGATATTTATTTGAAAATTCGAAATAAATCTATATTACTGTATACTTCTGACAATCCTAAACCCCATGCTTTCCAAAACTGGATTCCATTTTATCTTCTTTTTAGGCTTCAAAACCAATATTTTAGAAGCTGCTTTAGGATACTATTTTTATCTTCATGTTTGAGAGGCTTTTTTTTTTAAATCAGATGAAATTTTTCAAAGTGCATAGAAATTATTTCCACAATAATTCTACTTTGAGTGCATTGATAATTGTGACACAAGTGTGATGATTGTGATGCAAGGACTTGTGACTACATAGGAATGGGTGGCTAAAGAATAGTCCGTGCTTTCTGTTTAAGTTACCACTGAGAACAGATGAGTTGTCATAGCTTTAAGTGACAAAAGTCACGTCCATGCTACTGAGATTCCAATTAGCCAACTTTGAACACAGTCCATTTGTCAGATTTTTTAGGCAGCTAGGATTGCTGTTAGCTGGAAGCAAGAGACATTTCTCTACGGGGAAAGCTATTACTGGCATAACACATGGAAATATTCAATTGTTCTCTACAAGCAGTAGCTTTTGTTTCACCAGCAAGTATGGCAGAAAACCTGTCCAGGCTTCCTGCCTAACAATTGTAGCTCAGCTTTCTTTCATCTGATTTTGATATGTTCATCAGAGACACATAGCAGTCTCCAGATTCTGACATTGTCCATTTAATCTAACTCCATAGAATATCTTAAACAGATTAAAAGACTATGACAAGTTACACCTTTTATTTTTTCCTTTATGCATTGTGTGACTACCCCAGGGCACAATATGAATGTTAAAAATAATACATAAGGTAATGCAGATCTGTCTGCCAAAACACAATTTCCATTCTTTATCTCTGTTTTGTTTCCCTTTTTCTCTATCAGCAGTGGTTACTGAAGCACAGAAACTCATCTTTCTCTAGGTTTGTCAGGAAAATGTCCACCAATAAGCTGTGCAAGCTGCTACAGACCTGCAACTGAAGATGGGTTTTAAACCATAAAAATTTGCAGTATAGGTCTTTTTAAATATATATATACAGACTGCAGTTCAGTCATGTCCTTGAACATGTGAGCTTTCACAGCCTGATTTAGTGTTTAAAAACAGATTCAGACAGTATTGTTGAAACAACATGTTATGGTAGAAATAAGCAAATACTGGGAAGTGATTTCTTTCATTCAAAAAAATGTGTGATGTTCATTAATTAAAAGGGTAGTATTTATCTTCTTTAACCTTTTTACATATACTCTCTGAGCCTCCATTCGAGTCCTGTATTGGGTACTTAAGTCATTGCTTCTCTTACAAAAGTCCAAATCTTGAAGTTAGGCAATACTTGCAAATGTTTTACTCTCAGTGAGCACTCTCCAACAGGCTGCACCCTGTTACCTGGACTAAAATGACAGTGATAACAAATATTTGCATACTCATGTAGAGTTTCTTTCTATTTTGAAAATTATTGTGGCAGAAAATGAACTCTAAAAAAAAATTCATCTCTTCCTTGTCAAATATTTGTAGATGTTCTAATACTCCCTGTAGTTATCCCTTAGTCTTAACTTAGTTATTTTAATTCTTCTTCAACAGCATCCTCTCTTACCAACACATAGTCTCTTACTCTTTTGCTGAATTATGTGTACTTCGCTGACACCTTTACAATATTAGAGTGACAAAAACTGTACCGACTTCTATGTGCAGGCTCATCAAAGAAAGATCATCACCTCATTGAGCTGTGATACAGTATTCCTACAACCCAGAATCAGTTGTTGTTTTGGCTGCTTCGTCTCTTCACTGTAAGCTTTAATTTGCCATGCTTGGCTGTATCCCTGGACTTTGCATTATGTCCTTCCTACAGAATTGCAGTGCTTCGAAACGTAATGCAGCACAACTGGTTTTTGAAGGAAGAATTTAATTCCCACTCTTTTTACTTTTACTTCTAACAATTAAGAGCTGTTTGTATAAATTCTGTCTTTGGCTAGAATATAAAAGTGCCAGATTGTGAAATTATATAGGAAATATATGAAATACGTATTTTCTACTTCCTTCTTGTAGATAAATCTTATTAGTCTCCTATTCATAGCAATTTTTCTTGCATCCTGTGGCTAAGACAGTGATCATATCCAAGATAATTTCAATACATTTTTAATAAGATCTTGTGAAGGGTATTTTGTTACATCTGTTTGTATAGCAAATTCTGAAAGCTTAATAAGTGGAATCCCAACATGAGCTTTCCCACATGAACTGTGTCCAGTTATATAAGCATTTCAGTATGGACTGAGATTCTGAAACAGAGAGTGAAAAAGAAATAGATGACACCAAAAGGTCGGGAGGGTCTGCAGGGGAATATTAGACCTGAAAATGATGATGATAAATTGGAAAAACAGTCTGAAATCAGTAGTATGACATCCAGTATGGTCAGACCTCTAGATGGAAACACAAACACACTGTGATTAGCTATGCAGAATCAACACAGATAATTATCTGGCCATAAGTTGAATAGGAGTCACTGTACAAATGTGATGCTAGATGGAAAAACCAAAACACCACTCCAAAGTACAGAAAGGGAGTGTGATCTGATTATGCTGTTTTAGTACTGCTGGGGCTCTCCAAGACTCCACAATTCTGAGAAAGCTGAGAGAATGCCATGAAGAACAATACAAGGTTTAGAAATGAAAGGTTGATAGAACTGATTGTTAGAGAAGGCAGCTGAATGTAATAATCATTTGCAAGATGTGTAATGAAGAGGACAGCAATATGGGTTTTTTAATTTCCCTGTAGTAGCCTCCCACTGACTTGTTGGGCTCTTCTTTGCCCTCCTATAAATGTACCCATGTCAAAATCCTGGCTGTCTACAAAGAAATGTAAGTTGTTAATAGAACTTGACATGGTCCTTTTCATTTTGGTTTAAGAGGTTCCTGATTCCACATTTTAATGTACACTTAATCCCCAGGCTTGAAGAAAAATGGACTTTGTGACCTAACTCTAGAGATAAGCTGACACCACGTATTTTTGATGATCATGTAAAATTGTACCCATTTTGATGAGATCTTGTCCCTACTCAGTTGGACCACTTATTCCCTGGCACTGCTATTCTCTGAGAGTCTACTCTCATATAAAATTTTATACAGGACAAGATTTAGGTTGAATTCTCACTCAAAAGAGCCAAAGGCAAATCCTTTGGCCAGTTTAACGAAGTTTCCTGACAAATTTCACTTATCTGTTGCTTCAAAGTATAGTTCATTCGTTCCACCTTCCCACTGGATTGAGGTCTCCACAGAGCATGTAAATCCTATTTCATATCTAACAGTCTACATATTCCTTGTACAACTTCAGCAAGAAAATGAGGACTGCTGTCTGATGATATTCCTAGAGAGACTCCAGATCTAAGTATTACCTCTTTAAAAATGGATTTTACTACTTTCCAAGCTTTGTTGGTGAGAGTAGGAAAAGCACAAACACCAGGAGATATTTATGCCCTTCCTTTTAGAAGTAGTTCATTAAAATCTACCTGACAATAATCTCCTGGTGAGCTTCTTTATCTAGTGCATCCTAAATGGGGTCTTCTAAGATGTAGGGGGTTGAGGGGTTATGTCTTTCAGCAAGACTTTTGCTAATTCCTTATCTTCATTGGTGTGACAGGAGAAGGCTTCAGGGAATCCTGAAAAAGGATCAACAATTACCAATAGCTATTTGCCAATATTCTCCTGGTGTGAAGTCCCCTTCTTACATCTCCTGTGGGGTTTTGTTTGTTTGTTTGTTTGGGGTTTTGTTGTTGTTGTTGTGTCTTTTGGTTTGTTTTGTTGGTTTTTTGTTTGTTTGAGGTTATTTTTGAAAGGAGGAAGGTGTTCTTTATTTTTTAGATTACACATTTAACACTTCCAGAGTTGGCACAATTCCAGTTCTTACTGCATATCTTCTGATTGTCTTCATTAAAGCTTCAGCTCCCATGTGTATACTTCTGTTAGTCTGTTCCATTAATTCTTTACATTCTCCAATTAGAGCTCTATGTAGCTATTAGTCCTTTTTTTCCTTTTGGTGACTCCAAGGATTGGGTCTGAACAATCAGTTCAGCTTTCTGAGTGAATGTGTTTGCTGGTAATGGTCTCACCTTGATTTCATGCTCCAGGGTGACCATAGTATATCAGTCAAGTCCGTTTCCAGTTAGAACACCGTCTACATATTGCAACAGGGCAGTAGTAGTTTTCTTTCCTTGCCATTGCTCCAGTTCTTTTGCCAATACACTACCTTGAGGGAGTATTGTTCTGCATAGTTCATTTTTCATCCAGTTGTTGGGCCTTTCTTACTCAAAACCAAGCAATTTCTAGCTTTGTTTCTCCAATGGAATACAAAAGAAAGCATCTTTTAAATCTAATACTAATCTTATATCTAATACCAAATTAGATATTAAAGTCAATTATTTTTCATACAGTTACTGAGTGTACGTTCATCGCAACTCAATTTACAGCCCTTAGTTCTTTTACCAGTCTGTATTCCTGAGAATGTGACTTTTTGGAGGACAATTGGGAATAATATATTCTGATAATCCATTTTTCAAGAGGTTGTTGATAGTGGGCTCCAATTCCCCACAAATTTCCAATTTTAAAAGGTATTGTTTGCATCCTACCAGTTTCGTCCTTGGTTTCAGTTCCACTTTTACCAGTTTGGCTCTTCCAGGCTTCTCAATTGCTCATACAGAAGGAATCAAGGCATTTGTTATTTTGGGAGGGATCTCCCTCTGAGCTTTCTTTTTGTGTGTTACCTTATCAATGTAACACATATCTTCATTTCTCTTTATGCACAGTGGTTTAATTCTGCTTCCCAGAATTAAACCAATGCAAACTGTCAAGGTCTGACTTGATACAAACTCCTTATTTTATGCCCCAACCAAGCCCCCTCTTACAACTGTCCATTGTAACTTGCTGTAGAAACACACTGAAGTCAGATTTCATTGATAACAACAGTTCATTGAGATGTTTTGGATTCAGCAAACTTCCCCTGAAGTGAAGGCAGGGATATGGGGAAAACATCTACCCTAAGGTGAGGCTGCCCTAGAAAAGGGTGGTAAAAGTTTTGGACTCCTAAACCAGCTAGCTACACAAAGATAGCAGTTTTTTTCTTGCTGCTTAACTGTCCATACCACCTTTTCTTATTTCTTTCTTTTACAGAATATACTTTAAAAAGCAAAACAAACCACACCAAACCAAGCAAGCAAAACCCACAAACAAACACCAAAATCAACAAAACCAAACAAGACCCATACAAAAATGAACCCACAGTTCAGGCAGCTCAGTCATTTTTTGAATCATTAGTAAGGTAATCCTCCTGATCATTTATTACCTCATCTAATTTCTCATTAGTGTATTTTTTTTCTTCTTGATGTCTTCAAATATTTTCTTTTTTTTTTTTTTTAATAAAATTACCTCTGTGCACATTTGCTTGCTCTTATCTTTGCCCTGTTCTACTCATTTGGATAGAATTCTTTCTGTTTCCAAAACATTCTTGCTGCCCTCCATTCTTTGAGTAGGCATTTGGGAAGCTGTATCATCTGCCTAGTATTTCCCTTTCTTTATCAGCAGGATTAAATTGTATTCTGATACCTTTCAGGAGTCCAAAGGCTTCTTGTATTTTTGTGTCAGAAAGCAGCCTTGAACTTCAATATCTACTGCTCTGCAAATCCATTCTTTAGCACGCACTAAAGAACTAATGGGCACTACCAGGGAGCATCTCTATTATTTAAAATCAGTTCATAGTATGAAAAATTGTAGTAATGAAAGTTAGAGCCATGATGAATGTTCTTTGTCTAGAATCTTCACTCATGAAATAGTTTTCCATATAATTTAATCTTCATATTTAGATTTCAACTCCATGAGATCAGATTTTAAATTATTTTTGCCAACTTGCAAATACAATGGAGCTATATCCAGGCCTTATATAGCTTTCTATAGATATTCAGGAGCTATAAGCAAGCCCTGAAAATATCACTTGTATACAGAAAAAGTCAGGAGAAACATACTGCAGCTTATTTAAGCTGTCACTAATTTTTTGACATGGGTAATAGGATTCAAGGTAAAACAGTATAAAGAAGTAGTCCTCAGACAGTTATCAAACAGGGAAATTCTGATTCCCACTTTGCATTTTTCACATAGTGTTCTTCAAATGAACCAAAATCAGAGAACCAACTGGAGACGCAAGCCTGGTCAGTAATTTGCTCTAGTCATCCAGAATGTTTGATCACCAGTGCTCATGTATATGGGTACTACTCTCACTGAATGACTCCACTGATATTATAGAACTTACCTGAATTCTTTTGAGGCCACCTTTCACCGGTATTGGAATGTTTCATGGCCACAAAATTTCTCTACCCACACAGTGTTCCTATCAAGCCACTGCAATTGCTTTCCAAATGGGAAAATTGAGTGCTGGGTAAATGTCATGCTTAAAGTCATAAAGGCTTGCAGCAGGTCCCAAGTCTATAGCAACTACAGAAGGGAACCTGAAAGGAGGTTGTAGACAGGTGGGGGTTGGTCTCTTCTCCCAGGCAACCAGCAACAGAACAAGGCGACAGTCTGAACTTGTGCCAGGGGAGTTATAGTCTGGATGTTAGGAGGAAGTTCTTCACAGAGAGGGTGATTTGCCATTGGAATGGGCTGCCCAAGGAGGTGGTGGAGTTGCCATCCCTGGAGGTGTTCAAGAAAAGCCTGGATGACGCACTCAGTGCCACGGTCTAGATGATTGCCAAGGCTGGGTGCTAGGTGGGACTGGATGGTCTTGGAGGTCTCTTCCAACCTGGTTGATTCTATTATAATTACACATCCAATACTTCCTATGTTGCTTCAAATTATTAAGAATTCAATACCTGAAGATGGAATTAAATAACTTTTAAATACAGAAAAGGAAAAAAAAAAAATAATGTGGCCACTGTGTGTCCTACTTCCATCCTCACAAGAAGCAGCAGTGGACTTCTAGTGGTAAATGTAATGAAATCAAAAAATGACATTTGACAAAATCAACAGATTCTGAACGTCCCCTCAACTTCTGTTTGAAAAAACAATGGTTTAGTATTTGCAATCCCTTTAATGAAGCAATGTCAATCAGTTCTGCAGAAAAAATGACATAGCAGTCCTAGCTAACACAACCCAGAATTTGTTTGGTCTGCAAATGCGAACATTCACAACCGAGTGGTTTAGAAAGTAAACCACTTGTACTTGCCCAAAGGATCCATGAAAAGAGAGGCAGTAAGAGATGTGAAACTATAAGATGCAGAGACATTATGTCATTGGGTACCAATACAATCACGGGCAAAGGGAGTTGCTCTACTTCTAATTTAGTAATAGTGCTTTTTGCACACTTCTTACCATATTTGTGTTTACCACTATACTATTGTCTGTGAACTGAAAACATGTAGTACTTCTGAAAGCTGGGGGTTTATGGCTGCTGCAGCCTTCACTCGAAGGACAGTAGCCACACTTTGAACTTGTCAGCCTTTCTATGGATTTTATAAAGCTGTAGAAATGCATGTGCATACAAGGCAAAAAACATAAGAACTTGGTTTACAAAAGCAAAGAAAGACTGGCAAACAGGACAGATACTGCCTGTGTGGTGCCTTATAGGAGGGCCCATGCATTTTGGACAAGGGAAGTAATACTCCATCACCCACTTTTAAACTAGCTCTTAATGCAGCCAGAAAGAGCTTTGCAGCCAGAAAGAGTTGTGTAGATGAAAGCAGGAGATAGTGAGCAAATGCTGATAAAGTCAGGTCATGAGCCATGGCACTCAGCTCAGGCTGGAAAATGCATTAGAGCAACAAAGCAAAAACCATGTTAAATAGTTGTATGGAGTGAGGTGAACTTGCAATAATAAAAATTGGCATTTGCAACCTCCCATAAAACACCTTTTTCTTCAGATTATCAACTTTGCTGTGCTGATAATTGTGTATGCAGAAAGAAAAGAGAGAAACTACTGTCTTCGTCGCATTCCCTTGATGTAACGGGAAGTAACAGGTATGTTTAAGTGAACTACTTTGTTTATTTTTCTTTGCATGGGGATGATGCTTAGATCACTCAGTCAAGCTAGTGGGAGCTGCAGATCTGCATTAGTTACATGTTTTATCTGTTCAGTCATACATATGACTGAAACACCGGAGGCCTGCAGATGAAAATTGATTTTTAGTATATTACAAATTCAGAATAATCTAACGCTAAATGTAGACCCCATGGGCTTCTGTTATTTTTAAATGAAAATCATTTCAGGTACAGTGACACGGGGAGCTAGAGCAGAGATCACTCTGAGCTTTGCATTGAAAGAGTAATGGGATATGAACCCACTTTCCAGCCTGCTCAGACTGCTACACGTGAATGATGAAACACGGACTCAGATGACATGTGGATTATTTCAGTGCAGTCACAGGGAATCCTATGCATCTGGGTTTAAGAATTTCTTTTTTTCTTATTCCTGTCTTACTGCTACCCAAGCCTCTGTTGTATCTGCTTTAGCCATTTATTTTTCGCTATTATAATTTTTATATTCTCATCCTGAAGTTGTTCAGCACACTGGAAAGAGATTGCAGGCAGAAAACAATTCTTTATGAAAATATTAACTTACATTTCATTTTATGAAATTGGGTGAAGGAGCTCAGTGTGAGGGAGACACTTCTCTGTATGTTCTTTGACCTGTTCTTTTCAGATATAGAGCTTGTGATCTCTCTAAATCACCCAGTGACTCGCTTCTAAGGAGTTAGGCTAGCTATCTTGCACCACAGCAGGATTTTCTTCCTGGGGCCTGATGGCAGCTCCAGTCTGCTGCTCAGATTGCAGAATTACCAAGGTGGACTAATAGTAAAGACAGCTGCTTAGTCAGTAGGTGGAGTTGAACCTGATTTATAGGAAACTGGAAGATGTGTCCTACTACAGGAATGAACAAAATAGGGGACTGTATGAAAGCAAGATAACTGAAGATAGATAACTTTCTTTTCCAAATCTCTTGAGTGAACCCAAAACCAATCCTACTAAGCAGTCAGTAAATACTGTAAGATTTGATTAGCACATAAGCTTATGGCTTTATAACCCTAAAAACTACTATGACTCATCTCTATAGGTAGGAAGAGTGTGTTGTGACTTTGTCCTGGCATACAGTCTACAGTTACTAGAGAAGGACTGACATCTTAGAAAATCAAGCCAGCAAATCTTTGTATACATGTGTATGTATTTCAATCCATGAAACAAAAGCAACTTGAGCACCATGTTGATCAGCTCTTATGCAGGTTTTACTCCAGCAGAATTCCTTTTTGATTCAAAATAAACTGAGAAAGGATGACAAAGTCCTGTCTTCATCGTTAGAAGAGCATACATTGTGCTGTAGCAATTTATGTTCCCGGCTGGTTTGTGTGCAGAACTCTTACATTTAAATCTAGGTCTGCTGAAGACTTTCACCAAGCTTGACTCTAAGCACATCAGTCATCTGTTAGACATAACAGGTCTGCTAAATTAGAGAAGGTAAAATATGTCCTTGCAGGATGAGGGCTTCAAAACGTGGGTGAAACTTCAGAAATTGTTTTGTAACTGAATCATTTTAAAAGAGTTTGTGGAATACCTTCAAGTACCAAAATTAAATAATTTACAGTATATGCTAGTTGCAGGAAACTTAGGTCTTTACACAGGACTGTAAGACCTCAAAAACCTCTTAAATCAACTGGGTAAACAGTGTATTAAGGCTACAAAAATATTGCAGCTGCACACCATTCCTCAGTTACTTTTAAGCTCATTGTTATTGCTTTTTTATGAATCCCTAGAAATAGGAGTTTCTCATAGATCTGCAGATAGATCCTGAACCAAGATGACACAAATGGCACACTATAATTAGACAGGGGGAGGGGGGATAAATTTGACATTCTGCCAAAGCTCATTAGTACTGGTTGTGCACTCTGGTGCACAGAGTATTACTCTTGACTGGTAACAGAGGAGCACACTACTAGCTGGACAGGAAGGAGAATGGGAAATTACTTTTCTAAAAACTGAGGGAACTATTGGGGAGAATAGAGGAGTAAAAGGAAGAATAAGTCTTATTTTCAAGGACTGAGATATTGCTGTTCTTGATCATATGCCAGTAAACCAAAATGCCATTTTGCTCTGTCATTTATTAGCATGGCAAAGGTTTACTGCTCAGGCCAGACTCGGTGTTTGTATTGTCTAACCTGACTGGCATTTATTTGGCAAGATGCACAAATTTCCTGGCAGATTTGGTGTTCCCTTTGCTAATCATGTACTATATATTCCTGTGCATTTATGTTTGAGGGTATAAAAAAAATGTGTGTTGCCTGGTGCTGACATTTCTTATTAAAGCTGATGCAGTTTTAGAAAGCATTTGACTTTGGGATAACTTTTGTGCATTCTTATTCATCCTTGCTTTCTAATGGCTGGTTTCTGTACCTGAAGGATACTCTTAATATGTAGTTAACACACATGACTATTTACTCCAGCAATGTCAAACAAAATGCAAATTGCTAGCTGGCAGCCTTGGTATTGCTGTGTTTACTACAAATGACACCAAAATGGGTGGGATTGTTGGTATGCTCAAAGGTAGACAGGCTCTACAGAGAGGCTGAATTGAGCCAAGGTCCATTGTATGAACTTTAACAAGGCCAAATGCTGGGCCCTGCACTTTGGTTACAACAAACCCATGTAATACTATAAGCATGGGGGAGAGTGGATAGAAAGCTACCTATCAGAAAAGGACCTGGGGGTGCTGGCTGACAGCCAGCTAAACATGAGCCAGCAGTGTGCTCAGGTGGCCATGAAGCCAAACACCATCCTGGCCTTTATGAGGAATAGTGTGGCTAGCAGGAGCAGGGAAGTGATTGTGGTCCTGCAGTCCACACTGGTGAGGCTGCACCTTAAATATTGTGTTCACTTTTGGGCCTCTTATTACAAGAAAGACATTGTGCTGTTGGAGTGTGTTCAGAGAAGGACAATAAAGCTGATGGAGGGTCTGGACAACAAGTGTTATGAGTAGTGGCTGAGAGAACTGTGACTGTTTAGTCTGAAGACGAAGAGGCTGAGGGAAGACTTTATTGCTCTCTACTAGTACCTGAAAGGAGGTTGTAGTGAGATGAAGGTTGGTCTCTTCTCCCTAGAATCAGGTGGTAGAATGAAAGGAAATGGCCTGTAACTGTGTCAGAGGAGGGTTAGGATTGAATATTATGAAAATTGTCATTACTGAAAGAGTGGTCAAGCATTGGAACAGATTGCTCAGGGAGATGGTGGAATCACCATCCCTGGAGGTATTTTAAACATATGTGGAATAGCACTTTGGGATATGGTTTAATGACCATGGTTGTGTTAGGTCAATGGTTGCACTCTATGACCTTAGAGGTATTTTCTAAATGAAACAATTCTGTGATTCTGCTTTGGTCCAACAGGGCCACCCTGCATGTTGTAGCACAAGAGAAGGAGAAAGACAGTGTTGGATGCAGCAAAATAGCCTTAGGTGCATCAAATACCCACTCAAAATATGATACAAAATAAATACTGTATAAAACACTAAGAAATGGTGACAAATGAGAGCAGATACAGACTTTAAAAGAAGGGTTAGGGTAAACTATTTATTAACCAATTAACAAAATTACTGTAGTGAAGCTTTCTATTAAAATGGCAAGAATATTTCCCTTCCGCTGAGTCTCATATAAGCGGAAGCTCTGAGGAGTTAGAAGATTATTGCAGACATAGCATGCCAGGGTAAGAGGCAGAATATCAGCACCACTTCTGTATTGGTCTTAAGGGAGAACACAGATATTTAAAGGTCTAATATTATCTCTATTTATTTCTTCTTCGGCTTTCATGAACTTTATCTTAGCCAGTATAAGGTATTATATAAGGCAAGTGTGAGTATTTTTCTCCACTCAGATACCAGATGTTTGGTTGAGCTGAAGAGCTGTACAGAAATTTCTTGAGTCTTCATTCAGTGCTCCTTAGTGAATGATATTTTCCAGCAGACTAATTTGGGGACTTCTTGCTTGAACGCTGTTCCCACATCCTATGCACATATTGTGCCCATATTACATGAACAATATTAGCCCTGTTTACTACTTGTTGGCCAGAGACAATATAACTCCCTGAATCAAGGCCTGATTTCAGCTGTAATCTTATAAAGTTAATGAAACAACAAAGTTGACAGTTTTTTCTCAGTAGGAACAAGGAATCCAGACTCAAACACCTGACAGCTGCTGTGTCACATTATAGGTAAATTGCCAACATCTGCCTGTCCCAAAGCCCAGGACTTCTTATTGGCACTATTTGGCAAACCTAACATTTGCTTTTCCTTGAAGTGCCCCAATAAGGACTTGCTCTGACACAAGTTCAGAAAGTTAAAGCAATTAAATTGTTTAATTGCTCAAAGAGACAGATACAACAGATTCGGGATTGCCTGTGATAAATGCACTAACTGCAAGATGATCTCAGGTTAATAAATCCTGGGTAACATCTGACACAGTCACAGTCAGAGATGCAAACGTTTGCAATAGCTCTAACAGAAGAGAAAAGCTACCAAAGTTCAGCCATATAGTGAAGGGGCAGTTCTCACCAAGAAAAGTATCCCTGCCTTGGCTGGAGAAGCAGCACAGTGTACCGACCATCCTCATATCTGTCTTTCCGTCCCAGCTGCTGCTGTTGCTGGCCATGCTGTGCCTCTGCTACTGTCCCATGCTGCACTCTTCTGCTGGTGCCCTTGCAAATGGTGCAGTGCCCCCAGCACGTGGAAGAGACATGTTCCTGTCGTGGGTTTTGTACCCTAGCTCAGGCTGTCCCTCCCTCCCTTCTAGGTGATGTTTAGCATGATTTGGGAGGAAAGTTGAGTAACAGAGCCATATAGGTTTACCATGTATTTCATTTTCCTATTTAGCACATTGAGGGGTGTCAACTTTAATATTAAAAATTGAAGTTAATTAGGCAAAAGTCTTCATTTGGGCACCCTGGTCCTCAAAATCTGCTTTGAAGTTGGCTGTTTATGTTATTTTATCCCTATCTTCATTATTTTTTACCAAAACAGGGCAGTCTTATCTTCATAAGGCTCCTTCCTTCAGTTGTCAAGCCAGCTTTGCAGGTCTACATTTTACAGGAATACCTTCCAATTGTAGATGACCTTTGTTTCCCAAGCATACTGTATCAACATTCCTCCCTGTCCTACAGTGAGCCAGGCCATTTTCCCACACGCTCCTAATCCAAATCATGAATAAATGACCACATAGCAGTGTAAGACTGTATACAGCGGAGATGAAATACCCACCGAAATGCTGATGAGAAACAAGTCTCTATTCTGGGAAAAGTAAAGAGCAAAATCATCTCTAAGATTCACTTTGGTAGCTGCTGTAGAGGTGATAGCCCTAAGTGGATGGACATTTGCTGAGCATCTGGGATAGAAGTTGTCTTGTATTTACCAATTTCAGACTGGAAGATACATTTGGAAATGACAGTTTTCAGCCTCTCTGCTTTTACTGTGGTGTTATGTTCTTGACAATGGATAACAGGACAAGGGGCAATGGGTGGAAGCTGAAGCATAGGAAGTTTCATTTAAACATGAGGAGGAATTTTTTCACTGTGAGGGTGACAGAACACTGGAACAGGCTACTCAGGGGTTCACGGAGTCTCCCTCTCTGGAGATACTCAAAACCCGCCTGGATGTGTTCCTTTGTGATCACCAGATCATCTGCTCTGGCAGGGGGGTTGGATTGGATGTGCTTTCAAGGTCCTTTCCAGCCCCCGACATTCTGTGATTCTGTGGTAAGTGTTTTCCACCTATGCCAGTGGTTGGACAGGCCTTGCAAATGCATGAAAGCATTCCCATACCAAAAGCCAGGAAACAGCAGATGTATTTCCTGGGAAATGTGAATGTTTAGGCTTTGTGGCATGTATACATGGTGACTGGTCTTTAACTAGCAGAACCTGCAGGTGCTAGAGCTGGTTTGTACGATGTATTTGGAGGCTTGGTGCACTCTCTGTGTGATAAACATTTGTCCCTCTGAGTATCTAGAGTTGCTTACCTGAGTAAACTTCTGGATGCTTGGCTGTGCCTCTGTCCCACCTGGAATTACCCTTACAACCTTGAAGCTAGCATGGCAGGTGAGTGAAGTCTGGATAGAGGCAAGGAGATCTTTTTTCTGCTGAAGTAAAAAACAATTTTGCCATAAAACTCAATGACACGAGAAAAAATATTTATCCAGTATATGTGACTCTGACTTCTTTCTTTTGATCAGAGGGCTCTCTTGAGATTAGTTGTATGGCATGGCCCACTCAGAAGCAAACTGCTACTGATATGGGTGTTGGGTTTTGTGATGAGTTCCCAAGGTAAATTCCAAGGTCTGGATTGTTTTGTTAGCCTTTGGTCCTATTCAGTGATTTTTGTTCCAGTTCTGGCATTTGGCATTTCATATTAAAAAATGGTGTTTGTGAGACAGTTGGCATTAATACCAGACTGGATAGGGGCTTTAGTGACCCTGCCATTTGAGGAAGACCTCATCTGCTTACATAAATCAGCTTGGTTACTGGAAGACTTTGTGATGTGTTTATTTCTGAACAATAACACAAGCCAGATAGATACATCAGTAAAGTGAAAGGAAGAAAACATATCAACAGGAGTCTGAATGGAAACCAAATACTGCTGAGAATGAAACCTTATCACAGGATGCAGGAGTTGGCACTCCCTGCTGCCAACAGCTTTCACAAACCAAAGAAGTGAGAAATGCGAAATGTTTTATAAGAATTAAAAAGAATTTAGGAGACCCCCTTAGATAACTGCCCACCTCCATGTAACTGTCCCTGAAAAACAAACAGCGGGAATGAAAACCAATAAATGCTTATTCTTCTGTATGGCCAAGTGTCAGCCATGGGGCTCCAGTGAATGAACGTGCTCTGTCTTGTGTAAATATATATATTAATGGCTTGGAGCTGCACTATCAAAGAAAACCAGCTGAACAACAGAACAACAAAACAAACTCTAAGGCCTTTCACTGCCTACAGCAATATGCAGCTGAAGCTGAATACTCTGCTCATTTTGATTCTGAGCTAAACTCCATCTTCAATGCCATCAATATCATCAGTGTCGTTACTGCAATTGCTGTGTGTTTGATGCAATAACTATTAATTAGACTATTTTGCCCTCCTTCAACAACAGCCCTAGTGCTTCAGTTCCTAATGGAGTTTATCTTATTGTATTTTGATTTCGCTCAGAGCAGCCTTTCTGAATTCTAAGTTACTGTAAGGTAATTGAAAGTACAGCAAAGGTTATAGAACACCCTTCATACTTTAACAGCTCATCTGCTTCACAACATTACACATCAGCAGCATAAACAGCCAACTCCATAATGAAGAATACTGACATAAAAATAGCACCCTACAACCCACAGTCTTCTCACTCCTCTCTCAGAAGTCAGCAAGGTGAACAAAATGGGGAATGTCAGATCAAAGCGAGAGTGCAAACCAGTTAAAGCCATTCACATTCATAGGCAAGAAATTATTCATCCTTAGAACATCATTAGCTACACCATTTGTCTTACATCACAATGGTTGTCCTATACACTTCTGATATTTTTAATTTGTCTGAATCTAACAGTTTCTTTTGTCAGCCAACAGGTGTATTTAGCATGTTATCTAACAAGCTGGTGTCAGTCTTTCCACTGGTACATGAAACAGCAGTTAATATGCATTGTAGGTGCCCAAGTTCATCATCACTCTGCACAAGGAGCAATGCACATCTGCCTGTACTGACGTTGCTGCGGCTCCTGCCTCCTTTAGTTATAGAGTCGAGAGAAGACAAAGAATACATGTCTTTTCTTATCTACCTCTGTTTCATCTGCTTCATTGTGTTTCCACAGTCCCCATCACAGAGATGAGCTGCTCTATTTAGCAAAATGAAAAAAGGAAAAAATGTGGGGTATTCTCTGCAAAGCTGGCTGAAAAGCTTTGGCCTGTTGCAGGAACTAGCCACAAAATGTTGCAAAGATTTACTGCTATTTCCACCAACATTCAGCTAGCTCTCTTTACCTACACTGTGGAGGCAACACTTGGTGTCCACTAATTCATCAATATATAAAGTGACATTTGCCTATTATTTTGGAAGGGGACAATGGGCTTTATTCATCATTGCTGTTGTAATCCTTGCTGCTACTGTAGGTGAGTTTCTGCTTACTCGTTCAAACAAATTATCTCAAGTTTAAGAGCTAACCTATCAACCAAGGAAGTGTTGATGTGTATACTCACACACACTTCAGTGTGTGTTACAACCAGCTAGTTTATGAAATTGCTCTATTTCCTGCCTCTGGATTGGGGTGTATTTTTAAGGAAACCACATTCAGGTTAAATTCCATTTCAGAAATTAGTGACCTGTATGGGTTTGGTTGGTTTTTTTAATGGAAAAGAAAGTCAGATGGAACTTAATGTTTTGGAACACAAAGTGCTATGATTCACATTTGGTTTCAGTTTCTACTTTTTGGGTTTATCATAACCAGTGTACCAACATATAGCTAGATAACATGCTTCTAATCCTACTGCTTCTGTATGGGCAAGGCCCCCATCAATTCCCACTGACTTAAGGGAAGCTTCTTATTGCTATTGGTGATCAGTTTGAGTTCCTCCAAATGTGAAGCTTTAGGTTCTAATGTGCTGAGAGGCTTAAAAATATCCATGAAAAGAACTACTGATAATCAGTGTTGTTGAAATGTCAGAGAAGCAACTCCAAAGTGTCATGATGCAGTCTCCTTATCACTGAAGTTATCCCTGAAATGGAAAAGAACTACAGGGGCTTTCTTAATCTTTTCATAACATCATTATGGCCTCATCCCTTTAGAACACTTGATACTCTTGGCTCTCAGGAGTGGAGCATGAATGAATTGAACATTTGGGATACTTGGCAGTATCACACACTTGCAGTCACAAAATCTTTGATTTTTGAGGTTCATTGCAAGTTTCGTCTGAGTGATCTGTGAGGTAGATGATAGGAAGGATGCTTGAGGATTTAGCCCTATATGTCTCTTTGGTTTGGGCTCACAGGTGGACAAAGATCCATTACTGTTTTGGTAAAGCTGTGTAAGAATTTTCTGAAAACTCTGTCTCCCTTGATTCTTAATGTCTACAGGATATTCCTTATGATAAATATTAATAATTTGCAAGGACATGGATGAATGCATTTTTATAATTATCAAAAAACAGCCATCCTGGTTTAGTGTTTAAAATTAATTATAGTAGGGAAACTAGCATTCCATAAGGGAATTGCATGAACTCATCAGAGTGAGTTCATTTTGCCTTTCAATTTACCTTTGTTAAACTTTATTTACTGACTTTGTGTTTAACTTCTAAGCGCTCAGTGAAATTTCACTTTCTGTAACTAGAGGGCCTTATTCCTAAATGTTTCATTTGATGTATGTTGAATTTATACAACCATATAGTTAAACTAGTGACGAGCCCATAAATACAAATAACCTCAGAGGAGAATAAGAGGAATGAATATTCAGAAAAATTCATTCTGTTGCAACATTCCTCCTGGAGTGAATATGGAAAATCACTATCTTAGACTGGTTTTCGCTCTGTAGATACTCAGGTTTTACCATGTCACTGAAAGGCAAAGGTTACCAAGAACTAGGGGCAGTTAGACATTGTTGATTTCAGGGACAACTAAATGTCACATCGCCTTCTCTGGTTCTCCTGTGTCCTACCATATCACTGCCCTCTTAGTGCAGTAGGCAGTGCGTCGTAATCTGTGATCACATTCCACTCCAGAAATGTACTTCCTTGGCCAGGCAATGTTATCTGCAGTCTTTTTTTGTAGTGGGAATAATGATCTGATTGCACTTAATTGTAGAGACCTGTGATAAATTGTAACCAGCTGTTTAGATACCATCAGGTACCTCTCAGCATTTCACCTGAGCTTTGCTGATTTCTCTGTTGCCATAGGGACTAATTCTGGTTTTCCAAATCTGTAGTATTGTGACTGGTGTAGAGGTCATACTTCTAAGTGAGCTGGCAGTGGAAGGCTCTTTGCCAAAGACTATCTGCAAGAAGCTCCAACTCCATCTGATGCATGACAGAATAATTACAGCAATTAGGGATGGGAAAGACTCAAGTAAGAGTTGATGTCTACTGAAGAGCACCAATTCCAGAGGATATTCTCTCAGTATTATTAATGTGAACATAGTGCAGGAAAGCAGTTCAAGAAAAGTCTTGAGACATCATAGAAGAGGGTGCCAACATTTAACATGGGAGAAGCAGAAACCCAGGAAATGGAGAAGAGCTTGCTTACGTGATGCTTGGTTTGAAAGTATTCTCTTTCTGGTTTTAGAGGCAAAGGTTTATTCATTCTAATACTGCTGGTATATTGTCTGGCTCTTTCAGAACACTGAGGAAAAGCAATAAAGAAACTGTATAGCCTTCTGAGATTTCAAAACTATTCTCCCTCCTTCTTCATGGTGATATGCTTTACTGCAAGGGAAGAAGACACTTCTTCCTTACGTCATGCCAGTGATTGCAGGATGGGAGAACAGATCATCGCACTTCTAAAGAGCTCTTCCTTCACATGAAATATGGAATGGAATAAGGAAATTCCTCATTTGACGCCCCACTGTACTGCACGCAGGCCACTATGAAGGTCCTCAGGCTTGTGAGTTTTAAGTTTCATGGGTAGCAAGACCCCAGTTTCACAGCTATCATCACTTCAGCTCCAAAATCCTTGGCTCAATCCTAATCCACATCGTATCTGGGAAGTTGTTTAGGAACTATAGCTCCATGCAGAATCTGCTTTAAAGTCTCCAAAGGGTTATTTCTGTGTAACAAAATGGGACACCATTTTAAGGACAGTTCTGCAGATACAAGCTCTCAGCTTTCAGACATTCTAATTTTAAGCTTCCACCCAATCTCCCTACTCTTTTAAAGGCTGGTTTGCTTCCATTAGCAAAAATAGTGCTGAAAGTGGGCACCCCTGATTAGCCTCCCTCAAAAGTCAAAACTGAGATAGTATTGTGACATTAGTATGCCTCCTTGCTCAGAGCAGTGTAACTGATGCAATACATTTACAGCAAATGTTTAAATTTCCATCTTAGTAAAGAGAAACTGCCATTCAATCCAGTGAAATGCTTCCTCAGCGTCAAAAGATGCTATTACCACAGGACTGGCATAATTTTTCATCTTAAAGAGGATATTAAATAAGCACAGCAAATTCGTGCAGGTGAGCCTACTGTACTAAACACAAAATAAACCCACTCATTGTTCAGGATTAATTATTTTAATGCTTCTACTTTGAGTCAATTGGCCAATGACTTTGCCAATTGGTTAATACCTGCATTTAGGAACAAAATGGATCTGTGTAACCCATATTCTTATATGTTTCAGTCTGTTTCAATGTTGCCACAATCAGCACCCTGCAGTCCGCAAAGTATGGTTGGTCAGCACCTGGTTTGCATAATCTAGTGTTATGAAGACACACAAAAAAAAGCCAACATGAGCTTGGGGGGCTGATGACACAGAATTTGGAGGCTTTTGGTTAGAAATAAAATGAGATACTTACCAGACAAACAAAAGAAAAAGCCCAACATCAGCTCTTTTTGAAATGTGAAGGCTAACCTTGTCTAATGACTGCAAGATTTATGAACAATTCAATAGCAATAGACTAGAAAAGTAAAAGGTCAGTTCATGTGTACACAAAGACTAAGCAGCTTTAGGTGAGATGAAAGATAAGATGAAGATCCAGCTTAGATGTAGAGATGTATTTTTGGGACAGAACAGCATGTCGAGAAGGAGAATCTCTATACAGAAATATTTAGGTTTGAGTTTAGGAATATACTTTAATAACCTGTGGATGAATTTCTTGCTAGCAGAGGACATGAATTGATAAACATGAGCAACTCGTGCTGAGAAGTGTCCTTGACCTGTCTCGGGCTCAGGAAACCAAGCTGTAAACAATGAGCACCCCACACACAACTGCAGGGGGCTGGGTTAGCCAGCCCCAGAGGTTGACCCTCAGAATGTTACGGTTAAATCAGCCTATGTATGCCTCACATGTAACCCTGTACCCTTCACATGTACCAATCTTAGTTGTGCATGCCTCTTCTAAGAAAGCATATAAGTCACTGTATCACGGAAATGAAGCAGAGAATGACCATCTAATCACATTGATGAACAAAGAGTCATTTTATCCCAGGTGCTCCACTGGCAATAACCCAGATTTTAATACACAGTCCTGCTCTTCATGGATCTTGAGCCTGAAGCAGAGTGAGACAGCAATGTTATTTTTCTTTACACCACTTCCTCACTGAGATTTAGAAATTATATTTGCCTTATATTTGTTATGATTGAAGTGTACCTGTTGTATACCAGGGTTTCTCTGTGTACCTTCTTTATTGGCTAAATCCTAATTAGCTGGCTTGAAAAGCCAGGAGCCCAAGGCAACCTTTAGGCTACAACCCTCTCTTGTTTTTCTGTGAGCAGAACTGCACAGATCAGACTTAATACTATTTTGACTTAACATCTATTTTGACTTCATAACTGTTTGTGATGATGTCTAAGCCCTTGTTTACCCCTGACACATCACTCAAAAGACCTCCCACCCTGCAGTGTATCCATATTTGCTGCATATAGTCTTTCTGCTGCACTCTAGTCCCTTCTTCTCTCACCTTCAAATGTGCAAAGCTGCAAATAGGGCACTCTTTCTTCTGCATGTTATTTAATAATACCCATACTGTGGAAATACAACTTACAGTGCTGCCTTTCTAACTGATCAAAAAGACGTGCAGTAATAATATAGCTACAGATAAGTAGCTGTGCCAACAATCATCCCATGCTCTGTTGCAAGGTGCCTTACTAAGCAGACTCATCATTAGCCAGTTACATCGTGGACCTCTGCATGGATTGGGTAAGTACATGGTGGAGTAAGTTGTACAAAAGAATAACCAGGGAGAAAACAGTTCCACTACACAATGACTGAACAGAAAAGAATGAAAATCAGTGCAAGTTGTTCTGGTTAAAGATGGAGAGTGTGTGGGTTTGAGAAAGATTTGTGGCAGGTGCTAGTGCAGGTGTAATGTATTGGAATAATAATTACAGAGTAATTTGAAAGTATTGTAATGATCATGGGCTCCCAGACAGTTCTGGATAACCTCTGCAGAGTTTCTTCTAGGTCCTTCTGCCTTGCTGGCTAAGGAGGTGATGTGAAGTAAAAAGGGCCAAGCAAAGCCCCAGAGAGGAAGCTGAGAAAGGGAAATTGAAAATCAGAGCTGGACCATATGTCCAGTACATATGCTGTCTCAGTTTCTTATGAAATGAGCCTGTGCATAGCCTACCTTTGCTTTCTGGGGAAGAGTGGAGAAAACACTTTTTTTTGTTGTTTCAATGACCCACTAGTGCTCAATGTGCCTTATCACCTTTGGTTACTGCTGATGGCAATTCAGAAGAGACTGTGAGGTTTTATAATTTATGATGGCTAGAAGTATGCATAATCAGATTCAAATAATGTTTCAAACCAACATTTGTATGGTGTCACTTTCCACCCAATTCTGTTAGAATCTTAACTATAGGCTCAGATGGGAGGTGCTGCTATCACAGCAATCTTCAAATGATGCTGAGAAATGAGAACTCTTGGTTTTGAGAAGCTATGAAGGCTCAGATTGCTAAAAGAGTCTTCAGACTTTCAGTGCCCAACTTTACACTTCATGGCTTCAACATCTAAGGTACTAATGTTTATAGCTGTAAGGTAACAGCTGGAGGTGAGTGAGCAGCATTCCTTACCTTCACTACACAACAATCTTCTGAATTGAAGCCATATGTATTTTGTGAGGACTAGTCACTGTGTAAGCAATGCTTGAAGATGAATAATGATTAGGATAAAAAAAAATGCAAGCCCTAAAGAAACTGATGAATTCAGTAGTTTCTTTGGTTCAAAAAATTGAGCCAACTACACAAACAAGACTGGCAAATGATTCCTTATCTCCTAACTTAGGAAAACAGTTCAATGCTATCCACACTTGCTTACCAGGAGGGTATCAAGTTATACACAAAAAGAAATCTCAACATCAGCAACTGAACAAGCATTGAGTAACTCCTACGTTATTTTATGCTAATGCACCACTGTTTCACTTTGCTGCTAAGCTTTTGATGCTCTTTACTATTTGCCAGTTCTTGAGCCACAACCCACAGTGCTTAGCAGACTGCTTTTGAGTCATAGCTGATGTGCAGATGGATCTGAGCTCTGCTGCATAGGTTCCAAGCTGGGTGATCTAAGCCAGCTTTATACCAGAAGGCTTTAGTGACAGTACTGCAGTTCTGTGTCTGAGTTAATGTGCCAGTACAGACATACTTCCAGATTCCAAGCTCCACAATTCCTACTCCAACACTGCTTAGAAGCAGAGAAGCTCTCATTTATCAATGGATAGAAACTGAACCCACCAAAATGGAGTAACCATTGCTGGGGAGTGATTCGAGGTTGTGACAGAGATGAAGCAGCAGGAGACTGAGTGAAGGAAACTCATACAACGAGCAAGAACAGCTTGTGTCACGTTACCACCTGTTCCTTTGACATCTGAATTTATGGTCTAAACCATAAATGGCCTAAGGCATCATTTATTTGAACTTGGGACAGGAACAGCACATACCCTACAGAGCTCAGCTTCGTATTTCAAGTACTGATCACAAGAAGAATTGAATAAAATTCACAGAATTTGCAGGCTTTTGGTTAGAAATAAAATGAGGTACTTACCAGACAAAAACTACTGTAGACAAAGAAGGTATCAAAATAATCCCTTCTAACCTGAAATAAATCATAAAGAAAAAAAAATAAAGCAATTAGATAAATATGATGATTTGACTAAAAAACCTTGGTCTCTAGAGAAATTCAGGAAAACAATAGGCTAAATTCAATTACCACCAAGGAAATCATCAGAGGGCAGTAGAAGTACTGCAGCAAAACTCAACTCAGTATGTTTCTTGATGCTGTAGCTTATGGGAGGTCATAGATACATGTTCACTACCTTGAATAAAATATTTACCATGACTGGAAAAAGTTGCAGGGTGTTCTTAAAGTTCTGTCACTTGAATGAAAAGCATGAAGCAGGTGGTGGTGACAAAGGCTAGGAAATGTGCTAACAAATATTAATAGCAGTTCAAAGAAAGGAGGGTACAGCTGCTGCAGAAATGTTGGATCCAGCTCGGCAGCTGAGCTGAGCTTGGTCCTCTGCCCTGAAGTGTAAGAAAGAAAAATGAGTGCATATAGCCATGGATTTGCTCTAATCCATGATTTGAGGATGCCAGTAGACACTCAAGCTATCTATCCTTCATGAAACAGAAAAGACATGTTTTCTGTATTTGTTTGTGTGGCAAATATCAATAATACGGCAGAAATGTTTTTGAAAGGACATAGCACCTTGCAAAGGAAGACAATTCATTTGTTTTAGCATCTGGTTTGAAGCACTCAGGTATCCACTGCAGTGAAGAAACTCTCACATTTCAGGATACTTCCTACAAGGCTTGTTCTAGAAGACTTGTCTACAATGGTTTGCAGTAGCAGATTTGGACATGGAAAATCATTTTATAGCCATTCCATACTCTCTGGTAGTTCCAGATTTCACATTCAATTGCAATTAATTAATCAAGCTGCATAGATGAGGTCGGTCACTGTCTCTATACCTTTGAAATGACAGCACCCTGAGCTTCCCATGATCTCTGATATCTCCTAGTAGGAATCTATCCTCAGATTAATTCACAAATTGCTAGTAGCAATGCTATCTTTAAGAGGCAGCTCACTTGAAGGCAGAGATGCCCCCTCGATTCCTGTTGACTTCCCTGGGAAGCAAGTCCTTGGTAGGCAGCTTAAATCCCCAGTACGTCATTTAGGTAGCTGTGTCTGGAGTATGCTGGATAAGAAATTCTTACAGAACAAAGGTGGCCACTACTTCACTTCAGAAGCACAATGGACAGAAGTGTGAAATTACTGGCAGTTATTCTCACAGTGTACAATAACAGATTTATTGCTCTGCATTTACATATATGCTTATATGGGGATATACTTTATGAATAGTAAAGATGGTTTCTATAAACCTCTAAAAAAAGAACAGTAGCTATTATAAAAATTATACACATATATATATATATACACATATATATATAGCTTGGCTACTGGAGGACTTTACTTGATTTTGTGACTGTGCCTTTTCAGTTTGGCAACAAGGGAATCCATTACCAACATAGTTGTTGTTCAGCCTGTCATCATAAGTGATGTTTGTGTTAGTAATAGCAGGAGAGTTTTCTATCAACTCTCTAATAATACATAAAGAACTGCAAACCAATCCATAATAAGCACTTATCCTTCTTGGCTTCCTTTTATTTTTTGCTCTAATGCCTCATTTCTGATATTTGATACATAATTATTTATTTTTTAAAACAAGTTTAGAAATTCTGTTCCATTTAACACTTTGGTTTCCTCATGATGTAGATTTTTTTTTTCTCTGCAAAGAAACAGACATATATGCACTAAAAACTGAGCCATTCAGGATCTCCTTATACTATAGCAAAGGTAGAGTATCTCTTACAAATTGTAGTAATTCTGTCCTCAGTTTCTTTAGTCCATATGCTGACACTGTGTTGTGTTTACTAAGATTGTGTATGTCTGTTTTCTTTTGTTTTGGTGATGAATCATAAAACAAAAGACCACGATGAACACTTTCTGGTCATGTCTGTTGGCTTCCACAAGTGGTACTGGTTACCCTCCATCTGCAACCTCCTGTGATAACTCCTTAACATTCAAGTTTCTGACTTTAGATATGGAATGCTGAGTATGCTGTGTATTGCAGGATGTGTCTTGTGTAACTTCTACCCCCTTCAAAAGGATTAGAATAAACCACACGTGACCTTGTAGTAGTTGAGTCCATTCAGCTGCGCTAGACAGATTGTTTCTGAAATACCAAAACCCTTTATTTATGCTTCCTAGATTGAGGAGAAAATGAAGAAATAGAAAAGAAAAAAAAACCAGCTAATTCAGCAGATCTTATCTCACTATTTTCCTTTTCTGTTTTCATTTGCACTTCTATTTCCATGCAATATTTCATTTTTTAATGCATCTATCACTGTTTGCTTCTGTCAAAAGTTCAAAGGCAGCCTGCTTTCATGAAAGAGAGATGGTATTGACTGATCTATCACATTGTTTCTACCTTTCTTGACCAATCCTCAACGCATATTTCCAGTTTTGAAAATCATTTCATGTATCACTGGGCAGTTTGAAAAATCCATAGCATAAGTTCATTACTTTGCTGGCTGCTGAATGTTTTCCTTTGGTTGTGTTTGTGATGCAAAAATGCAGCTCTTTCTCTCAGGAAAAAGAGGTTACAATGTCATATATACATAAATAATAAAACAACATGGGGAAGAGATATCAGTGCGATGTATTTTATTTCCTGTACACCTTTGACTGCCCCTCTCTCCATTAATTTATACAAATTTTCATCATGTTCCAATCTCCTTAGCACCTTCAGTTTCATTTTTCTAGCTGGTCAGTAAAAAACTGCTTACTTCTCCCCCCTGAAATCTGGTGCTCCCAGCCATCCTCCAAAGTGTCACTGGCTAGAGGCCCAAGACAAGCAATATTCTGTTCTGCACTAGTGATCATGGTTTAAGCTCATACCTCATGAGGGTGCAGAGCTAGAAGTGGCAGCTTTAAACTTGCTGGTGAGCTCCTTGCCACAGCAAGCAGAAGTATAAAAGATAAATCAGAGCTAATTTCAGTGGGGCTAGAATGTCGCTCTTGAGGAGACAGATCTAAGGCTTCACAGACCACAGAGCACAATGGAAATCACAAAATCATGCCACTTTAACAGGAGTAATTTTTAGCTTGATTTTATATTTTTAACAAATATTTTTAAACACTTAGCCATATAGAGAATCTCAGACTGATTCTTCACTTCAAGGCATAAGAATATCAAAGTAGTCCTGATACAAATAATCTCCTTCTTTTAAACACTTCTATTACCAATACTTTTCTGAAAAACATCTTCATACATACAGGAATGTAAGTGCTTTCAGCATTCCTGCAGAATAACATGTATGTCAGAGTCTGAGCAGAACTGCAGTCTGAAAATGAGAGTAGGCAGGGTAATGTTAGGTCATTCTGATAAGGAGGCACAGCTGCAGAAAAGTGGCTTTGGGGAGGCTAGCAGAGCTAGTTGAGAAAGTTAGTTGTTGTCTGTAGCTAGCTGTGTGAGGGGGCCTTGAAGGGGGGCAGGCTGGTCAGCCCTGGGAATAGCTGATGACAGAGCCTATCAAAAGTACACGCCCCTGTACTGAATCCACGATATACGAATCACTCTTAGCTTCGACAAACGGATTGACCTTCTGTGTATCATACTGGTATAAGCTTGTGTCTTTCCGATCTCCCACACAGCCTTTGAGCAACCCAGCACATGTAGAAGTCACCTAGAGTTTAACTACTTATATCACACCAGATCTCTTTTCCTCTCACTCTTTTGTGAAGGATAGTAGATAAACTCTCTAAGATCTGTGCCCAATTTAAAATCAGTTCTCTAAAATATTCTGGGTTTTTTTTGCAGCAGAGAAGCCACACTGCCATCAATGAGTCACAAAATAATTAAACATTAAAGACTGTCTAGGCTTTCATTCTGAGAAGGTGACAGGGATGAAGAAGAGCTGCAGCTTCCAGTGAGGAAGCATTCTGTGCACCGCCTGCATCTGCAAACACCTTACCTCCAGTTATGTTGGAAAGGAGACAGGGGTCAGCAAGGCCTACAGCAGGGTTTGCTGAAGTCACACAGGTAGTAGCCAATGTGTTCAGTGAAAATGTTCTGGCAAACAACATCTCAGTCATCAGCAGAAATACTGACCATTGCCCTCATCATAACTCGCACTGAATATTTTGGCTACCAGTTGCTGAGAAGCACTGTCAGAGGTGAAGAGGCTCCTCCTCTTGAGTGCTCCAGGCCAACCATAATGCAGAAAGTCTAATTGTTCATCATATTCTAAGGTGTCCATTATGCTATGCCCTCTCTATGTGGACTTTGGAGAAATCAACCATAGTTTAAAAGAGTGCTTTATATCTGTGTGAGGAAATATCTGAAAGACAACCTGGGTTAACTTGCATTATAAAAAAAGAATAGTTGTTCCGTTCATCCAGGCAACTCTGGGAAAGTTGCTCTTCAAGCAGTTTTACTCAGGAACCTGTGAAACAGCTCTGTCACTCCATGTCCATTTTCAGTTTGGAGAAGTTTGTATCTCTTTGCATCACTAATTCTTACATAAATTTCTTACTCTTACAAGCATTTTAATTTTGTTATTTTCATCTTAGGTTCTCCTAAAGCAGCCACAAGCAGATTTTTATTTCATGTGACTTTTGTCAGCCTGTGGCTGTCAGGAAGGTGAACGTGAAAAGGGTGCAAGAAGGGAAGAGGGAACAATTCAGTCCTTTCCATGACTTCTCAGTTAGGCTTTGTTGTAAAACCTAACCAGGCTCTGTCACTTTTTCTCCCAGGCTGGGGAAGGCAGCTGTTGATGTTTTAATTTGTCTTTGCCCTTAGCTCTAAGGAGAAATAGAAATGCATGGACAGTTTGGTATCTCTTGCATATTGAAAATAAATTGGTTGAAGAAGGAAGTCAGATAGACCTTAAGGTATCCTCTGTGTTGACTTGTTTCCAAGTTGATTAATTGCTCAGAGTTTAGCCTGTGCTCTTATTCTCTTTGCAAGTGTAACTGTTTGGTACACAGATGCATATCTACATGTATGCAGATTCCAGTAGTGTTAAAAAAAACCCCAAATATCCAAATAGCTACAACTATTAATTCATAAGAATTTAAAATGAAATTGAATAACTGGGCTGTTTTCCAGATGATTTCTGAAGTACCCATGCTTACACATAAAAACCTCCGCAGGACTTACATTACACTACTGTATTTATTTCAGTGAGCATTTGACTGCCAAGAATACCATCTATGACCATTATGGCAATCTAATTAAATATTTGACGAGCAGAAAGATGGACATTATTCAAGTCAAGCATTAAATTAGAAAAATTAGTTTGTCTCCTTTATCAGTAGGTTTTTAAATCAGCCTATTCTACCAAAACCCATAAGTTTAATGAATTTGGTCAGACATACTGTGTAACAGATGTCTAACACAGCGCCATGAGCCTAAATCATAAAGCTGATGCTTCAGCTTGGCATGGCAAAATATATTAGAAAAGCTTAGAAAGGTCAGTCACCAGCAACCTGCTTGCTGATAGCTGAGAAACAGCTCGGTAAAATGCATGAGCTGCCTTTTGTAGTCTCTTGCAGGAAGTCTTGGAGAGCCACAGATAATTTGCTTTCAATGATTCATCAAGTTGGCCCTTTGTCTCACTAATTTGAGTGTCAAGTGCAACCACATAATAAAGAATTACCAAGACTTGATAAGTTTTTTCTTATATTGCTTCGTTGGTCTTAACAACTGCTATTATTGAAACCAAACCCACAAGCTAAATATATATCCAGCCCCGTGCAATATGGAATTCTTCTCTGAAATGATGAAGCCTGTTTGCTGCGCTGTTCGGTGATGTACCATACACCCTTGTTTCTTCTAACTTTCTTAAAAGGCACTAAATGCTGCATGCTGTGCCAGTGCTAGAGATGACACTTGTTTCACTGTTAGTCTTCTGGTCAATTAGTAAAGATAAAATATGAATTTCAGTGACAGTTCCAGCCATGAGAAAGCTGCTATTGTGACCACGGTCGAGTTAGTTTGCAGATCGTTTTCTCTTTAATGTAATCTGTAATGTATATAGCTATAGGTTAGATGTGAACTGTATATTAGAACTATCATTTCCATTAGTAGTTTCAAGAAAAATACCTTCATCATTAGCAGATATTTATTTTTGTAAGGGTATGCTGTCAGTTTCATACCTTTATAAGAAATCATCCTTTAAATGGCAAGTTTTGAAGCGGCACATCTATTAAGTGTGGAATTCCCGGAGCAAGAAATTTGTGTGGTTTGAGGTCCATTGATAAAGTTTTCACAACTGAGCTGTTCAACATTTACAAAGAAAGGAATAATAATAAAAACTTCAGAAGGGTGCTGATATGAGTGGGAAAGTGTCCCTCCTTGGAAACGAAAAAGATGGCATGGGCAACGAGCCTGTGAGGTTTACTTTTAAAAAGCGAAGAAAGCTTAAGTCAAAAGGTTTTGAAATCAGGTTTTAGGGCTTCAGAAAGATTGTCTGAGAGGGTGTAGCGCCGCACAAGGAGTTGAGGGCGTCTATTTTTTTTTCACCAACGTGAGTGTGAATGCCTGAACGCTCACCGCCAGCCTCAGGAAGCTCAGCTTACGGCGGGAGAATGACGAATTTTCCGCCAGGGAAAAACACAAAAAACGTAACGTGAGGGTCGTGCCCCGCTGCTGTAGGCAGGACAGACGCCTGGGCCGAGGGGGGGAGCTCCTGCCGGTTCGCCCGGCGCCCACCCCCGGCTGGGGGAGCACTGTCCGCCCGCTGCCTGCCGGGACCGCGATGAACGCCGCGCCGATGCTCGCCGTTCGCTGCTTCCCCCCTGCGCCGCGCCGGCGGAGCAGCGCGGCAGAGGGGGGAGGCAGAAGTTAACTTCCACCTGCCCTGAAGCCGCCGCTGCGCCGGCAGGAGGAGGCGGAGGCGGAGGCGGAGGCAGGCGGGGCAGCCGAGGACCCGGCTCTGGCAGCCTCTGAGGGTCCGGCTGAGTGTAATTCCCCCCTAATCCCCGCCACGGCGGCGCTTCCCTGGCCGAGCCATGTCTACGGCTTCCCCGCCATGCCGAGCCTAGCGGGGAGCGGGAGGACTGGCGGCCGAGAGGCGCACAAAATGAAGACCCTGATGGTAAGCGCATTGTTGGCACTGCTCATCCCGGCGCGGCGGCGAGGAGGAGAGGAGCGGGGCTGCCCCGGGCACCTTGCACGCGCTCCAGCGTTTCCCGGGCTGCAGCCCCGCGGCAATTCGGGATCGTGCGAAGCCGAGCAAAGCCCCCGTGGCACTAGCGAAGAACTTTCCGCCTGCTTTCTTTTATTCGTGTTGCTCGTGGTTAGGGGGTTTCGTGTGTGCGTGCGTTTTCAGGAGCGTATAGAAAACCGATCTGCTTAAAGGACGAGGCTGGAGGTAGCTGCGCGAAGGGGGAACGCTACAATCCCCAACACTCGTTAAAATGCACGGATGAGATGCCTGAGGGGGGACGGCTGCTGGGGGCCGAAAGGCTCGGGGAAGCGGGGTACACAGAGGGGAGAAGGGTCAAGGAAGCAGGTCTGGGGGAGAGGGAGGCAGGAAGGCACGGTGGCACGGGAGCGAGCCGGCGAGGGGGCCGGAGAAGGAAGGAGGGGGTTCCCCACTTCTCGGACTTTTGCGGTGTCTGGTGGCGTGAAACTAGCGGACGCCACGAGTGCGGCGACGGGGAGCAGTGCGCCCCGCTGGGCCCCGCGGTGGGGGGAGCCTGCTGCCCCGGGCGCTGAGCCGCCTCTCTCTGCCCCCCGCAGCGCCACGGGCTGGCCGTCTGCCTGGCTCTCACCACCATGTGCACCAGCTTGTTGCTCATGTACGGCGGCATCGGCGGCGGCGGGGGCCACCCGGAGCCGCGGCGGCGACAGCAGCAGCAGGTGGCGGCGGTGCCCAGCCGCCCTCCGGGACGCGGCCAAGACCACCCGGCGATCCCCGTCGGGGCTGGTCTCCTGGAGGGCTACATCAGCGTCTTGGAGCACAAGGTGAGCCTCGGCCCATGGGGCCGCCCCTCTCAGCCGGGCCTCGGGCCATCCGGGGACACCTCACTGCCCTGTCCTCCCAAAGGACAGCCGAACAGGTACTTTCACCGCTCTCCACGCCCTTCGTGGTCTCACAGGTTTCCCCCTCGGCGAGATCGCGGTTGTCTGGGTTGTTTTCTGCAGGCTTGAGATGCCGTCGCTGCCGGCCCCGAGTGCATGAGTTAATGGGGTCAGGACCCGGTGCCCTGCCTGGGGAGTGTCCTGCCTTTGTGGAGTGTTATTCCCTTGCTCGGTAGAAGATGTAGGGTGAAGCATTTAATTTCGGGGGATGGATGGTAGAAGTGCACTGCTAATGTATGCTTATAACAATATCTGGAAGGGTTGAAGAATGAAGTTTAGTTGCTAGAGTGGAAAGTCAATAGATAGGTGTTTATTCTTAGCTCTTTTTGTGTTGGGAAACTGAAGAGAAGCGTGTCTCCTGCCCAGATGACCTTTTCATCCTCCTCCTGGGAAGCAGAAGTTGCCAACCATAGTCTCTATTCTAGAAATCGGTGGTGCACCTTTAATGGTGAACAAAAAGATGTCACTCCCCTTGACACAAGAATTATAATGGGGGATTGTCAGTCTGTAATACCTGTTTACCAGGGATAGGCAGACTAAGCTTTGATAACTCACAGGACAGATGTAGTAACATAAAGTGAGCAAGGTGACACATCCATTCTGAAGAGATACTCTGCTTCAGTAATTTTCTCAGAAGGCAGATTCCTCTACTTCTGGTGCAGTGTTCAGTTTGTTGCATTTACCTGGAAACAACAAGGACCTCTGCCAAAACCTCAGGTAGTGTTTAGTACACACACTTCTTGCAGTAAAAAATTACTGTAAGAAATAAGCAAGGGAAGACAGGATTCTTAACTTTGTCATATTTTCACATCCAGACTGACATCTTGCTGAAAGATACACTGTCAAACAAGTTATTTGACTCAGTGTAGAGGTACCGGATGAACACTAGTGACTTTGATATACAGAGATCTTTATTGTTCCTTCTGGCTTCACTTTCTATGCAAGAATTATCTGTAGGGCTCTTAACAAAGAAAAATAGCTGATGATGGTCCCTTGTAGGCTTTATTTGCTTTCTTACATGGTTCTCCAGGAAATTCTCAAATGTAATGTCTAGGCAGAAAAAGTAAGTTCAGCTATGGGGCTTCCTACTGCATGAGGTGTTCTTTGTAGTTCTTTTGTTCTTCTTGAACATGACTATAGCACAGATGTATATGCACACGATTTTTGTAAGCAGTAATAACTGGAAAGACATCTCTGGGGTTTTTTTGGGTGTATATGTGAGTAGCTCTCTGACACTGGTAATTCTTTAAAATCTCTTCTATGCTTACTATTTTCCAGGGTAATTTTAATGTAGCCCTGTCTTCTGGATAAAGCTGATCCTCTGGCTTTTAAATGTATTGTAATATGGTCCAAACCCCATAGATAGTCCATTTCTGAATTTCATATCACATAGCTTTTGCCTCATAGTAATAATCTGTTGAAGGTTTAATAACTTTATGCATAACTTCAGTGGGTCAAAAAGAAGAATGTGCAGCCCCTGCTGTGTTCCCAGCTTGCTTTGTTTTGCTGTAATGTGCATGAAATCAGCTAGAGAGCTGTGCCACTGTAGTATGCAGAGAGTGTGGACAGTATTACCAGTAAGGAGATGATGGGGGAGGGAAGTGCTTTGGTTCTTAAGAGTGTATTTATTTTAGCATTAACAGACCTATGGATTTACAGTCCCAGAATATGTAGAGCAGAAAATGGAGAATGCAGAAGATCTCAGGCGTCTTTGGAAGAAGAAGGATTCAGGACTGATGATGAGAATAGAGAGAGAGATTGCAAGAGCTGAGAAATGGGGAAAATTTTTTAGGTAATACGGTTTTGGGTGAGATACTGGAGGCTGCAAAGAAGATAGGTTGAATAGCAGCAGCGTAAAGATCCAGACCAAAGTGAGAGAAAATGAAAGAATCATGAAGATGTAAGGAATATTAGGAGAATTTCAAGAAGAGTGCAAGATGAAACTTTGTACCTGTGAGAATGATATGATATTTGAAGAGACAGGAAGGTCTGTAAGGAGATGAAAAGCAGCTGTTGTGTGAGGACAACAGGTGTGGAAAGGTAAGGGAGGAATGACTTCAGCAATGCTACATGTCATTTCACACTGTCACCTCTGTGGGATCAAAATAACAATCTACTTTCCTTAATTTCCCATAGAGAATATTGGGATCATCTGTCAGGATGACTGACCTGAAGCTGAGTGACCATTACGCAGAATTTATCTTTGGTGTGTGTCAATTCATGACAGTTTAGTAGACTAAACGTCTGGATCACTTAGATCTAGAAGCTGAAACACAATTAGACCTTAGAGAAACTGTTCCTGCATCCCATGGCTTTCTTTAAAAGGAAAATCTAGTTTCATCTTTGTGGTGTTGTACCCATTTTGGCACATTTAGCAACAGTCAGTGTGCATATTTGTAGAAGCTGTATGAAGTACTGAAATAATTAATCTATAATTACAGTATAAATATTGACGCATACAGGAGATGTTCTGTGGTTACCTGTTATATAGTACCATAGACATTTCTCTTCAGGGATAAAATATAGCACATGTCCACACTGAAATACCTTATGTTGCTAATGTCTGTCACTACTGGCACTAGAAGTTGCTCAGTACTAATGGATGATCATGCATGAAGACTATTTGCCAGAAAATCAGGGTACTTAGTAGAGAGAAATACAGTTTGCAATATTGTAATTATCAGTTACTGTCCTCCTTTTTGTTTTTCTTTTAGTAGGAATCATAGTTCCTCATCCGTTCTGTCAAGATAAGCAGGCAGTCTCTGAGAATACAGCTAAAATACACATTATTCTTTTTACTGGGTTGAAGACAATTTTTTTGCAAGAATCTCGTGTCGCTTGGTCAGATTTGTGGTGTTTTGTTCTTAGGTGCTTTGCCTTCATGGTTGCTGCAAGCCCGTTTTTCCCTGAATCAAACAGTAGAGATCAAACCCAATGTTCTCAGTTCTTAGCAGCCTTGTGCAGTTTAGCAGTACAAACTTTGTTGACAGAACACTTAAAAGCAGAAAATTCACAGAGTGGATTTAGAGAGTGGTTCTCTTGGCGCTTCACCTCTGCATGTCCCAGAGCAACAATAGCTGACAGTCCTTGTTGATGGATGTTTGAAATGAATTAATGATAGTGGGTTTTATTCCAAATAGTGAGAAGTTTATATCTTAAAACCTCCCACATTTGGGACAGAAGCATGTTTCGCTGATAGTTGCTGTTCAGAGGTTAAGGGCTGAAATTAAGTATCAGCTACCTTTCTGCTTCAAGGAGCTGTTGCTTCTTACAGAGGCATATTGGCAGGGTGTAGCACTGCTTAGTTATTGCATCTGTTCTGCAATTGGAAAGGACAGGAGTCTCAGGCTGTCTTACTAGCATATTTCATGAATTCTTTGAGTATAATCCTGAAATTAAAGAGGTTTTCACACTGGCATCAAGGGAAGCAGAATTATGCTCTTCCATGGGAAGGCATGGGGATAAGACTTTCTGTTGATTTATCGTAGTGCCAGCAAGAAATTACAATGCTAATATTTTTAAAGCAATTACTGCATACAAATAAGAGACTTAATGAAAGTAGAAAATCTAACAGTGTTCCAGAACTTGCAAGAAATAAATATTTAACCATTATATTACTATTCTGAAATGGATATGAGAACATGTCTCTGGATAGTTAAAAAGCTTTTTTACCCAGTATTGACTCAACAGTTGGTATTACAGATAAAATATGAGTTTGTCATGTATGTAATTGAATAATATTTCAAGCCATCAAGAACTTTTTTTCTTAGAAAATAATAGTAATAAAAAAATACCTAAAAGCAATTTTGCAGGCAAAATGTGTGATTTATTAGAACCATGTTTAAATACCTTAAAAGAGCACTGAGGTCAGCATGATAATTCAGGTGATCGCAATGCTTTCTTCATTTATGATAATGAAACCTTTGTGATCCCGTTAAATTAATGCAGATCTAAGAACAGTGTAGTTAATAAAATGTTTGAGGAAGAGACATTCTGCAAATAGTGCTATAGCTCCTTCATCTCTGGGATACAGTAAATTGTTCTACGATGAAACTCTTGTTTTCTGGGATAGTAAACTTGCTGAACTTCAGTAGGAGGTAATAAATATTAGAAGGAGTTTGCATTTTGAACTTTTATTTAAATAGCTGAACTGTTTAGTTTTGGACCAGATATTTGGGGCAGGAGAACACTAAACCAACTTTCATAACTAACTTGTGTGGACATGAAAAGAAATTAATTTGGAGGATTTTAGTGTGATAGTTTAAAAAACAGGAGGCTGAGGGGAGACCTCATTGCTATCTGCAACTACTTGAAGGGACATTGTGGAGAGGCTGGTGCTGGGCTCTTCTCACAGGTAACTGGAGACAGAACAAGGGGAAATGACCGCAAGCTGAGACTGAGTGCGTTTAGATTGGGCGTCAGGAAAAAGGTTTTCATGGAGAGAGTGGTCAGGCACTGGAATGAGCTGCCCAGAGAGGTGATTGAGTCACCAATGCTGGATATGTTTAAGGGTGGTTTAGATGTGGTGCTTAGGGATGTGGTTTCAGGTGAATCTTGTAGCGTAGGGTTATAGGTTGGAGTTGGTGATCCTGAGGGTGTTTTCTAACCTGGATGTTTCTGTGATTCTATGATTCTGTCTTTCAAATGAATTTTCACAGTATTGTAAGCTATTTTACAACCACANGGATGTGGTTTCAGGTGAATCTTGTAGCGTAGGGTTATAGGTTGGAGTTGGTGATCCTGAGGGTGTTTTCTAACCTGGATGTTTCTGTGATTCTATGATTCTGTCTTTCAAATGAATTTTCACAGTATTGTAAGCTATTTTACAACCACATTGCTTGCCTTGGCTGAGGTGGGATCAAGCCCACTGAGTTCAAGTAAGCAGTGTCCCGTGATTTCAGTAGAGGTTCTTATTTGTCTCCAAAATTCTCACCCGTAAAGGAAGGAGCACAGACTTCATTGTGTGATTAAGCATTTGATGGAGCTTTTGTATTTGAGAGATCCACAAGGGGGAGACTTTATTCTGAAATAACCTTGTTTGGGACACTTCCAGCTGTGGGAGATCTCGCAGGGTGTGGGTGTTGTGCTAGTTTCTTGGCACTTTTAAAATGTTGAGGGACTGTAGTTACCTTTTATGCTGATAAGCTGTAGGGTCATTGAAATCCTCATAAAGTTGACAGAGTTAGAAAATAAAAACAACACCATGACAGTCAGAGAATATAGCTGAATATTCGAGCACACAGAGCAGAGACAATTGTTCTACCAAATTTACAAAACATTTAAATAATGACTGTCTTACGCTTTATATCTTCTTGGTTTTTAGCTGCTGCACCAGTGTGCTTTTACAGGCTAGCAAATCATAACGTTGGATTTGTTCATTTTGATAACCCAGGTCTAAAACCTTTAGCAGACCTTGTGTACGCTAAATTACGATACCTAGTGTGCAGTACAGAGCACACAACAATAATAGCTATGTTTTCCTGGTTTCCAAGTTGCTTGGCACCTCTGCAAAGAACTGATGTTCCTAGCTTGGCACTGTTCCTACTTCGAATACCTGGAAATCTTTTCAGATGTTTACATTATAGATACCAGTTATCTGTGTAGTTTATACACTTATTCTATGAAAATAGAGTAAGTGTATATTCTGTAGTTGGACAAATTGTAGGATTCTAAACCCAGTGTCTACTGAGAAAGAACAGAAATGTTGGCTATCAGGATAATAAAAACAAGAATTATTTTATAGTTATCACCAAAGCCTAACTCTTTCTAAGGTAAGAGCTGGCAAAGATGAAACCTAACTAGTAGATGTAGTGAGTCCAGGCAGAGTTCAGGACCTGTTGCTTAAAAGGTTTGTTTAAAAAGATAACAGGTGTACTAAAGATTCAGCTGCCCCTGAAAATTGAAAGGTGTTTGTTGTGCATCTCACTCATGGTGTGATTATGTTCATCCGTGTAACATAATGCAGTCACAAACTAGCTGTGTTCTGATTATTTCTTGGTTATTGAAAAAATAAAGGAAAGTAAATCATTGTTGTTACACTGAAAACAGGGAAAGCATTGGAGTTTATACCAGGTGCAGATCTTGTCCCATGTTATTTGTGACATTCTGTGATGTAGCTTTATTCTTTCATAGCAACTGGAGCAAAAAAGATTATTTCTGAGACCGTATCGCAAAATCTTGGTGATTGATTTTAGTACAAACATAAATAATAGGTAGATGGTCAGGTCAAGAGAGTTAATGCAGAATTGTGTTCTAATTTTCTCACATTTTACAAAAGCCACATCTCACAGCAATATCTGATACCATGAAATTGGTCATAATATGTTATCTTGGTTTTACAACTGACTGAAGACAAAGGTCTTTTTTTTTCTTTGTTGAAAAAAAAATTGAAGAAGCATGAAGATATTTTTACTTATTTTGCATTTTGTTTTTTGATTGATTCTCCTTTATAGCTTTTATCCTGAATTGTTAAAAGTGAATAATGTTCTTTTCTGGTTTATGAATTTCCTATGCATCGTATTATAATACATGTAATATAAGTGGGCGCTGTTTCCCTTGTCTGCTTCCCTGTCTTCTCATGTGAATATGCAAAATTCCTCATTCAGTGGATATGCAAAATACTTCCAGTCAGGGGAATTGGTGACACTTTTCCTGCTAGTGAGATTTGCCTGTCTCTCATACAAAATCCTCTTCTTTTTTTTTTTCCTTTCTTTTTTTTTGTCTTTTCATTTTCAACATTTCGGTGACTGCATTTATATTTCTAGTATGCACTGAAGTATATTATATTTGATAACCATTTAAAGTTAGCATATTGTGCACTTTTTTTTTTTTTTTTTTACACAGTCTTTCACTGTGAGCATTTTAGGCTATTTTCATCTTCCTGTGAAGACAAAGTGTTCTTTGGAAGGATTTTAATCCTTAGTGGAAGCGAGTCTGAACTAAATGAGATTTTCAATGACAGGAAATGTAATTTTTGTTCACAGCTGATGGATATCTCTCAACAGAGTTCTTTAAGTTCTCCCTTTCTGCCTGTCCTGGGGCGTAAGTGGATATTGAGTGCCATCCTAACTATGTGATATCCTCAGAACAATAGACTGCAGGTAGTTTCTTTTTCCTGGTGACCTTCCTTATTAGTTTAACCTGTATTGCTTAGTAACGCTCGGTATGCACATCCTTGATGCTGAGGTGGCATTGATAGAAGAACTCAGTGTATTAATTGAACTCCTAATTAGGGCAATTATGATGAAATCAGCAGTCATTTGGTGCTGATATAAGCAGATGTGACAGCACAAAAGCTACTTTGAAGGTGAGGTGAAGCATCCTGATGTTTCACTTCACTGTTTCACCTTATCCCTAAGCAGCGTCTATTAGTCACCAATCTTTTACTCTAATAGTGAATGGTTAGTATTAAGACCAGGTTAATTACTGATGTTTGCTGTCATCCAGAAAAGCAAATACTTTCAGTTCAGAAATTGCTATTATTTTTCTGTATTGTTATTCTGAAAGTGTACAAATTTAGTAAGAGTCACAAAACAAATAAGGCCAAGTAAACTCTGAAATCTTCTGTATTCAGAGAGTCTGTTTATAACAGTCTGAGGTACTCCCTGAAGGTGTTCCATGAAAGACAAGAGTTGGGCCCTGGGAAACTTACATTCCCATGGATAATATACCACATCTGAATTGAGGTTAGGCAAATCTGATAATAGCATCTGGATTGTGTTCAGAGAGACATACGATGTGGGAAAAGCACAATGTGCAACAATAAATATTGGATTCTTATTAGAACCTTGTAAGAAAACTTCAGAATAAGACAGGGTTGTTTTGAAACACAGAGAGATCAAACTGATGAATTTATTAGATTACTGGAGTGGTTTTTCACATTGACAAAGTGAACTAGTGCAAAAAACGTACATTGTCCAAGAAGAGGGAACAGCAGTGGGTTTGTATGGTACACAGATAGCATAGCTCAGGTTTTCTTAATTCAGTTTTAATAATTTGGACTGTTTTAAGTAGCACAAAACAAGAATATATAAATATGTACTTTGTTGTTAAGAATTTGTTGCACCTGTTGAAAAAAATCCTTTACAGAATGGGTATCTTAGAAAAAATGGAAAAGAGGAGGAGAAGGTTTCTCAGTAAACAGTCAGTACATTTGGAATATGCATTTTTGTTCAGCAAATATTACAGTTTGATTTTTGGTATGTTATTGGCATCCTCAAATATTGTCATGATGCTAATATTGCAGAAACAAAATATTCTGCTATTTTTTTTTACTGTTGGACAGTATTAAATTAGAATATAACTTGCCCTTGGATGTAGGAAGTCATTAGAAGTAGATGTAAGAATACTCAGCAGAGCATCAGACCAGGAGTTATCTCTAGGGAAAAGGAAAATTCAACAGTGCACATTTGTGCAAATGTCCATCTGTGTCAAGCTTTGTGCACAGGAAGGGTAAAGAGACTTCTGTTACACTTAAGAAATGACTCTCTGAGGAATAGGCTTCTGGAGACTGCATTTATTGCTAAGGACATGATAGTTTGCCTTTTCTCCCAGTTTGAGACACCAGGCTGAGTTTTGTGGATAGTGACATGAGTTACATTGAGTCTCATTACCTTCAAAACTTTCTTTCCTATCCACTGAATTCTCTGTGGATAGACATTTTTATTCTGTTTCAGTGAAATTCACCCTTGTGACTTGTATGAAACAGAAGCATCTGAAGAAGCACATAATCGAGGCAAGTGACAGAAAGGCAGCACATGGTTATAGGCTAATAAAGTGTGATACGGAGATCCCAAAGCTAGGGGAGGCTGGGTCAGTAAGTCTACGTAGTGTAGTTCAAGACAAGCTTGTTAGCCTGAGTTTGAAAGCAGAGTAGTCACTCTGTATCTGAGCAAGTAAATCCTGACCTTTGGCAGGTACATTTCTTCTGGAGCTGGCTGTCTCTGCACTCTGCTTCCTGGGGCATTCAGGGTCAGAATAGGCTGCAGCTGCACAGACTACCTAGGGAATGGTGGTACAGACATGCCCAAAACATGTCTGGATAGTTCTCCACTGCAGTGCTAGGGGCTGGAAATGCATTTGAAATCGTAACTGTTAACTTTAGCCATCCAAGCTCCATACACCTTATATTCACAGAAACTTCACATCTGGCTAGAGCAAAGAAGGTATGTTTAGAAGACATGATGATTTCTAAGACTTGCCTGTAGGCCTTGTGAGAAAGATTTTGTCCAAATGCATGGAGGAAGCAGTGCTCTCCTAACCTTATCCTCAGTCTTTATGCAGAGCACAGAGGCTCACAGGGAGTATGTGCTGTTGTACAGCAAGTGCTGTCCATTCCCTGCTCTGTTCTGACTTTCAGTGTGGCATCTTCAGGTCAGTTCCTCAGACACTTGGCTAAATTTCATCCTTGGAGATTAGAATAATGAGAAATATGCTCCTAAATTTTGTTGCTGTGCAGTTTATTCCTAATGCTACAGTTAAAGGGTTAGTTTTACACATCTCAGCATATTGGCTGACTCTAAAATAGGAACATAAAACCTCAAAATGCAGCCAGCGGTCTGACTGCAGCTGCCAGAGTGATGCAGAGTTAATATTGCCTGGCCTTTCTCAGCTCATCTGCTCGTGCCTGGATAACTGTAGGTGAATACTTCTTTTTTAAAACCAAAACATAACAAGACACTTGGTGGTTTATTTATATATTTTCTTTCTTAATGCTTGCATTCCAGAAAGTGGTGATTATTGATATTATTGCTGGCTATCCAAAATATATCTTACAAATTAAAAAGCTATGACAGAGTCACAGCTATTCCTGTTTATACGTCTCCTTCTGTATTGTCTGTGTAGTACCACAGCAGATTTCTTTCTGCTTTAGTAGTAATTCATGAGCCTTACAAAGACTGAGACAGTTTGTTACAATATTGCTCGCATTGTCTGTGAGAACTACCTTGGACATGAATGGAACTGTACCTAATAAGCAGCACTCCTTCAGTAAGGGTTTCCTCTTCGTGCTGAGTGCCAGCTGACATGGTGTCTAAGCATATGTCTGGATGGGATTTTGCCAGCAGACAAGAGCGTGCTCTGCTCCCCGTTTGAGCTGGTTGGAGATGCACCGGCTCTGCTTTGGCAGCTGAGTAGCTGCAGTTAGCATGTTGCTAAGCCAGAACTAATAAGCTTGACTGAGAAGCATGGTTTATTATCTTGGGCTCAGCAGCATATCTGGTGTGGTGTTGTAGCTTACACCATAGAGCTCTTCTGTGTCCTACCATCTCGACGCATGGGCAGAACTTGCTCATGGTTGGTTATGTGGAACATGATCATTATTTGCTTGCATTTCCCTGCAAAAAAAACCCCTCCTAGTCCATGTCCTAATGATTTCTTAATCCTGCTCCAAAGGCATCTTCAGGCCTCTTGTTGCACTTCCAAGTATTACCTACCTGATGCGATTGGAGAATGTAACTACCACCTAGATGTTCATGGTGCAGTTGCACCGTTCCCAGTGTTCAGTCTTACTTATGTACCTGCTACTACTTGCTACTTAAATTTTGATCATTGGATTGCCACGTATGTAACACTCAACAGCAACAACAAAAAAGACTATTTTCAGCATTTCTCTTTCATACAGGAGCCTAATATAATAGATGGATCAGATATTCAAAGTTTGAAATGAAACTCTAAATATAAAGTTCACAGAGAATGATTTAGTCTTCTAAATCCCCACTTATGACAAAATCTGCTGTTTTCACTGAGCACATGCTTATTGAAGAAAATATTTTAATTGCTTTGGTTTAGAATATCTCATCTGAGGATGAAACTAAGAGGGTTTTTTCTTGGAACATGGCTATTGCTATATACATAGGTTATTTAATTTGTAAGGTTATTTCATTTGTAATGTAATGTATTTTCTGGTATTCTTACCATGCATATTTCTGTGGAAATGTTGGTAGCTGTGTCTTAATCTTGGTCAATGAAGAATTTTTGCTGGTAGGATATTTAGTAATATCTTCACTAATGGTAGACTGCTGAGCCTTACTCTTTCAATATCTAATTATCACATTAATAGATTTAATTTTAATTTATATTTTAATTTTTATGAATAACCAAAAGGTTTTTTTTTTCCTCTTTTTTTTTCCCCAAGTGAAATTAGAGCTGGAGCTAAATTCTTTTTTTATGTGTCTCCTTTATGTCTCAGTAGCAGTGTGAAAAAAGCAATAAACCTAGTTATAGATATTCTGAATATTCTTTCTCAAGTGTACTGTTGGTGTGTTCCTGATGGTTTTAAGGCATAAATGAGGTACTTTATGCAGCTGGTAGATGTGGAGGAGGGATATCAGGGCCAGGAGGGTATCTCTGGTCTTAGTGTGTCTGATTTCTTCCAGCACAGTTATTTCATTTTGATCTGCAGCAATTTGTGCAGTATAGCACAGCTTTCAGGCCATCTTTAATTATGCCTGTGGATATTTTAGCTTGGAAAGTGAAATGAGGCTTTAGAATCACCTTTCACTCCCAGCTGTGTTGTTTTGAAACTTCCTACAGCTTGTTACCAACCCCTAAGTGTAGGGATCATGCTTCTACTCTCACGAATGACACTGAATGTGCAGGAGCATCCTGGGCTTCAGTAGAAGGTGCAGCAGTCTTTGAGTCTTTCCATCAGAGCTTTCACTGCTGTCAGGAGGGAATAGCAACATATCCTGTACATACATATATATCTGAAACTTGTGATAGCACATATTTTAAGATCAAATCTAGGTTTGAGACAATTCACAGGTTCTGAAAACCTGTCTCTGAGGTTTCGTACTGATACAGAATACAGTGAAAAGACTGCATTAGGAACATCTTAGCAATAGAGTTTATGCTAAAAACAGACAAAGCCATTATCCTTATATCAGTGCTCTCAGACATATAGAATAAATTGATTGATGATAAGAGGCATCAGCTTTATTAAAGTTTCTCAGAAATGATTTTTTTTTATAATTATGCCACTTCCTAGGGATATTTTTCACTGTGTTATGAAGATGACATGTCCTATTTGTAGTGCATAATGTGAAAAAAATCATTTTAACACGACAATTAATGTCCTAACATTTGAACTTCAAGGTATGATGGTTAATTTTCATGGTCTATAGCAAATAAAAAAGAAGATTAATTTCACTTGAAGGTACAAGAAGTGATCTCAGCCATGTCATTGTAAGTCCAAAGACCAACAGTTAATTTAAGTTCTCAAGTCTTTTAAGAATTGAGTGCATTGCTCACAGGAAGCATGTGAAAACCTTGCAACTGAGATCAGCTGTGTCTAAGCCATTGTAGCTCAAATTGTAATCATAGTCCCATTGCCTCCTGATCATTGATGATGAGTTTGCATCTGATTATTTTATTGGAACTGCTGGTTTGTGTACCAGTATGTGCAAAGCACCAAGACTTTGAAATTCAAAGTAAAAGTAATCTTTAAAAAAGCAGTAAGTTTTCTAACTCCTTTTCATTTCCCTTGGAAAACGAACGGATCTGTCAGTTTTGTTTTGTTTCATATCCCATACCTCACATCAGTAAAACTACTGAAAACTACATTACACTGTGTTTATTAAATTGTGCTCCTATGCAGTAATACACATAAGACATCTTATACTGCCTTAAGGATTAAGTTAAGCTCCTTTGTTGAGCCTTTGGTATGGCAGGACTGTTAATCTTTAACTGTCAGAGTCTGGTTAGATCCTCCTTTAGACTGAGGCTATGTCTAAGTGCAAAGAAAATGAATCAAGTCGTCTAGTATTTACGCCTTCATATTTTTGCACACAGCAATCAATTAAAAAGAGAAGCTGTGTTAGATATACATATTTCTATAAGAAGCTTGAAATTAAATCCCTTATTTAGCAGCATCATAAATTAGCTTTATGTTTATACTTGTACAGAGACAAAGTTGACAGAAAGTGTTCAAAGTATTAAATTCTTGAAAATAAGATGTTCAGTGAGTGACAGCACATTGAAAGGAGGACAGGGGAAATTTTGTGAACCTACATTTCCTAATTAAAATTCTGTCGAGTTGTCTACAGTATGTTCATGTTTTATTACATCAGTAATTACTCTTACATTTTCCTTTCAAATTACAACATTAAGTCACAAAAGAAGAAATGTGCTATAGTTACATCATATTTAGACAAGCCAAGATGAAATAAAACTGTGAAAGGAATGGTGGAGCTGGGAGGCAAAGTTAAATTCATTGTGAAAGATTAAAGCTAATATTTTAGCCCAAACAGAGTATAAAACTGGTAGCGAGGAACTGCAGTATTGTGCAATAAGTAGCAAAATTTACATTTCCCTGTGGATGTTCTGTACTGTTTAATGGATTTTGTCCCATCTGAAACTTGTGAAGAAGTGTAATGGTTTGAGTGTCAGCCCCCCACCCTCACACCCCCCCCCCCCCTTAAGAAAATCACCCAGACTAGAGTCAGCAGCTCTGGAAAATCAAATGAAGCTTTGTATTTACTGCTTAGCACAATATACAAGCAGGTATTTACAGTATATACAACTATAGACAGAAATAGACAAGTCAAAAAGTAATACAGAAACACAACANAAGAAATTTTAAATAATTATCTGGTAATAGCCAGCTTGTGCAATTTATGCAAATATTCATTCAAAGTGGTAGCATAATTGTCCAATGAAGTGATACAGGTTGTAAATTGAAGCAGTAGGTAAAATACACTACTTCAGAAAAGCTTTCGAGTTTGGTAAGTGCCTAAATTGTACTTTGCTAATCAGGCTGTATTTTTTAAAATGACAGTAGAAGTCTTTTGCCTTCTCCTTCAAATACAGTTTCCAGTGGGTGGTTTTGTATTTTATATGCACACAACCTTCTCATTTGCTGAAAGAAGACTCATTAAATAGTAAGACTTTTTAACTTGCATATCACCTCCCTTCTGAGGATCTCCCAAGTACCATAGAAGCATGGTACTCCTGACTTAAAGTACAGAAGTATTAATTCCTTATGACATAAGGGGATAGTGAAACTGAGTGTCCAGCAAGGAATTTAAGGTGGGAGTTTGGAAGGTGCTAAAGTGTTGAAGACTGAGGGGACTCAGCCTCAGGATAGATGCACAGGAAATCACTTGGAATAGCTGATTTTCATTCACGACTTGGAAGTGAAATTTCAGGCCTCATTCTATGTAACACTGAGGTTATTTACAGTGGATTGGGAGGCTTATGCACTTGAAATAAATTCAAGATACGTATTCTGCTGTATACAGCTGCCCAATAGAAAACACTTAAGTGCATTTACAGTCCAGCCTTTCTGCTTGGACAGGATCATGATGGAGGACGGTTTAGTCCAGATAGAAAATATGAGAGAATGCAATTCGTGATCTTCGGTGGGGTATCTTCCATGGAACTGCTGTGTAGAGCATTTTGAGTTCCTGCTCCAGAAGGAAGCACATAAATTGGAGATTATAGGATAAACTTGTAGCTTTCAAAAAGCTTTCTAATCTTTCTTTAGTGAACTGTGTAACTCCCCCACTTCATCACATGTGACAATGTCCTGTGAGGCTGCCAGTTTTTGCCCTTGTCAGATTATAGTCAGGCACAGAGAAAGAGCAGACCTTAACGTGCAGGTTTAGATAGTGGCTGAACAAGGCTTTTGAGGACCATTTTGAGGTTTTGGCTTTTACGTTCTGTCAAAGTGTCATCCACTTTTTCTGAGGCACTGAGATCTCTGCATTAGTACATAGGCACTTAAATAAATTACCTGATTTTCAGAGCATGTTGAACCACACACATTTTGCACCAACTCTGGTGCCTGAGGGCAAGTTAATTCTTTATGTATGGTATGTGATGTGCACGGCAGGGCTGCACAGTATTCTGGGCTAGGCTAAACCTTAACGAGGTGTGCAAATATAGGCACTGAGCAGTGTTAAATATACACAGGATCACAGGATGCTAGTGGTTGGAAGGGACCCAAAGAGATCATCCAATTCAAACCTCCCTGCCAGGAGATGTGATCTGATCTCAGGTCACACAGGAACACATCCAGGCAGGCCTTGAAAGTCTCCAGAGAAGGAGACTCCACAGCCTCTCTGGGGAGCCTGTTCCAGTGCTCTGTGACCCTTACAGTAAAGAAGTTCCCCCTTGTGTTGAGGTGGAACCTCCTGTGCTGCAGCTTACATTTATTGCTCCTTGTCCTATCCCAGGGAACAAATGAGCAGAGCCTGTCCCCCCACCTCCTGACCCCTAGCCCTCAGATATTTATAAACATTTATTAAATCCCCTCTTAGCCTTCTTGTCTCCAGACTAAACAGCCCCAGGTCCCTCAGTCTCTCCTCATAAGGCAGTATTCCAGTCCCCTAATCATCCTTGTAGCCCTCTGTTGGACTCTTTCAAGCAGACCGCTGTCCTGTCTTCATCGTACTGGCACCACATGCTTTGCAGAGTTCATTAATTTCTTATGCCTTAAAAATATCTGGCATATGTTTTATATTATTATGCACTTGCTATCAATTATATGACATTTTGCTAAAAATATGTTCTATTTAAAAATGGAATTTCTTTGATGGAGAGAAGAATTATGATTGCACATCTCAGATTTCTTTTTGCATGTTCGATTAATCTCGTAATATTTTAGCATCCTTGCTGGACTGTAGGAAAAGACCAACACATAGGATGATTTAAGATATATCTGAATATAAATGTTGTGCTTATATGAAACACCTGACTGATAGTTATGGAATGTGAAATCTTTCATAGTCCTATGAAAACAAGAACAGTTTGGGAAAAGTTGGAAATAATCTTGCCATATGCTTAGAAAAATCATCTTTAAAAGCAAAGGTAGAAGTAGTCTTTAGCTTGATGGCTTACTCCTCAGCCTCTCTATGAATGCTCTTCCAGAGTTTCCTTGGTCATTCAGTTGTGGCAAAATCACTTGTAGTGTGATTGTATTTGATCTAGTAGGTGGAATTCTGTAGAGTGTAAGGCATCCATCCATTGTAGAGTTGGTGGCTGGATAGCCCTTGGTTTTCTTTGCCTAAAATTTGCAGAATCTAAAGTATAAAAACTATAAATACAAGAACAGAGATAGAAATAAGTTTTGCTTTATTTTTTTGTATGGTAGTAGTGAGATACAATCATGTGGGTAAAGAAATACAGGATTTATGGAGTACCATCTTTGAAAAAACCAAAGGTCTTTCGGACTTACAGAATCATAGAATCAGCCAGGTTGGGAGAGACCTCCAAGATCATCCAGTCCAACCTAGCACCCAGCCCTACCCAGTCAACTAGACCATGGCACTAAGTGCCTCAGCCAGTCTTTTCCTCAACACCTCTAGGGACAGTGACTCCACCACCTCCCTGGGCAGCCCATTCCAATGGCAAATCACTCTCTCTGGGAAGAACTTCCTCCTAACATCCAGCCTATAATTCCCCCGGCATAACTTGAGACTGCATCCCCTTGTTCTGTTGCTGATTGCCTGGGAGAAGAGACCAACCCCCACCTGGCCACAGCCTCCCTTTAGAGAGTTGTTGACAGCAATGAGGTCACCCCTGAGCCTCCTCTTGTCCAGGCTAAACAACCCCAGCTCCCTCAGCCTCTCCTCACAGGGCTGTGTTCCAGGCCCTTCACCACTTAACATCATGCAGGTGAAATCTAAGTGACCTCAGTTTTCTTTGCTTACTATGGATTAGGATTTTTCTCTTCCCTTTCAAAGGGTAAAAGTAAAGGTAAGACACGTATCATTTGCATTAGGGAAGCTGAAGAACTGCAAGTGGCGAGTCCTGTTATCATGCAGAATAAAACTGCAATAAAAGCTGCACTGCACAGTTTCCAGAACAAAGCTGTCCAAACCCAACCACTCTGATTAGACACTGAAATACACATAGTCCTGCCACAGTGGTGTAGCTTAAGCTCGATACGTGCCTCACAAATAGCCCTGACAAATAATCCATCATATGTTACTGAGACTCTGTCAGGAAAGGCAACCTCCAAGAACACTTTTTAAATTTATAATTCATCAGTTGTTGTGCGTCTCCTAACCATCTTATATTGGCAGACAATCCTGAACCTTCTCTCTCTTTGTGTTTCTTGGGAGAACAAAAGCATAGCATTGGCTGAGGAAGGCCATTCCCGCATGCTGCTTTGCAGAGCTGGGAAGAGGTGCACAAGGTCAGAAAATACTGTGAATGAAATATTTTTTTATTCAGAGAGCCCAATCTTACTGCTGCTAAAGCTTTGTGGAATACTCCCCTGGAAATCTGTGGAAGCAGGATTAGTACCAAGGTCTGCAGCCCAATCAGTTATTACTAGGAGAGGCTGCCAGTGTGGTGGGTGCAAGCCTGCAAGATATTAACTATCAGCTGCTAATCACCTAATAAAGCACTTCTCATGTTGATGTATAGACTGTTTCCTGGTTCTGCTTTGAAGTGTTGAAATCTATAGATCAATAAAATCTGAAGATGGAAGGAGCAAGTAGCATGCAGGGTCAGGCCCTTGCTGTCAAATTCGTACAGAGTAGGGGAAGGAGTGGGAGGCTGCAGTATAGGGCTAATAATTGTTGGGTGCCAAATGCTTCCTACACTGAATGCTTCTAAAAACCTTTGTATATGGGTCTCAGTGTTAAAAGGAGCCTGAGAACTTGGGATACTGCAGGAGAAATTGGAGCTGGAATTTAATGCAGAATTGAGATTGAGGAAATGGTTCCATTATTTTAAAACATCTTTAGATTTCTTGGTGTGAAAGAGTGACAGTCATAAAAAGTGATGCTTGGTTTTCTGTCAACAGAACTAGGTTTTAGTAAGGGACAGATTTCAGCAATGCTTATTGTGACACGCTGTTCTGATAGTGTCTGTGCAGTGACCGTTTGTAAGGAATTCCAGTTTGAGGGTTGATGTTGCAGTGGTCATCCTCAGATCTGAGAAAATCTGCGTGGTTTTATGTGTGGTGACAGGATTATACTACTGAGGGATGTTGGATCTATATTTTCATTCCTGAACTAGCGTTGAACTCAAGTCCCAGCAGTACCCCGAAAGGCCAGAACTTCCTTTCATAAACACTGACCTTTCTTCTTGATTATCTTTGTGAACTGGTGCTGCCTTTTAGTTAATAGAACGATGTAATCAGGCAGCTGAGAGGGATAAAATAGAAGTGTTAGTCTCTGCTGCTGCTTAGATGCTGATGAAATTCCTGAACACCTTTTAAATATGTTATTCTAAATCTGAGGAAATGGAGAAGTAGTTTTTACATATTAAAAAAGGCTAGGAAAACAAGCAAGCAAAAAAACCTATTTATCTGATGAAATTGAAGGACAGAGTAGAATAGAATAGAATCAAGCAGGTTGGAAGAGACCTCTAAGATCATGCAGTCCAACCTATCACCCAGCCCTATCCAGTCAACTAGATGTGTCATGCAATTTGAAAATGAAGATACAGAAACTCCATGAATGCAAAAATACAATGCCTTATCATACTTTTTTTATACTTTCTTGAGAGGTTTACTGTTTCAAGTATAAATCCTGTTTATAAATATTACTAGACTTGAGCCAACTTCTAGTTTAGTCCTGAAGTTGAGATTTTCTGAAGGAGAAATTCAAGCAACAAAATATTTCTGCCACTAGACTGTATTACTCTTGGTCCCTGGTGAGAGTTAGAGCAGGTCCATGCTATCTCTAAATTTATTCTCTTCTTTTGGTATTAAGCTTTGTTATGGTAGACTAGTTGAATCCTGTGCCATTTGCTATGACCTATATGAACAGCTAAGGGAAAGAATGGTGTGAAGCCATTCTTGGACACTTCACTATGTCTGCCCTCTTGAACAGTCCTATATAGTATTTTAAAAGTGTGAAATAGTCTTAGTGTGAAATAGATCCAGGCTAACTAGTCATAGTTTGAATTCTTTGACATGAAAACCCCAGAATTTCAAAGTGAATCTCTCTGTGTGATGTGCCCCAAGTTTCAGAGAGGGTGCCTCCTCCCAGGAAAATGAAGACTCTACATCCTAAGATGTTAGTCTTTCCAGGAAGTCATATGGTTAATAGCTTTGTAGAAGGCCTTATCAGTATATTTAGGTCAGGACTGAAACTGTGTGATGAGGTCATGGTAGGCCTGATGGGCTAGAAGTAGGCTTATACATGTGCTGGCTTGCCTAGGCATGTTTTTCTCCTGTGGTAAACAAGGTACAGACACTTAGCTTGTGCCTGCCTTGTGCAAGGCCTATGGTTTTCTCAAATTGGCTGTTCTGTGTCCAAAGGGCAATTAATCTCGTCCCACATTGATAGATACACAAGTAAACTCAGTGTGCTCTGCCGTGCTGTGCCATGCTCTGCCATTGTATTCATGCCTGCTGTTGCCTGCTGCTATTGCTTACTGCATTAATTGTTTGCCTGGAAATTCCACTGTTTACCAGGAACAGGCTCTAAATGCTTCCACACAATTGGCCTGCATAGCCAGCTTGACATTGTGCTGAGATTGCACGTGGCAAGACATTCTGCCTGCGCCTGGAAGTCTCCTGTCCTGGAGATACACAGATCGTCCAGAGGAGCCAGGAGACAAGGTCAGAGATTGTCTGCCTCCTTTCCCCAGAAGCCTGGGAAGAATCAAGTTTCAGTGGCTGAAAAGACAGAGTTCCCTGAAAATGTTTGGGTACTGTCTGGGACTGTGGCTAGCCCTGCGAGTCGGGCAATAATAATTTTGTGAGTAGCATAGAATAGAATAGAATCAACCAGGTTGGAAGAGACCTCCAAGATCATCCAGTCCAACCTAGCACCCAGCCCTATCCAGTCAACTAGACCATAGCACTAAGTGCCTCATCCAGTCTTTTCTTCAACACCTCCAGGGACGGTGACTCCACCAGCTCCCTGGGCAGCCCATTCCAATGGCAAATCACTCTCTCTGGGAAGAACTTCCTCCTAACATCCAGCCTATACCTCCCCTGGCACAACTTGAGACTGCATCCCCTTGTTCTGTTGCTGATTGCCTAGGAGAAGAGACCAACCCCCACAGCCTCCCTTTAGAGACTTGTAGACAGCAATGAGGTCACTCCTGAGCCTCCTCTTCTCCAGGCTAAACAACCCCTCAGCCTTTCCTCATAGGGTTGGTGTTCCAGGCCCTTCACCAGCCTTGTTGCACTTCTCTGGACACATTCCAGCACGAATGATATGATACCACAAAATGAGTAAATACTTAAAAGCCTCTTTGTAATTCTCCATTGCCTCCTGCCATAAGCAGCGAAGAACTCCGTGAGTCCATCTAGTGGGCAAGCGGTATATTGACCGCAAGTGGCGTTTGGCCGCAAGAACATTCTTTTCCAGTTCAATTAATGTTTATATATTTTACTGGTTATTGCTAGATCTAGTTATTACCTGTAAAATGTTTCCATGACCGTGTGAAGAACTGATTATTATTAAAGTCAGTGGTCAGTGGCGGTGAGAGTTCTGAATATCAAAATTAATAAACAATATTAGGGGACACAGTCTCAAGTTGTGCCAGGGGAATTATAGGCTGGATGTTAGGAGGAAGTTCTTGCCAGAGAGAGTGATTTGCCATTGGAATGGGCTGCCCAGGGAGGTGGTGGAGTCACCGTCCCTGGAGGTGTTGAAGAAAAGACTGGCTGAGGCACTTAGTGCTGTGGTCTAGTTGACTGGATAGGGCTGGGTGATAGGTTGGACTGGTTGATCTCTTCCAACCTGGTTGATTCTATTCTATTCTAATATTAATTTTGGAAAAATATAATCTCACATTAATTAATTTCCCCTTCATAACAGATGAAAGCTCCATGTTTACTAACCTTTCCTCTAGCTCTCACTATAAACACTCACTTCCTACAGAGGCTGTTGAGAAACAGTGAAGATACAGAGTAAATGCTGTCAGCACCCTGATCTGACCACAGATTCAGGAACATAAGGGAGTACATTTTTCTCTGTTAAGCAAATTGTTTCAACATTTTTCTAAACACACACTGCAGACATATTCTTCTAGGAGTGATGTTTTCTACAGGACGTACCACCCATGAAATGGTGCTTACCTAATGCTTTGTATTGAAAGCAGCATTTAAAGAAGGCAAATTATAATTTGCCTTCAGCAAGTGATGTTTGACAGTTCATTTGCTTTCTTAATACAGAAATGAAAATAGTGTGACAGTATGTGAGAAATTGTTTATTCAAGGCTGTACAAGAAGTGGAATGCTACAGACAGACCTTGCTGTAGCTCCTGGCAATGGACTAATTGGCTCCAAGGGCAGTGCAAGCAGGGCATAGTTAAAAAATAAGGTGTTTATGTTAACATTATTCCTTTAAGCCTTCTTGCAGAGCAGGCCCTGAGGTGACAGTTGCATTCAAACATAGAGCAAGGAGACAGTCCTATTCTGTGGACTGTTCTTTTCATGTGATATACCTAGCACTTGCCTAAAGTGCTGTGAGTCTGTAGGATAAAGAATGGCTCAGTGCTATGATTCTCATTTTAAATATGAAAAATGAAATTCAAAGTGATAATTTCACTGTAAAATAGGCAGCCTATGGGTACAGAGTCATCCATGGGGCTGCTTCTTAAACCGCAAGGCAGCCTGCATAGTTCACTTGCGAATTTGCTGCCTCTTGGTCAGTGACTGACCGGGAGGATCCTAACAGGTTATCCAGGGGTACAGCCTGGCTAGCCAGAATAACGCTCAGTTCTCATCTATACACACACTTGGCTGGAACTGCTTCATGTCTGCTGTGCTTGTTTGATGAAAGGAAGGAAATTCTTGTTCAAGGAGGCTGATCTGTAGCCATGAAATGAGATAGAGAGAGAAATCACATGTTGTATTTGGATTATATGGCAAGGTTTTGGTAGTGGAGAGGGCTGCAGGAGTGGTATTTGTGAAATGCAAGATGCTGCTAGAAGCTTTGCCTATGACAGCCAGCTGGTTTCAAAATGGACCCACTGCTGGCCAAGGGCAAGTCATCAGTGACAGCGGTAGCACCTCTTTGAGAAAGTATTTAAGAAAGGGGGAAAAACTTTGCAACAAACTGCTGCTAGAAAGAGAATGTGAGAGAAACAGCTCTCTGAATACTTAGGGTCAGTGAAAATGGAGGGGGAGGAGGTACTTCAGGTGCTACAGCGGAGATTTCCTTGCATCCTGCTGTGAAGATCATAGTGAGGCAGGATGTCCCTTTGCAGGCCATGGAGGTTGACAATGGAGCAGTTATCCATGTGCAGCTCGTGGAAGATTCCACCTTAGAGCAGGTGGATGTCCAAAGGAGGCTGTGACCCCATGGGAAGCCCACGCTGGAGCAGACTCCTGGCAGAACCTGTGACCCTGCATGGGACTTGTACTCAAGCACTGTTCCTGAATGACTACACTCTTTGTAACAGACGCATGGAGAAGTTTGTGATGAACTCTAGCCTGTGGGAAGGACTTGCATTAGAGAAGTTTGTGGAAGACTCTCTTCTGTGGGACAGACCCCATGCTGGAGCAGGGAATGAAGGTGAGGAGTCTTCCTACTCTGATGCTTGGGGGTAGGAGGCCGAAATAAAATGTAAAGTTAAGCACAGGAGGAAGGAAGAGGTGGGAGGAATGTGTTCTAAGATATTTTATTTCTCCTTATCCTGCTCTGATTTCATTGGTAATAAATTGAGTTACTTTCCCCAAATGGAGTCTGTTTTGCCCATGATGGTAATTAGTGAATGCTATCTCTCTCTCTCCTTATCTCCACCCATGAGCCTTTCCTTACATTCTCTCTCCCCTCCATCTGAGGAGGGGAGTGATGGAGCAGTTTTAGTCAGGGTAAACCTACCAGAGATACTTTCCCTTTTGTCTTACACACTTGCTCTACAAAGTCACTTAGCTCAAGTGTTATGTGCTGAATTCAGGTGAGACATCCCTGGAGAACTATGCTATGCAACCAGGTGTCTGTATACCTGAAATGGCCTTTTTGTGGAATGATACTATAGTGTTAATTCTATTTTTTACCCCATGTAGCGTATCTAACTGCAAAAGTGGCAGGTGTTCTTTGCTGCCTTTGCCATTTAATCCACCAGTGTATGTGAAATCACTAGTTTTGAAGATGTGAGGAAGGGAACACTAGATTTGGTATTTTCTCACTGATAAAGCATTTGGGAAGATTATTGCAGCTTTTTGAGTAGCTCAGCTGTGCCAGTTCAGATTTACGTTTCAGAATGGTTAATTATTTGCAGTAAAAGTGAGGATATGAATGGGAGGTGGAGTGTTGGAATGTGGGACAGAATATAAATGGGATACATACGTCTTCCATTGTGAATTTGTGATATGTGGTGGATTCAATATAAAAAAATACTTGTGCTTTGAAGCCTATTGATGACAGCATAAATCAGTTTTTAGTTATGTCATAGCTGTGTTTACCTCAAATTATTTTGAGATGCTAGTGCTAAAGTGGAACATACGGAAACATTGGTTCTCAGTCTGGCTCAAAACTAGCTCCTTGGTCTTTCAGTAAAGGATAAATTCAGTTGGTTCTGGAAGAACAGCAGTCTCAAAAGTGCCAATTGTTCTTTATATATCATTTTAGTGTGACATTTTTTGAACAGATCTTTTTCTTGTGTGTTATTTCCTCGTCTCATTGCATCGCAGAGCAGTCCGTTGCTGTGCCTTCAAATTAAGTATACCATTAAGATGTGTAATAGTGAAAGCTTCTGCTCTAAAGTCCAGTGAGACACATTTTCCCTTTTACTGGTAGATAGTGATAATGTTAAGTCTCTAATCTCATTAGTTTGAAAGAACCACCCCATAGCACTTGGGTGCTTTAAAAAAGCAAGTAGAAGAGACATGATTAAGTTTTGTAGAAATTGGAAGGGAAATGTTTCTTCTGAGGTAACAACACACTTAGAATAGTTCAATTATTAGCATTTTGGAAGACAATGGAGGAATTTTTGGTTCTGAAGTTAATAATGCCTGTGTCCTGCATGAGAAAACTTAGCATTTTGCATTAGTAGGTTTGTGATAGGTCTGCAAAATGGTGTGCTGACAGTTTTCACTATTTGTAATTTGCCTTTCTGTCAATATTCTTTATGCGGTTTTTCTTCCCACCCCCAGTGAGAGGATTTGGCAGCTCTGGTTTTGGTTTGTTTTTTTTTGTTGCTACAGTATTTATGATTATTCTCAGGTGTATGTTGCTACTCTTAGCAACTCCAGAATCTATCAGCTCTTCCTGGACGTGTTTAGTAAATAGCATTATTGTTTTATTCAGGCATTTAAATTTGACTGATGAGTTCATCTGTATGGTTTTTGCAAAAGTCTGGTAAATCTGTTGTGTGATATTCTGATGTAATTGCCTGTGCTTGTGTTAATGCTGTTTTCCAGAAGATTAAGCATATGCTATAGAATCTAAACTCCCACTTTTTTGAAAGAAAAGTGCCAAAGATTTTAGTGTTTGATTTACATAGAAAATTAGGCTTGATAGGGGACACATAAGAAGCAAATGCTAAGAAAATAAATGTTAGGTATGCTCTTCGTGTATTTGTTGTTTACCTGAGCAGTTTTACTGTCTGGTTTGTAAGTCCATCCCATTCTTCTGGATGTCACATGTCCCTTATTCCTTTGTGCTACTCTTAAATGTAAATGTCACCTCAGTTTATTTTTTTTGTTCTCAGCCAGCTTTGTTGAAAACATGGGAAAAAGCTAAAAGGTCAATCATATTTATCTTAGTTCAGATTATTTTTGGTAATTGTATTTTCACTCATCATTGATTCTAATGAGACATAATGTATTGTATATGCTCTAAAATCAGTGTAAAATGCAAAGTACTATTTATAGAATTGTAAGGAAAAAAAGGGGAGATGCTCACTGTTATTCGTGTAATGCTCTATGCATTTTACTGCTGCAGAGTGTAGTTTATCAGATAGGGTACATTGAATCCCATTGAAATCAGTGAGAAATGGATATATGACTATTCACTGTGCTCATTTACTGTAATATTTTGGTTACTTAGAGCTACTAAGAGTTTGTTACCAAAAGTGTATTTTTGTGTATACTGCAGTTACTCTTAGGACTTACCATGTGAGTTAGCACTCAGAATGGAATAACTTCTCCTCCCCCTCTATTCTGCCCTGGTGAGACCTCATCTGGAATACTGTGTTCAGTTTTGGGCTCTTTGGTTTAAGAGGGACAGGGATCTGCTGGCGAGTCCAGCGGAGGACCATGAGGATGATTAGGGGACTGGAGGGCATGGCTTATGAGGAGAGGCTGAGGGACTTGGGACTTTTTAGTCTGGAGAAGAGAAGACTTAGAGGAAGTTTGATAAATGTTTGTAAGTATCTGAAAACTGACCAGGACGGGTGGGACAGGCTCTTCTCACTCGCTCCCTGTGATAGGACAAGGAGCAATGGGTGTAAGATGCAGCAAAAGAGGTTCCGTCTCAACACAAGGGGGAACTTCTTTACTGTAAGGGTCACAGAGCACTGGAACAGGCTTCCTAGAGAGGTTGTGGGGTCTCCTTCTATGGAGACTTCAAGGCCTGTCTGGATGTGTTCCTCTGTGATCTGTGTTAGATAGTATTGTCCTGCTCTGACAGGGGATTTGGACTCGATGATCTCCATGGTTCCCTTCCAACCCCTAACATCCTGTGATCCTGTGAACTGCTGTAGTGTTTCTGATAGGCATCTCATGTCACATCATATCACGCTTTTCCATCCCTGCCTGTCTCTCCTTTTATCTTACCATATTAGAGAGTGGCAGTGATCAGAAGATTCCACATATGTATTAACATTGGTTTGATCTGCTCACTTAGAATCTTGCTGTGGAGAGGAGCTCAGATGTTCTGTAGATAGAGGAACAGTCTCTAGAGGTCCATGGCAGGCAGTGTGAATACTTTGTACAGATATGTCATCTAAGAGATTTATAGTTGAAGATGAGGCATATTAAGAAATGAGAAGGACAACCAGTAGTTCTAGGTTTATAGTACCATTACCTTGAATTTTAAATAGGTCTTGGCTGCATAATCCTCTCCAGAAGGACAGATGTTTATGTAACATGTCCATCAGGTAATAGAACTATCATCATTTAGAGGGTTACAGTCTTAAACCTGCTCTTTTTTCTTGCCCTTTTGCAAAGCTTTATCTCATCACCCTGAAAACCTGTAGGTACCTTAGTTACTCATCTCAGTAGGAATGCATATGGCACTATACTCCACCTCCATATTCCATCCCCTTGATCTGCCTCCTGTGAGATGGTTCTCTGAAATATGGTGCTTTTCCAAACTATCTCCTCAAACTTACCCTTCAGTAACATACCCTTCAGTAATGGTTGTGGCTTCTGGAATGTTAATGACTAAGTTCTTCCTTAGGGTTATCTTGATTTTCATCCTTAATGTCAGGTAGCCTGATGTGGTGAACACATTAGGCATTCCAGGAGTGTAGACAGCACTTTCATCTTCTGCTTGGTTAGAATTTATTAAATGAAAATGTCTCACATTGGATTCTGATGTCCTGGAGTCAATACCAAATTCATCAGTGACTTCTGTGGGGCATCTTAGGGAATAGTAATAAATACTGAAGCATATTCTGTGATAGTTTTCTATTCTTTCGGGGTTTGACAAAAATAAATAAATAAATAAAGCAATCAATCATTCTTTACTTTGCAACAGGCCACCTCTTGTCTCAGGGAAGCTAGAAGACACATTGCCTTGGGCTTCATTTCCCCAAAACTTCAGATTATGTATGATTGAAAGCCATTGTCCTGCCACTATATATGCATGGGTTCAGATGTTGAGCTGTTCTGATAGTTGCATCAGTAGTTTATTTAGTAATATGTGACAAACATCAGAGCTTGTAGTGCAGACTCACAGACTTAAAACTGGAGGATGCTGCAGTAGTAGCTAATAGGCTGAATTTGTCTAGCTTGAGTTTTAGATATCACAGCTCGATACCTGTGTTGAATGTCTTTTCACTGGAGAGCTGCATGGGGATATATGTGTTATATGTGATAATGTAATACATTATTGTAATTTTCACACTGTAAACTATTTCGGTTCCTGAAATAGGAGAAAACCTGAAATATGGAGGAACTTATGTCATGAATATTAATGTTCTAGTGTAGAGGTTCTTGAATTAGAAACTTGACTTGTTCATATACCATCTACTCATAGCTTTTAAGTGAACTGATTAAATGCAAAGTGCATTGCCTGTTTCCCATCCTATACTTTAATTAACTCTGGCTTTTTGAAACCAGAAAGTGTTTGAAGCTTTGTAGTTTTGCTTCCTTATAGAGTAAAACGTTATTATCTTTTTATTCTTTTTTTCCAAGTTTTCAGTTTAAGTCTTAGTGTTTCCGAACACATGCTGGTATCACTCAGTCTTCCAAACACCTTTAGAATAGTGGTCAAATGATTCCTACTGTCTGCATGTGGCTGGAGCTAACACGATTCCCATTCTTTCCTCTGTAAGCTAAGTCTTTCACTTTGGGTGTAAGAAAAGTCCTTTTCAATATTCTTATGTATTCTCTGCGAGATTTCATTGTTATGCAAGTGAGTCCCTGAAGAGATGACATGCCCTTGCACTAACGTAGTTCTTGATATTTTTATCCCTCTGTATAGAAGTGCAATACAGGGTCTGGTTTTATGCATGGGTTTGAGGAGCAGAATATCATCTAGGCACATTTTAATCAGCAAGTGTAGTTTTCTTAGCTCTAATAGCTCATTTACTCACTGGTGTTCTTTGCTGTGTAGAAGACCAAGATTGATTTTTTTCCTCCCTATAGCCATAGGTTGAAAGCAGGTTGCAGAAGGTCAGCCCCTTTCAAGAAGTCCTTTGTGCTTATCATCATACCATGGACTGCTGTGCTTGCAGTTCACCATGGAGCTGTCCTGTATGAGGTTAGTGTGACCTGGCTCACCTTCCTCAGGTGCCGTCTCTTCCATAAGCATTGGCACTGTATTATCTGTTTGGTTGGTAGGTGGAGGGTGCTTTTGAACACCTTCCTTTCTTAACCAGGTTTTGATGTTCAGAAAAGAGTTGATGGATGTTATTTTAACTTACCCTCTCTGAATACCAATTGCATTGTGAGATGTGTTTGAAGGAGCATGAGTTGCATTCCTACTTACTGAAGACATTTTCTTTAAAAATTGTCCTATGTCATTATTTTGTTTTCTGGAACTCTCTTTAGGGCTTTTTACTACTCCATAAGTGTAGATTTCTTCTTTCCTGTTAGGAAATTCCACATTTTACTGTCTTTAGCCCTTCTTTCCTTTCCACTTTCTACTTCCTCCTTATTGGTTAATCCTGTTTCATGTCTTGTTTTATTTCTGCCTTTCAGTTTTCCCAGACATCAGCTGTATCTTTGCACTAAGTACATCTTGGAAGCTTATGGTACTAATCAGGGCTTATGATGCTTGTTTTACCTATTACATATAATAAGGATCAATACCTCAGCTTGATTCCACCTCAGACTTCCATGTCTTTAAACAGGAATTAGGTTTGAGCTATGTAACTCTAGCTAATACTAGACATCATGTCCGTAGTCAAACCACTGCAGACAGCTAACCTGTTCAGAGACAGATGGAGATTTGGAGGACCATAGATCGTTCATCACCACTGTCAAGTTATTTGATACTCAGAACTCAAAAAAGTTGTGCTATTTTGGAATAAATCCAGTCAGGCATCCAGCATGGAGCTGTGCAGAATCTCTCAGTTGTGTTTGATTATACAGGTCTGTCTTTAAATGATGCTTCTGCAGGTGCATTTCTTTTGTCACAAATAGCCTTAATCATAAAAAAAGGTGGTTTGAATTTAAGCATTGAACAAATTTATGGTTAGTTACCTCCCCAAAGTACACTGTAATGAAAGAGAAGTTAAATTTGATTCTGGGCACCAAAATCCTTATATTAGTTACTAAATAAAAGCCATCCTATGCAGTCAGTTATTTACAGCTGTAAATATTCTTTGTTATTATATGTCAGGTGTTTTAACTGGTAGCTTGTCTGTTTGAATGCAGCTGTTGATATGTTCTGATATCTGTGAACATCTTTTTACCTATGTAGGTGACTGCACGGAGGGCAAAACTTGTGTTCTGAAAGCTTAATGATATGCTACAGCCTTCCTGATGCTCAATATAACAAATGTTATTGTAACTATTTATTAGATAAGTTAATAGCTTGCACCTTTGCATTTTTAATGGACATTCATAAATAACCTATGGGAGAGATTAAATCCTTATAAGCCTTGCTATATACTGTCCTACAATGAGGCTGTGGTTTGGTAACTGATTTGTCAAGAAATTAATGATATTGAGCATACAAAATTACTTTAATATGGAATGTATTTCCCTGTGTTTTGAAGATCAAAGAAAGCATAAACATGAAAACAAGTAAAATCTATGTTTTCTTTTATTTTAAGATTAAAAGGAGTCCCAAGCAAAATTAAATTTAATTATTGATTTAATATCAAGTAATTTGCATAGGAGGCATGTGTTCTTCAGTTAGAATCATAGAATCAGTCAGGGTTGGAAGGGACCACAAGGATCATTTAGTTCCAACCCCTCTACTGTGGGCAGGGGCATCCTATCCTAGACCAGGCTGCCCAGCACCTCATCCAGCCTGGCCTTAAACACCTCCAAGGATGGGGCCTCAACCATCTCCCCGGGCAAAGCATTCCAAGGTCTTACCACTCTCATGAAGAACTCCCTCCTCACGTCCAGTCTGAATCTCCCCACCTCCAGCTTTGCTCCATTCCCCTTAGTCCTGTTCCTACCTGATAGCCTCAGAAGTCCCTCCCCAGCTTTTTTGTAGCCCCCTTTCAGATACTGGAAGGCCACAATAAGATCACCTTAAGTTAAGGCCACAATAAGGTCTCCTTATTTAAGTTGGTTTTAACTGAATGGATCTGAACGTTTTGCATATAGTTCATCTGCTTTATGTGCTTAGCAGTGGGCCATATTATAATAGTGATGAGAATTTGTTGTGTATAAAGGGACCAGCCTTAAAGAAAACATACCTAGATATCAGTATATCTTTACCTAGATATCAGTATATCTTTATTCATTCTTAGGGAAAGCCTACTAGACAACAAAAGCTTTTTAAGAAAAACTTACAAAGGCTTTTATTTATTTTAGATATTTCAAAACACAGATCTCCTTAGTTTATGTATTATGATATTTTGATATCTGGGCAACTTTATGTTGTTTTTTTTTGTTGTTGTTGTTGCATTTTGGAAATAAAAAACTGAATTTTAGTAAATCAAGTGAACCTAATTTTTTAAAGTGAAAAACACTTTTCAGGAAGCTTAGGGGATTCTTTTGAAAAGGAAATAAAACCAAACAGCCCAAACCAACCAAACAACAAGCAAACAGAAATCCAAAACAACTAACCAAACCAACCAAACAACAACAACAAAAGTCAAACCTAACCAAACATTAACAATGTTCAAAACCTGAATTATTTTGAAAGGTTTTCTGTGAAGAAAGTATGTATTCAAGTTACCAAAAATAGTTTGTGTTTCTTCCAGAAGAATCAGTTAGTAATGGTTGTGATGGGCTGTTAGTTTTGAGAGGTAAAGATGTGCTGTTAAGAACTTGTAATTATCCTGCCAAATCATTCATTGCCTTTCACAGTGCCGCTACAAGGTTGTAAGTTTGACCATTAAATATGTAAGGGAAATATTTACCTACCTCTGTAAATGTTTCAGGCCATGATTCATCTCGTTCCCTTGAAGCAAATCTCCGTCTCCCTCAGTTAATGCCTTTACTGTGCAACTTCAGGTTTTTAAAACAAACCTCCAGACCCCCAAAACTTTCTTTACAGTCTGTAACATTCTGTTATGAGCAAACATCAAATGTAGTAATGTAAGTTCCAACATCAGTGCTGCATGTTGTAACATGTCAGGGGTTCAGTGAGTAATCAGGGCAAGCCACATTTCTCTGTAACTAACAAATGTGGTACTCTCCAGCTGTACCATACTGTTCAAACTCTATAAATGTTTAACGATGGCAGCGTTTAATAATGTGTTCAAATTCCAAAGATTGTGTTTATCATTAATTATTTACTGAGATGAAGATTTTATTCCTTGTTGTTGTTGAGTATAGAAGATTTTAGAAAATGGGACTTAAAAGTTGGGGTTTATGCCTGTTTAATGCCTAACTCACTTTGGCTTTCTGTTGCTTCACAGGCCCTTGGGGAGGCATAATGTTTAATCAAATAACCTGTGCAACTGTTTTAGAGCATCACTGCCTTGACTTCTGAATACTTAGGGATATCTCATGTGTGGGATAGACCAGCTTGCAAGTGCTAACACAGATGATACTGGGAAGCTGTTCAGTGACTCTGCTATTGAGGGCCATTCCCCTCAGCTGCTGTTCTGGCTTACTCCAGAAATGCCCACAGAGTTTGGAGAATCTGTATTTAGTGATATTGAAAGATAGCAGCAGGAAGATCAGACCATAATTACAGCTATATTTCAGTGAGGTACTTAAGTGTGTGAGTTTGTCTGTTACTCCAGTGAGAATAATCAAATATTTAAGTACATGCTTAAACTATTGCAGTAGTGAAGGCTCCGTTGATCGGTGCTAAACTCCTGTTTATCCTAGTTGGATTCCAGAATAGAATCAGCTTCCCCCAGTGCATGCAAATACTGTCAGTGGGCTCAGGAAGCAGCAACCGCTCATGAGGTTATTAGAGGAGCTTTAGGAAGATGTGCCTGCTCACATTTGTGTGTGGGTAGCTTTTGTTTAGTTACTATCAGCGTGATATAATCCATAAAAGTGACGATAGTGCTTTGGTATCTAGAAATGAAGCCTGTGGCGTAGAAAGGGCTCTCTCTCCTCAACTTGTCAGATAAAAGTTTTACCATAACAGTAGGAAAATGCATAGATTTCTGTGCATTTGTGGTCTGAGCCTGTTTGCAAAACATCAAAATAAAGGACAGTATCTGTTGCTACTACCAGAGAGATCAAATGTTACTCTGTTATATACATTGATGATCTGGAGGAGGGGATTGAGTCCACCACCAGTAAGTTTGCAGAGAACACCAAGTTTGGAGCATGTATCGACCTGTTGGAGGGTAGGAGGGCTCTGCAGAGGGGCCTGGACAGGCTGGATAGATGGGCACAGTCCAACACCGGAAGTTTTAACACAACACCCCGTGCAGTGCTACAGGCTGGGGACAGAGTGGCTGGAGAGCAGCCAGGCAGAGAGAGACTTGGGGGTACTGGTAGACAGGTGACTGAACATGAGCCAGCAGTGTGCCCAGGTGGCCAAGAAGGCCAATGGCATCCTGGCCTGTATCTGGAATAACGTGACCAGCAGGACAAGGGAAGTCCTTCTGCTCCTGTACTCAGCACATCTTGAGTACTGTGTCCAGTTCTAGGCCCCTCAATTGAAGAAAGATGTTGAGGTTGATGAGGGGGCTGAAGCACAAGCCCTATGAGGAGAGGCCAAGGAAGCTGGGCTTGTTCAGCCTGGAGAAGAGGAGGCTCAGGGGAGACCTTATTGCTCTCTACAACTACCTGAAAGGAGGTTGTAGCCAGGTGAGGGTTGGTCTCCCCTGCCAGGCACCCAGTGACAGAACAAGGGGACACAATCTCAAACTGCACCAGGGCAGGTTTAGGCTGGATGTTAGGAAGAAGTTCTTCACAGAAAGAGTGATTGCCCATTGGAACGGGCTGCCGGGGAAGTGGTGGAGTCACCATCGCTGGAGGTGTTTAAAAGGAGACTGGATGAGGCACTTAGTGCCATGGTTTAGTTAATTAGAAGGTTTAGGTGATAGATTGGACTCGATAATCTTGGAGGTCATTTCCAACCTGGATAATTCTGTGATTCTGTGGAAGTCAGCATGCACTCCACAAATCCTACAAAGTATAGATTATAGCATAGTTTTTTTTTAAGGATGGTTAAATTCTACTTAATATATTTGGCTGTGTAGGTCAAGAAGTGCTGAACTGTCCTTTCTTGAACAGTTGCTGTGAGTGGAATGTACAAATCTACATTGTCAGAGAACTAAAAGGAAATGAGCACTGAATTGTTTTAGGTGAGTTGTATCCCTAAGAAACTCCAGTAGAAAGCCTTTCTTGTTATAGTTGTCTTTATCTTAAGCCACAGGTAGGGAATCAAACCTAAATGTGCTGGGAACACTACAAACACATAATAAATAGATCCATTCCCAAACATAAAGAGTTTGAAGACTAAGTAAGATGAAAGACAGTAGGTAAGACAAGAAGTCGCAAGGTGAAGCATAAAGTACCAGTCAGGTGTCTGTTAGAGTACACTTGCATCTTGAACTATGAGAAGTGTTATAGGTACTGTTAATCTCATACTGGTGCAGTTATTTAAATACAGAATATAACTGTCAAACACCAGAAAAAAAGAAGAAAGTTGAAGCCTCACAGGATAAAGTAGGTAACTCAATTACCTACAAATTTCTGTGCTTCTTATAAATGCTGCTGCAGTGGAAGGTTCCTACAGGACCACAAAATGTTTTGATCTCTTCTGATCCAAAGCGATCTGTCTATTAGAGAATGCTCTGTACACGTGTGAGGATGTATGCCTCTGTGTATCACTCCTGGTTAGGCTGAAGGTGTGGTAAATAAACTAAAGCAAAATGTTTTACAGTGTTTAAAAATATGCTAAATGAGATTAAGGTTATTAACTACTTAACTGGGCTACAGAGGAAGGTTGAAATATTTCTTTAGAGCACTGATACTAAAGCAACAGATCTGATGAAAGTGAAGCATCCGCTGTGGGGATTACGTCATATGCCAGGTACGTTGTTCAGTTAATGTCTGTGCCTCTTGCTTTCTCACATCAACCACCTGTCCTCTTATTGGTTCTGATCCATTAAAAATACAAAAGGCCACATTTTTGTTATTAGTCCAGTGTCTCTAGAAGCATCACTGCAGACACACAGTGGAGGTAGTAGGATATTTTTGAGTTTGTAGTTAAGTTGTGGCGTCTGAATATTAAAGAATTTTGGTATGATAATAGTTAATTTCTGAAGTACATTCTGAAGGAGAGAGCTTAATATTTGGTAGAATGTATTTTGAAAAGAAGGTTCAGCCTCATTTCAGTTTGCTGTTGTGACACTGCTCATCAGTGGTGTGACACTGTAAAGTACTTCAGCATCTGTCAGACTTGTAATCTGATGAGCTATACTTGGAATAAACCTGAGTTGATGAAACAATCAGTGAGCCTTTGGCACTCTCAAAAGTGATTAGTGAAAATCTAGCCAGTCTTTGCTCATGTGCCACGTAACACTGTGCTGTATACTGTACTAGTTTGAAGCTAGCTAGAATGTTTTGGTAAGAACTAGATTACAGGCTGTGAAAAGGAAGCAGTGGTGATGTCTACTTCGCTCATAGGCTTGCTGAGATTTATAAGAACAAGAACAAAAACATAGATAAGGGAGTCGCTGTCAGGGCTTTGGGCTGAACTCTCTCTCCAGCCTAACCTGCCATCTGTGTGACTAACCCATGTGCTTCCTAACCCCCCTGGCCAACTGTCAAAACAAAGGCTAAATCATCAAGATTTTCCACTGTAACTGGCCACTGCTTAATACCTAACAGCTATTAAGGGCATGACCATCTTATTCGGACAGATTGTATATCCTTTCAAACATGGTAGAATTGTGATTACGTAGATACTTCAGTATTTTTGACCACCTTTTGTGGGGTTTCCTACTGATATTCCGGAGATATCTGGTCATTTTTCCATAGGTATCAGTACTACAGTGACTGTTAAATGCACAGAAATGATTGATTCAAATTTATGCCTGTTAATTTTCAGGCTTTCTGTCTAGACTCTGTAAAATTAACCAGTCCTCCACTGAGATACAACTGAATTTTAAGGTACTGCTTGACAGACTCTATTGACAGCTCACGTGACACACCTCCACAAAAAGCAGCAGCTGCTAGTTGGTGTATGACGTGTACGGTGCCCTATTTGGAATGCAGTGCTCCATGCATTACACCTTAATAAATACACTTAACATGGTTCAGGAAAACAAGCGTGCACTTTTCTATTTGAGAAGGATTTGTACAAACCTATTGATGTGATTACTCACGTGTATCAGATTATGGGATTGGTCCTGAAGTCTGTGGATTTACTTGAAGGTATAGTCAAGGTCTGTGACCTTTGTCTGCAAGCAAGCAAGAGTGCTACAAAATAAACTGACTTGTGTAGCTATGTAGTGTTATATTAAGTGATTTGAACCCAAATGTGTTTAATCATAATTCAGTGAAATTCGGAAATGTCTTTGGCACTCTACATTAGTAATTATCTCCAGCTAAGATAAAATTAGGGTCAAGGCTGTTTCAGGCTATTAGAGCTGAAACATTGCTTGCTTTATTGAACATGTTAATTTAAAGCTGCATTAGGAAGAGATGGAAAAAACCCCAAGATTCTCCAAAGTGAATTTGTTAGTGACTGTTTTTAAAGACTGGTCACGAGTTCTTTTTAGAAGTTACACGAGGACTATTTGCAGTTGTTGGTTGGATGGACACAAGCTGCCCTAAATGGATACTAGTTCACAGAATCACAGAATGTTAGCGATTGGAAGGGACTCAAAATAATCATCTAGTCAAACCCCTGCCAGAGCAGGATCACCTAGAGTAAATGACTATTTCTGATGTTGAATTTGGTATCTCACATTTAAGACATGTAAATGAAAAGATGTCAACTCTTGTAAAGACACCAGTTTGTAATTTAGCATTTCGTAGTACTCATCAGAATGATACAGGCGGGAGAAGGATTGTAGCCTGGTGTATCACCCTGACATGCCTTAGACTGGTAAAATTGTGTCAGTTGGTTAGTGTGGCTTGGTCTAGCCGTGCTGTCATGGAATCATTGCATCTAGCATCTAACTTCAGACCATTTGATCAAAAAACTGATGTTGCTCTGGACTGGTTACAACAGTGCAGACAGATGCTGGGACCCTCTTTCCTAGCCTTGCCTTTATGACATGACCGTTTCCCTACACAGCTGTCATCTTCTCTGTTCTCAAAAGGTACAGGTGCCTTGCATGAGTTTCATAGTAGCTGTGCTGTGTTGAAGGATGTGAACAGCTCTACCCACCGACCCTGTGGGCCCAGGAGCCCCGTTTCAGCCCAGTCTGAGGCCATCAAACCCTGACCCAACAACACCAACATCAGCATTGTTAGGAGTGCCACTTTCCAGCTGTGCCCCAGACCAGCCCTGCCAGGCTGGGCCCAACCCATGGGCTGACAACCTGGCTTGGTCTCAGGGAGGCGCCTGGTGCCCAGGAGGGGGCTGTCCCCAGCTGTCCTACTTCCTAACTGGAATGGTGAGGTTCTGTCCTGCCATCTCCCACTGCTCCTGCATTCCAGGGACCCGCTGGACCTCTCTGGCACACAGATGCCACAGAAGCATGGTACTACTGGCACCTTTAGTATGATTCAGTGTTTTGTGGCTTTAGAACTCTGATCTTACAGATATATCAGCATATTAGCCATTGCAGGCCGCCCAGAACAATACTAATGTTTAAACAGTTTGAAAGTGTTCAAAATTTTAAGATGAGATTATTTTCTTGTGTGAGGAGGGGGCTGCAAACCTCATCCGATGGATTGTGTGACTAAGCCAATTTCTTTCCTGTATGCATACGTTAACTGTGATGATAATACCCTGAGAAATCCAGAGGGACAGTTCTTCAAGAGTAGTTTGATGAATATTCTCATCCACTTTAAGCAGATGTAAGTGTATATATGTTTTTAAAAGGAGATAATAGAAATTAACTTCTTCTGACTGTGATTGAGTCTTAGGTGAATGTATTGGTTTGCTGTTCATCATTACTGTGGTTCTCACTTTATTCTTAACATTAGTATTTGGAGGTTTGTTACAGTTAATCAGATTTTCATAATGGCCCCTGTATATCCAAGCATAAAAATATATTCTCAGTTGTTTTATATTCCTTTCCTCCAGCACAAGAGTAATGGTTTAGAGTATAAATTTGCATCAGAATAATTCATAAAGCAGAGTTTATTTCGGGGCTATTTATTTCCTCCCAGGCCCTCTCTACAAAGTAGCAGTAGTAGAATTATGGATATTGTGCTCCTTTGGCAAGTTACTTGTACGATTACCCCAGGAGGGCAACTCGATACTGGACAGTTTAGTAGATTGTGGGTGTAAGCTGAGGTTGCAGGAGACATTGCCTAAGAATGCAGCTGTAGGCAGCAATGCTCAATGCTAGGGACAATACAAAGGTTAACATAAGCTTCCATGCACTGCAGAGCTGTTGAAGAAATCCAGGCTGAGTAGGACAGTGCGTTTGTTTTGTCCTAGCACATAACTTAGAGGTTGCAAGCATACTCTTTCAGTCATGAGGGGAAAAAACCTACGTGTGTGTTGGCATCACAGAAAAACAGTTTAAGTTGATATCCAGACTGCATCTGGCCTCAGTAGAATAAGATGTAGTATTTTTACATTAAAAATGGTTTTGATTGTAGCCATGAATTGCTTTGGTATTTCAAAGGCACATTTTTGGCTAGTAGGTGGGATAGTTCCATCAGTGATAGACATTTCAGATTGCCTAGTAGATATTCCTGTCTGAGCACCAGTCCTGCAGAGGTCTGTTGCTTTGCTTCTCAGACATTTGTGTTGTAAACATTTTTGTTCTTATCGGCCCTGTCAGGAAGCAGTTTGGTGCTCTGTCTATACATTAAATTGTATTCTGGAAATGGAAATAATTGGAACACAAATGCTCTGAATAAATATTCCAAGCAGCACAGTGATACAAAGCAGCAAAAATAATAAAAATGCTAAGCTAAGGCTTGCAAAGTGATAACTCTGTTGAAAGCACCTCATAACCGTGGGTCTGTTTCCTTTTCTCTGTAATTACACAATGCAGAGAACTGTTAGTGGAAAGTCTCTGTGTGCAGACCCCGAGGAGGGCATCAGTGAGAAGCAAAGTTTTCTTTGTTCTGATATTGGTGTGCCTTTGATATACAAAGAAAAGATAACTGCTTTCTGTGTTTTGTTGGTTTTGGTTTTTTTTTGGGGGGGTTGTTTGGTGTTGGTGGTTTTGTTGGGTTTGGTTTTGTTTTTTGGGGAGGGGCTGTTTTGGTGGGTTTTTTGTTGGTTGGTTGATTGATTGGTTGTTTTTTTTTCCCTGTCAAGAGCTCTCTTTTCCCCATTTCTGTTAAAAGTGTGCTCTTTCTTGTTGGGAATGGTCCATGTGCAGTGGTCCATGGAAATAGTTGTCTTCTGCCGTGGGCGTAGATATATACATAGTGTGTGCCTTTTATTCTTGTTTTCCAAGTCTGGCTTATCATGGAACAAACACCTTTATACCTCTAAGTCTGCATCCACATGAAGACAATTATACAGCTTTAATTATCCTTCTACAATTAAATTGGCTATACTTCTACAATTAAAATGATACGACTTCTGCATGTGCGCTCCATTTCAGTGAACACACAGCTTTCAAACATTGTTTAAGATACCTATCATATTCCTAGCATGATTGGTAGAATCCTACCACTCACTACCAGTAGTCTATTATGTGTATCTAAGTCCCCGATGCTGCATTGTATCCTCAAGTCATTTAGCCCTTTCCCTGTTCATAATGATACAACTGACCCCTCTGAAGCAATTCCTTGAAAGGAGGGAACAGTTTTTCCCCTGCCCTTGACCAGTGGGCTGACTGTTGTGTTCAGCTCTCTTGGGGACAGTGTTCTGTTCCCTCAGGAATACCAAAAAGTAATTTTCCCAGATAACAGCCAAAAACCCAATTAAGTTTAGATTAATGAAAAGAAGGATTTATTGGTATTTTATGGAACAGAGAGAAGAGGAAAAGAAAAGATAGGAGATACTAAATTGCCTGAAGTGGAGACACAGACTGCCCAGTTGCTAGCATTACTTCTCTATTTACAGAATAATGGGAATAGCTGTTTTTAACCATGTAGAAGAAAAACATTGACTCTCCCACAACCTAAAGCCATATCTGTCTTTTTCTGTCAGAGCTGGGAAGAGTGTGATGTGCTGTCTTTAAAACATTGGATGTGGTTGCTAAACTCCCTCAGTGACTTGATCTCTGAATTTGATGTGGAGGTGTCAGTAGTTACAAAACATGCTTATTTTCCCAGTGGGATGCTAAAATGTACAGGATTTTAATTCCCACTTTCCTGGTACATTGTATTTTAGTACCTGATTTTTTTAATACTTCTTGTACAATGTATTATTCATCTTATTATGATCTTCCAAAGAATCTCTCGTCTTCTCATCATCTGTTTAAATGGAATACTAGGTACTTCCTAGCTTGAAACACAAGAAAACAAATTATTTGCATATCTAAAATGAACCCTCTCTTTGTGTAGATTAAGATTGCCTTTAGTAACTGTCAGGTTTCTTGGGCAGTTGAATAAACAGTTTCTTGCAGGTTTCTTGGGCAGTTGAATAAACAGTTCCTTGCATGCATTTCAATTAATACACTTTTGTATTGCTAATGAGACTAAGCAACAGTTTCTTGGAGGCAATATTAATTTAGCAATTTCATTCACATTTTTATACAGGTACAGTGTTCTAGCTATGTAATTAATGGTGCTGCCTCAGCTTTAGAGGTGGATAGAGAATTAGAAATCAGCATGACAAATACATCAGGTATAATTCAAATTGTGAAGCCATGTTGTAACTTAAATTATTTTTGCTTTCCAGACTATGTGCAGAATATGCAGACCATTCTGTCCTCAGAAGGCAGCAGCCAACTGGGCAGTATCTGACTTGGAAAGGTTTAGTTGCAGCCAGAACATGACTCTTGTGAATAAGGCATACCATCTTCATTAGGATGCTTTCCTCATGGCAAACCGAGTGAGCCTCACGAGGTGGAGGACTGAGCTCACAAATTCCTACCAGCACCACTGTTCACATGTACAGTTGTATATGTTGAAATTTCAGCAGCATCCAGAACAGGCAAAGCTGTGCTCTTGTGAACAGCTGCAAAAGGCAGTGGGACAAACTACAGTAGGGTAGTTTGTAAATGAGCCTTAGGTGTTTTGTGGTTAGGCAGAGGAAACATGATTAGAAATAACTCTCACTATATTACTAAAATTAACATCAAGCTTTTTGACTGGATTACCACAAACAGGACTTTAGAGCTTTTGCACTAGGAAAGCAACCAGAGGTATGCCACGGTCAAAAGCTGAAACAGCATCAGGGAAGGTTAGAGGGATGGATTTGCAAGTCAAGAAGACATTGAAAGGGATCTAATTATAGGCTTAATCGCTGTAGGTAATGACAATTCAAGCTACTATATTTAACATAGCCTAGATAGTATAACTGAGGTCATCCAATAAATGAATCAACAAATCCAGAGCAAATTTTCAAGAAACATTTAAAAAGGAATGGAAGGTGTCAGACCTGCTGAAGCCAAGAGGACTTGCATCAGTCAGTCAAGTTTTCTAGCAGAGTCCAGATTTCACCCAGTGTACAGGGCTGTGCCTTTGATTTAGAAAATGTCTTTAATGTCATTAATAGTAAACTTCTAGTAAAGTATATGTTTAGCATATATCACTGGCTTGCATAGTAACTTTGGCTGAGGCGCATGTGAATGTTTATGATTATTTGCTCCCAGTTCTCTCCACATCTGAACTAAGTATATGTCTTTCTAAAAAGCTTAAGCATCTGTGATGAATAGTGATGCCTAAGTGCAGTAACTTGATGTTTTCAAGGAATTGATGAGCAAAGGCCAGTGGAAGAGCTCTGTTAGGGGGGTGAAGGTAGCTCTGTTCTCTTTGTTCCTTTTTGTCCCTATTTGTGATTCACAAAAGTGGAAATGGTGTGGTACTAATTCATGGTCTATAAAACAAAATCACATTTTTAGTCTTGTATTTCAGTCAGCCTCATTTTTATGAACTTTGCAGTTGTGTTTCACTGGAGATGTATTTGGCTGCTTGACAAACTGACTGGAGATTTATAATTCCTTATTAGTAACTCAGGGCTCTAAAGGGAATAACAGAGTACTTATTTACTTTTCTAGGTCAGACTTATGATGTAGGAGTTTAATGAACTTCTGCTAAACAGGAATTGAGCAGAATTAAAATCTCAGTGTCCATCTGTCCAGTAAGGTTGTTCATCTTATTTTCTATAGGTTAGATATTTTTTTCCCTTGGGCAGGGCTTTTGAGACTGTGCTTTCCAAGTAATCAGCCAAGAATATAAGATTTTCATATAGAAACTGTTATTAAAGTCAATTCACTGATGTGATTTTGCTCTGAAATTACATTATGTCAAGTAACTATATTTATGTATCTGTGTTCAGGGCAGTAAGATCCCAGTTCAAATGTGATGAAAAAGAGTTCATGATTCATGTTATCTGCACAGTTTTGATGCATCTCAGATACTGTTTGAATTAATAAGGTGACCACTGCTTTGTCAAGAACACCTTCAAGTCTGTGATTAAGGAAAACAATTCAGTTATCTGTGCTTCCCTGTAAATGTGAAGGGAATAGAGTGTTTCCTATTCTCCCAGAGGATACACATTGAGATTTACATGAAACTACAAAATTAGTGTTGGAGTTAAAAATACATGGAAGAAACACAAAAATGCTTTACACTGGACTTGTACTGCAAGGAATAACATTTTCTCTTTATTGAAAAGAAGTTTGTATTACACTCAGAAATATCTGTGAATCAAATGTGAAAAACACAATAATATACTTGGAGAGTTTAATAAGTATTTCAATAGATACTGTTTAAGGCTTGGAGAGATAGCGGCGTATGCATGTTGAACACCAAATGTCTTGGTTTACGCAGTATTTAGTAAGTATATGTCCATTAATGTATATTTAAGACAATATGTAATTATCTGGGGGAAAAAATACAAACTGGGAGATAACAGAAAACAGTAAGGGGTTATGTCCTAAATACTCTATCTTATCATGGCTCTGAAGAAACACCTTCCTTCATGCTGTCCTAAGTGCAGATCCTGAAATAATTTCTGTTGCATTTTCTCAGCCTTGATCTCCGATGTGAGTACTTTTCCATTGAATAGTTAATCCTCACCTAAGCAAGAAGGTCCTCTGCTTTGCCCTGAAGAGTAGCCTGGTGGCTAGAGTGCTTATCTAGAATGCAGAAGACAAAACTTTCATGTCTTCCTTGGCTGGAGGTGATTCACATTTTTTTTCTCTGAGGATACAACCCTAATCTCTAAACTACAACTGATGTATGGGGTCAGACTACTTTGTACTTCTTATTGGAGCTGTTCTACAACAAAGAACTGAGCAAGCAGGAGTGTGAACTGAATGCTGGGAAGAGCTTGGTTCAACCTCAGCTTCTCTCACTGCGCGTTATCTAATGACTGTTTTTCATAAAAGTCGTGGAAGTCCTCAGAGCGTGACTTGCTTCTTTAGCCCTCAAGCAAGAATGTTATACAGTCTCTGTGCACCATTGCTTCTTGTTATTCACATTAGATTTTCTTTTTCTTTGTCCAATTTCTGCATTACATGATGGAAAGGAGTATGGAACTTTGAATGCTTTTTTGGCCTTGCTTCTTTCCAACCACGTTGCCAACTGACAGAGTGCAGAATCCTAATTAATCTCTGTGACACAAGAAAGAACCTAGCTCAACATTTGGATCCCAGCTGCTAAAAGATACATGGGAGGAAAACAAAATGGCCTTTTTATTAAACAAATCTGATACAGAAGAGAGGGAGGAGGGATTTTATATTTGCTTTTCTGGTTTTGACTGAAGGTTACTTGGCTCAAGAGCAATAAACTGCCATTATTCTTGCTTGTCTAAAGCATTTCAGATCCAGGATTTCCAACAGTAAGATCAGATTCCTATTTAATAGTTAAGCAAGCAAAGCTGTGTCCATGTGACAAACAGAGAAGTGAACAAAGAAAACTTTCAAAGTGTTACTGGTCAGTATGATTTTGTAGATGGTCAGTGGGAAGACAAGGTGTAGTTCATGTGCCAAAAAGAAATAGGCATTTCTGGAGCTTTGGCAGGGTTTGCCTTATCAAAAAGGCAGTGGAGGTTGTTGGCTTCTTCAGGATGTGGATAATAGGAATAACTTTGTGCTGTTGTTGATGATGAAGGGAGGAAATTGAACACCAGACTTAAGCTAAGGAGCCCTGTGGGTGCTGAGAGAGGAGAAAATGTGGGGTCATGGGCTGTCACAGTCGTTCTGGAAGAACCTTCAATGTAGAAGCATGTGTACCCATAAATCGGGTAGAATTTGATTTGCTTGTGAGGGGGTGATGCAACTTGCCTATTACAAAGCACTTCTTTATCATATGATTGTGCCTCCTCTAGGACTGCTATTTTTGGCATAGTGTACTTCTTTTGCTGTAACAGTAATGTGCCTCTAGAATAAAAATGACCTAAGAATGTGAAAGGCTGAATACAGAGCAAAAGTGTCTCTCCTTCTCTTTAGGAGGGAGCAGTAGAGATAATAATGCAATAATAGCATTCCTGTCCTATGCATTGATATGGATTGTTTTCCTCTAAGATATATGAACTACCTGGAAAACTAGGTCAACTTAAATGCTATTGCAGATGCTCATCACCCAACCTATATTGCTGCATACCTGTCACACTCAGCAGCTGGAACAAATTTCATGAAGAGACCAGGGTAAAAGGTGAGACTCAGCAGGATTATTGGCTGTGAAGGAATCACACTTTTACAGTTTGGTACAAAATAAAGGAAATGGGGCAGAATTGTGCTTAATACAGATAAATACAAAGAGGATTTGTCTTTTTGTTTTTAAACTGTTATTTTCTGTTAGTCAAGTTTATTTGCATACATTTGGTAAATGTAGTGTTATTCCCATGATGGACTTTTCTTGCTGCTTAAGCAACTGAGTGTATTGACATATCTAGATATGGGAATTGCTTGGAACCCTTAGGGGCTGAAAGTTCTTTAAACAGAGTTAGTTTCAGTGCAATAATGGGATTGTTGGTGATAAATTACAATGTTACATATTTACTGCTAAGCAAGGAAGAGCTTTTTAAAGATGCCCTTTCTTTTATGCCAAAAACGAAGTTCCATGGATGAAAGCCATGATGTCCTTTCATGGTGTGTATTTGCTCCAGCAACTCTTGATCATAGTTTACTGTAGAAAATGCAGGGTTTGTGCAGGATGGGCAGCAGCATCTCAGCTGAACTTTTCAGTAGTGCTTGGGAAATAATAACACATACGATCGATATACTTCTGTGTTGCATGTAAGCAGGTAGCTTGTCAGCCTGAAAAAAGCCAGTGTCACGTCTCAAGCCCATACTTTCCTCACTTAACAAAAGCTGAAAGAGTCCTTTGAGACAGATCATAAGCCTTCCTCTGTAGGTAGGAAAGTGGTAGGGAGCAGTAGTAAAAGTTCAGACTAGCTCTGCAGCTAAAGTGTGCCCTAGGAGTAAGAGACTCTCATCTGCATCTGTATTTGTTCATTCCTTGGCTTTTTCACTGACAAGGATGCCAGAAGATAGTGGTAGCTTTATGATGCAAATTGGTCATACCAAGTCTTGCTAAAAAGGTGACTCATTCTTTCAGGATCAATTTTTATGGCAGCTTGTTACATCTCTCTTTTAGTATAAAGGACTTTGCTGAGCATTTCAGTGAGACAGTTGCAATCTCGCTCAAAACCTGTTAAAAATAATTCCTTTCATTCACTTTGTCACTTAGAGTTGTGTGTGAGAGCCATGAACTGGACAAACTGAAAGGCGACAAGTTTACTCTCCTAGGGTGAGCAGAGATTTTGACTGCAGGAGTGAGCTGAAGGGTCACAGGATTTTTCTTCAGACAAAGGCAAGAGCAGAGGACAGTAGTGGTCCAAATAGCCTTCATGGTTTTACCAACACATACAGCAGGTGACTTCTTAGTGACCTTCCAAATTAAACACAAGGAAAGCAGCACAATAGAGTATTTTGCTGAACTGAGAAGAGTAAAGTGCATAGAAGCTCCAGTGCATCTGTTTGGGAGAGAGTAGGAACAGACCTGCTGAAATAAGTGGCATGTCCTGGAGTACCAGGATGGAGCCAGCAGCAGAGTGGCCAAGTGGATGGGAGGCACATTGCCCTACAGAAGCTTTGTGTATACAAGAAATTCTCAGCTTTTGCTGCAGAACTGATTTTGGGGAGCAGAATGTACTAAATGGAAGCAGAGGAGATGCTGAGGTTGCATAGTTGGAGGCAGAGCACCTGTAGGACTCTTCTGTAAACCCTAGGTGGGAATGCTGTCACTTAAGAGGGTTAGAAAGGAGAATATGATGCAACAGTTACCAGCTAGGGCTACTCGGAACTTCAGAGGAGAGAGTATATGCAGATTAAGCAGCAGTATCTCCTTTGTGATAACTACAGGTACCTGAAGTATGCACATATGAACATTAATCCTGCATTCCCTAGATATCATGGCCCTAGACAATTCAAGTCAAATCAGAAATAGTGTCCAACTAATACATCAGTTTAAAAATTGTGAACTATAAATACTAATATTGTATTTGGAATTTATTTTTTATTATGTTTTTAAGGTTTCATTATATACTTAAGACTCAGCTACTCTCTTCTAATCCCATTGTTCTAGGAGCTTGTGATGTAAGAAATGCAGGCAGTATTGTGAATTACATTTTAAATTGGTAATATGGTTAAGAAGAGTAAACAGATCTTCAGTCTAAGACTACTCTATGAACTAATCAATCCTCTGTTGATGATGCCTAAATCAAGAAAAGCTTTATGTGATTTCTAGAAGGAAGGTGGTCTGTTAAGGTCCAGAAATGTTCATTTTGCAGGTTTTAGTCGTAAGGAACCATCACTGTATTCTTGAGTGGAACAAAACCAAGCCCAGAACACAGACCTTGAACTTGTATATATTGAAGTTACAAAAATATGCTTTATTAAAGTAATAGCTATATCTTTTTTTAACAAGCAACAAATAAATACAGAAAACACATTTTATAAACTGTCCATAGGCTGCAGTTTGGACCTGTGATGTCTTTGGTAATCCTATGCTGATAGTGAATACCCAAGAAATAGAAGAAAGATTAAAACCTATACCCTACCCCATTGATTCCTGTAACATTCTAAACTTTGCATTCACATCCTCAATTTTTGACATGTTCCCTTCATCCTTCAAAATTAATTTCAGGGATGTTTCACATTCATTCTTAATTTACCATATGTGCTTCATTTCTGTTGTATCACTCCAATGAGATTTTAGCCTAGAAAATAAAGGTATCCTGGGGAGTAAGCAACCATGAAATAAAAGAAAGAAACACTGAAAAAAAATAATGAGTGGAGAAGCTTGGTGCAAAGCAAGCAGCCTGGATTAGAGAGAATTCTGTGATGCCAGCCTGCCTTTGAAAGCTCGCTGAAGTCTGTTAGACAGCTGGAAACAGAGTTGTAAAGGGGGAATTTAATCTCCTTCTTAGAAGATGGCAAAATTTAACTGATGCTGGATAAAGGGGAACCTCCTGTGATGCTATATGGCTAATTTTCACAGAAAATGTATAATTCTTTCAGATATTGCAAGGCTGTATTTACTGCTTTAGTAGACAGAAATTGCTGCTTGTGAAAATTCATTTAGCAAATGCTGTTTTTGAGGATGTTGGTGTCTTACACAGTACTGGGGCTTCTTTATCCTTTTTTTTTTTAACACACCTGCTAAACAACTGCAAGTTTTCCTCCATTCAGTAAGCTTTAGCTGAATTAAAACTCCTATGAATTCTTAATAAAATAATCAGATAAGAAAAGACATGGTATTAAGATGAATGCTTAATATGTGGAAAATTATTCAAGATAGGAATATTCTGCCTGCAGTCCTATTAATTTTATCAATGCATATATTTAGTGCATAGTTACAGTATATGAGACTTAGGTACAGCCATGGGCAGTAGATTGCATGGTATCTGCCCAGTCTTTACACTGTAAATAATTTACATTTAGTGCCAAGCAGAATCAGAATTTTCCAATCTCAGAGGAAAATGAAGTCTTGTCAGCTCATCATGTTGTCCTTATTACTGAATGCCTAGGAACCATTTCCACAAATGTAAAAGTCTAGACATCTTACCTCTTCTCAGATTAGACAAGATGATTGATTCCTGGAGCCAATTTGCTCAAGATGCAACTGTCTGTCTTGAACTTCATGTAGCGTTTGCTGTGGGTGAGAAGAACAAAGAGAATGCTAGTACTTGTTTGTGCTTTGGGCTAATCTGCAAAGGGTAGAATATTTTGGTTTATATTTTATGTGCCCCCTGCTATTCTTGCTAGCAGGGAGAAAGGAGGCATTTTTCTGCAGTGATATAGTGTTTAATTGATACTCACTAGAGCTAAGCCCTGTAGAAAACCACAGATACAGGTTTTTTATTCTTGAAAAGAAGAGGCTGACCAACTGGACAAGACCTGAATTGCCATGGGTAACCCAGGAAATATGCAGTTATTCGTGATGGAGGTGATATGTTAATGTTTTGTGTATCTGTAGGCTTGAGTTGGTCATTTCAATTTTTTACTGAGGAGGGACAAACACATTAAAAAATTGCAAGGTAATGTTGGATAACTGGTCCTCAAATATGAGAACTCAGAGCTTACAAGAGAAAGCTGTTTCAACATGCAAATGCAGAGAACCAAATTGCTTCAGACTGTATTCATCTGAATATGGATGTAGTTTGCATTTCCACAGTGAGAGTTTGCAGCATACTGCACGGAGCTCACATAGCCTATACTTTGGAGGAAATACGGCTTGCATTATGTAGCCCCTAAGGAACTGATGTCCAGAGGATTATCTCTTTGCTTCTAGGCCCCTATTCCTTGCGTGAAGAGCGTTGCTTCCTCCAGCTGTTGAAGTGTTAATGAGGTGGGAAAAAGAATTTAAAAATATTTAATTAACTTCTAAGTTGCCTAAAAGAGACTTTAATATCTACACCTAAGTGTGTTTGGGCAAATAGTAGGAAAATAGCGTTGAAGCAATTCAACACATCCATCTGTCCAGCTTGTGTCACTTCCCTAATTTGAAAATCCCATTGGTAGAGAACCGCACAAAAAAGTTGGTTTGACATAAAAGGATATGTATTGAACTTGAATATACAGTTTGTTTGTGATAGAAGTGCTGCCTCTGTAGTGCAGATTTCCTCTCTTAAGAAACGTTCACTTCAAAGTGTTATGCAAACTGCGGCACTACAGCAGCAGCCATAGAAATGTACTGCAGCATGTCCCAGCTATTGCACACACCTGTCAAGCACAGGGATTAAAAAAACCACTCAGCAAGTGCTAGGATCCCACTTGTATGGTATGGTTTGCCAGTTGAAAAATAGGATAGAGTTGGTATTATGTCGAAAGGAAGTCTTTTGTGGATACCAAGCTACAATGTTACGCTTTTAACCTGCTGTCAACCCAGAAGGAAAGATGAATGTTTGGGTTATGTGAGATGTCACTACCTGGCAAAGCCAAAATGTCTTCTATTTATGTGTCCTAAAGCGAGCACTAAGAAGGACATGTCTTTGTTAGCTCTGGGAAAGAGCTTTCCTATTCCTGTGTTAGCAAAGGCTGGGATTTATTACAACGTAGTGTGGGAAGAAATTAGTCATCCATGATGTGGAGTAGGATATTTTCTCTTTCACATGGTTTCTCTGTTTCTGCCTTGTAAACTGCTAGCACTTTCCTGCATTTTAGATGATGCATTTGCATTTTCAGTCTGTGCATTTCACTTCCTGGTTTTGATCTGCATTGGCAGATAAGAGAAGAATAGATACAAGAATTAGGAGAGAGGTGGTGAGCATACCCAACAGCACAGCAGAATGGTCTGCGGACAAGTGGTGTCTTTAGATAGTGGCATGGCATCTGGGTACTTTGGAACCACATCCATGCACGCGAACTAAACAGAAACGCCAGGGTACTTACAGAGGGCCCAGTTACAAGTCATGTGTCATTTTTGTGCTGAATAACTTAATTTGTATTTGCATTTAGCACCATTTGTGTCTGAGATAGAAAAGTAAATGTAGTGAGCCTGTTTGCTAGCAGCTCAGACTTCAGACTGTAATGTAAAGTATAATGTTGGGCAGTGCCTCGCTTAGTCTGTTTTATGGCTTTCAAACAGCTTGTTATGCACCCAGTGTGGGACTGGGTGACTGGAGTAAAGAAACCCCCACCTTTTTGTGTGCCCTAACAGCAGATTGGCAAGTCTGCAGAGCTCTGCTGCATCAAAAGTAGATTCAATTTTTATCTAAGAATCACAGAATGGTGATCGTGCTCTTAAACAGTAGCTGCTATTAAAATGTTAGTGTTGCTGTCAGTCACCACCTAGCATTTTCCTCTGATACTGAGAATGGAAAACAGACAGGTTGCAACTTAAAGTGAACTATTGTAAATGAGGAGCACAGATTTAATCCTTTCTGATATGGATTATTATCCATCTGTAAGATTAAATTGTATGTTGTATTACTTCAGGGGTTACACTGACCTCTGGATTTCATGCTTCTGGATTTTACTACAACTTCTGAACTGTTATGTTTCTATTCCATATTTTGGCAATATCAAGGCTTGTTCATATATGTGCAAGAAAATGTAAAGCTACAGATTAAGTGGTAATTGTCCATTTTATGAAAACTTCAGGGCTTTGTCTTGTGAGCATTGTGCAAAATGGCAGATATTGATATTGTAACTAATTATTCAATCAAGGATTGGGCAGATCAGTCAATGGGAATGATGTACGATGGACTAGAATTGATCACACTTCATTTCCCATCAATTGGCAGAGCAAATGGTGGTTCAGATGATAAGTTAGGATCATTGCCAGTCACTTTTGGGCTCATACCTTCCATTTTTTTCAACTTTTCTCCTTCCAAACGAGGACCCCCGGACTCTGTAATGAGAGTGAATGTCCTCTGATGTTGGCGAATAAAGTGTTGAAGAGTTTTTGTAGCCTCTGAGGGACATGAGACTATTTCTGGCTCCATAATTGATGCTGCTGCTTAGTCCTATAATCACCTAACCTTATTGAATTGTCCCCATGTGAAGATTTGATTTCAAATTTAGTAATCATTATACATCATTTATTTTCACATAGATTACAGGTTCATCTGTAAAGTGACAGAATTTCATCCCAGAGCTCTTCGAATGTTCAGCTCCTCACTTTTACTCTTTTTGGATATGCTTGTGACACTTCCAACATCACTGATTTACTAGCAATTAGTAGGCGTCCATGACAGATTTATTGTAGCCTTCCAAAGAGTGATGAATCAGGCGTGTGGTTATGAAGAAGCATTTCCCTAGGACTTCTGTATAATAGAGGAACACAGAATGAGATTGCATGAACAGCTTTGCAGGACTTAACTAAATCTGCTCCTAAACCCAAATGTAAAATCACAGTTTAAAAACATTTTTGCTGCTGCCTAACTCTGAAAGCACAAAACCCAACTTGCTCGTTGTTTCCTCATTTGAATTTCAAGTGAACTGGATGCCGCACTTCTTTTTCTACCTCTGCCAAAGTCTTTGCCTCATTCCTCTATAAAGGCTGCTCAGGCACTGGAAATTAGAATTTCTTTTTCCTAGATAGTCTGTGTGGTTCAGCAAACCCACCCCACATTCACACAGCCAGCCATGCCTCTAGAAACGTAGCTGGAAGGAATGATGCCACCTACTCACGGGAGCTGTTTCTACATATCACACTGTTGGCTAGAGGGTAGTTCGCGATTGGCATGAGGTTTTCATGTGCATTCCAGTTCTGGGGGTTGTGCTGTTTTGTTGCTGTCGCAAAAGGTAATGCACTACTTAGCTTTTGGGATAGAGATTGATTCCTTTGGAAATAGTGACTGTTTTAAAATAGTTTAGTTGTGACAGGATCAAGTGTTTTCATATTAACAAACTTTCTGTTAAAAAACACATTGATCTGATCTTTTTACTTTGCTTTTCCAGGTACCTATTGCTCAGTATTGACTGAGGGAAGGTTTTTTTTGTGTGAAACCATCCACATGCTAAATAACTTTTTTTTTTTAATTAAATGCAAATGTAGCATCCTTTGCAGTCTGCTAAAGCAAACAAAACCCCTAGCACATTTAGCATGTTAAAAAGATTTTTGCTGTGTTCACAGTGTTACACAGTAATTAAAAAGGAAACCAGCTAAGCCTTCAGAACCTGTCCCCTTATATAAAATGTAATTAATTTCTGTTTAATTATAATAGCAGGGCTGTACTGTGATTATTTTTCAGAGGTAGAAATCCTGCACTGTTGCTGTTTTTTTGTATTTTGGGAAGCAGAACACATGATATAAGGGGAAAGATTTGAACCACACACCCACTGTAATTAATGCTGACATGCAGAGTGAAGGCTGGCTGCTTCTTTCTTCGAATGTGGGTTTCCAGAATGGAGACTCCTCCCAGCTGAACTGTGCTCTCCTTTTCTCCTGAGAGGGTGTGTTGCTTTCTCTTCAGATGTGCAAATCTGGGGAATAAGGAGGCCTGACATGGTGCAGATGCTGCCATGATCAGGGTGACATTCTCACTTCAGTCACATTGGTTTTTGGATGTCAGAGTGCCAGCTGTCCTCAAGGGCTTGGAGGAGTTTGGACACTTGTGGTCTCACTGTGTCTGCAGCCAGACACGCTGACTCAGGATTATGCTTTTGTGCCATCTCCTGGCAAATAGTCACTGCATTAGCCTGTGTCCCTCCTGCCCTGCCCTGTCTGCCACAGATACTTGTCACAGGATGCCAGCCCTGTGAGATCAGCATGAAAGCCACTGTGACTGGAGGTGGCCTTATGTGGGTACGGTGGGGAATCAGAGAGGACAACACAGAGGACAATGCACAGAGCCTGCTGGGGATGCTGCAGGCTGCAGGGGTGTCAAATGTTACACCTGCACAGGGTGCATGCATTAAGGTGGACACAGCTGATGGGCTCTGAGGCTATGCTAAGAGAGTAAAACATCAGGCAGCTTCTGAGACCCACCTGATACATGTGGGCAGGAAAATGTCTGTCTGCTGGTACCACCTTGCCCTGCCAGTGAGGCAGTAGGGTTTGGGCAGCTGCAGTCAGTGTCTTGGCCTGTTCTGCTTCAGGATATAGCAGCCCCCGAGGGCAACCCAAAGGCCATGCAGTAGAGATGGGGTGAACCACCTGGTCACTTTTTTGTTCAGTGGAGTGAAGCAGCTACACCTGACAAATAGCTGGCCTTCCTCTTAAAATATTCTTGGCTAAAAATTCTCCTTACAGAGAACTGTTGATGCTTCAGTATTTCTCCCCTACAAGAAGAAAATAAGCTGCCGTCTCTTCTCAGAGTTGAAATTCTGGCTCTAGAGAGGTCTAGGTTAGTCAAAAATGCAGTTTAGGGAGTGGGCACTATTTGGGGCAGTAAAGCTGGGAACATGTCCAGTGCAGAAAAAATGCTTTAGAATGTTCCTGTTTCTCTGAAGAAAAGATGTTCACTCATCTGAAAAAAGAATCCTGGGCTGCAACCAGACATAGTAGAGAGATGCTAAAATCAAACACTGCTTACAGAATGCAGAGTTTCCTGATGGTATCAGTTGGATGTCCAGGCCTTCAGTAATGGTGATTTGAAACAATGAAAGGTTAGGAGATACTTTGAAAAAACTCTGTAGCCTAGCACTTGGTCATGCATCCATCTTCCCCTCTTTATTCTTCCATGACCACCACCCCCATTACCCATCTTACTGTAGCATTTTGGGCTAAGTTTTAGACACATTTAGTACCACTAAAGAAAGCAATGCTATCCATCTATCTTCCCCCACCCCTGTTGCCTTGTTTTCCCTTCTCTTTAGCTGCTATTCCCACTGTGAAATGGACCCCAGGAGTGACCCAGTGAAATATACTTCCCCCTTTTCCTCCCTCAGCCCATGAAGAAGTGAGCAAGAAGGAATTGTTTATTATCACTGCCAGGTAAAATGCATTTCAAATGACATGCATATCACATCCAAGGAGTATAATTCAGGACTAGTATGGTAAAATAAAAAGCAGGTAAAGTGTATAAAGCACCCAGAAGTCCCCAGGGACTCTGGTACTCTGCATTTCACCTTTTCACAGGAAGGTTCCATCTGTGCTGCTCCTCACTAAAAGATGATTGCATTTTTTCGTGATTTCTGTGGTATCTGTTCTTAAACCTACCTCTTGCCTCCTCCCTGTTGCATGCCCTTCTGCACTTCAAATTCTATGGCAAAATACATTGAGTCGTGGTGGATTTAAGTTACATCATTTCTCCAGTTATAGATAAGCTATATCTTTAAATAAGTAAGGAATATTTCTGAAGAGTGTAGCCAAATGCCTGGGAATCATACTTCACTCCAATCAGTTGGCGGTGACACATAAATGAAAACATTTATGTGCCACAGCCACAAGAGATGGCACAGTTGTGAATGCCTGTGAAATGCATAGATATGAAAATAGACTTCACTCTACTTCTCACAAGGTCAACTCTCCCTCTCTCCTTGTAATTAACTGACTTGTTATCAGCTCTTCCCTAGCTCAATTTTTCAAGGACTCCCTTTTCTCATTTTGCCCTGCAGCTCAGGGTACCTTTCCAAGAGAGAGCTTCCTTTGTCTCTAGACAGCCTTTTCCTCAGGTTCCTCCAGGGATTCCAGTTAACCTTATCCTTTTCACCAGAACTTATTTACCCCTAACTTGTTCAGAAGATAGTTTTGATGTTCTCATACGAATTGAAGAGCATCTCTTTAGAGAAGCAGTGCCATGTTGGCAGACACAGTTGTACTTTATGCTGAGCCCACAGTGGTGGGTGCATTTCAGTGCTAAACGTTTGCATCCACTGAGTGTTTAATTTCATATTAATCTGCACACTGACAAATAGACCTAATCCAAACATGAATAACACGTGTAAATATGTTTGGTTGCTTATTTTTTTGTCTCCTGATTGGAAATGTGATAATAGTAAACAATGGAAGAAACATGTTTAGAACCTCAAAACTCAAAGACCTGACCCCTGAATTCAAAGGATGATTTTGCAGATGATTTTGCAGTCCAAAACCAGTTAAAATTACAGCAATGCATAGGTGCAGATACAGATACAGAGTTTTAAACATCTGTCTTTGAGATGTTTTCATCTGGTTTTAGTCCAAAAGATGCTCTCTTTTTCTTCTCTATGTGGTTGCATGGAAGTTCCCAGTAACTTTCTGCATCCTGTAGCTATTGCCCATTTTTGTTGCCATTGCATGTTTCCAGGATCTTCCTTCAATATTGATATGCCAGTGACTATGGAGGCTACCTGCATCCATACTCTGCTGCAGAGGTGGTACAACTTTTTATTTTGTTCAACCTGATACATCCTCAGAAAAACATCATACACTCAGATGCAGAAAAACATTTTGAACTCAGATGCTGTATCTCTTGGCGGGGGCGGTGGGGGAAATCTTAATCTGCTTTAATTCTCTAAGGTCTTGTATGCTGTTAAGTTAGCTGGACAGCATAGAGAGCAGTGTAGGTTACTATAAAATAAGCTGATGAAGATTACTTAAAGCTAGCTAGATAAAATTCAGAGGGCCCTAGGGGTCACCATGAGGCTGAACGTTTTTGTCATTTCTTTGAAATAAAGACCTTTGAACAATTTCTGAATGAAGATTTTTCAAAGGAATGAGGAGCCTTATTTTTTTATTTCTATTGCCTCTGGGTTGAGGCAGTCCCAAGCACAAATCCAGGCTGGGCAGTGACTGGCTGGAGAGAAGCCCTGAGGAGAGGGACTTGAGGGTGCTCAACATGAGCCAGCAGTGTGCACTTGCAGCCCGGAGGGTTAATCAGAACCTGGGCTGCATCAGGAGATGTGTGGCCAGCAGGTCGACTCTCCTCCACTCTGATGAGACCCCACCTGGAGTACTGCATCCAGTTCTGGAGCCCCTTAGACAAGAGGGATGTGGACATGCTGGATCGTGTCCAGAGAAGGGCCCCAAGGATGATCAGAGGGCTGGAGCAGCTCTCCTAGGAGGACAGACTGAAAGAGTTGGGGCTGTTCAGTCTGGCGAAGAGGAGGCTCTGAGGTGACCTTGTTGTGGCCTTGCAGTATCTGAAGGGGGCCTACAAAAAAGCTGGGCAAGGACTTTTTAGAATATCAGACAGTGGCAGGACTAGGGGGAATGGAGCAAAGCTGGCGGTGCGGAGATTCAGACTGGATGTGAGGAGGAAGTTCTTCACCATGAAAGTGGTAAGAGCCTGGAATGGGTTGTCCAGAGAGGTGGTTGAGGCCCCATCCCTGGAGGTGTTTAAGGCCAGGCTGGATGAGGCTCTGGGCAGCCTGATCTAGGGTAAGATGTCCCTGCCCATGGCAGGGGGGTTGGAACTAGATAATCCTTGTGGTCCCTTCCAACCCTGACTGATACTATGATTCTACAATCTGTTCTTTATTTCAGTCTTCTTCAAAGTGATAGAAATATAAGGCAAGATGTATTTCAGAGACCATTCTCTGTGGGGTCAGTAACTTTCCAATTAGATATTTGGCCTATTTGGGGGACTCTGTGCTGTGTTGAAGTTGTGTTGAAGCTGGATGCCATAGGAATGGCTTGCCTGTGTCCTTGCAGTTGCTATCGCATTTTTGCCTTGCGGCAATAATAGTCATAGTGAGAGTTTAGATGCATGTGGATGTGCCAAGTAGTGTCACAGAAAGAAGCAAGTGCTTAAATTTGAAAACTGAGGGACAGACTTTAAGGATCACTGATGCTTAGATTTACACCTGGATTAGATGAAAAAAGTGACCCAATAAAACTTGAATTAAAAAAAATCCTGCACAGCCATGACAGGTGCACTGAGAACAGCTGAGGGCATATTTCTGTGAAGCATTTAAACTGGAAAGAGTTGACAAAACATGCCAAAGCACATGAGAGAACCTGATGTGAAAACTTTCTGAAGCAAAAAACCCAAACTGTCCAATACCTTTTCTATTAACCATTGAACTAATTCCCATTTTTCTGACACGATGATAGCAGTTTGCATAGTTAAGACACCACACTTGTGGCTTTATTGCCTTTTAGTGCAAGTACTTTAGCTGCAGAGCAAAAATAAAGCAGTTTGATGTAATATGGATGTCTATTTGCACTCCTTTTAAGATAAACATTAGGCAATAACCATTTCTTTAGCACCTGTATATTGTTCATATGATTCTCTCTCTTGTATAGCAGCTCATGTTCATCAACATGATACATTCCTGCCCAATTTTCCAGTTCTGTCTTTCATTGAAGATATTCTTTTCTTTCTCTGATTGCTTTTTCTTCTTAGACCATTACTCTAGTTGATAGCTTCAGGTTATCATTGTATCCTATCTCCCTCTCCAATAAGCCTATGATTGATACTAATCTTCCTCATGGGACACATTTATAGGATGCAGGATGGAAGCTATGCTAAATCTTACCTTTATACATGCTGACAATTTGCAAGGTTGCACCTTATATTCACTTCAGGTAGCTTAGGGGAAAACATCAGCACCTAGTAATCATGCTTCCAAATAGAAATGTGCTCCAGATACTAGAAGTTATCTTCTTGTTCAGTCTCCTGTGCTGCTTCTGCTTGTATTTTATATAACTAGAACAGGCTTCGTTCCTATAGCTGGTCAATATCCTGTAACCAAACTCCTGTCTGTTCTTTCCAGTGAGAGGAGCCATATTTTAATTAATCTAATGGAAGCTTTGACTAGCAGGCAGTCCCTGAAATAGAGTTAATGTGCTGGAAAACACTTCACACAAGCAGAAGACTCTTCATTGACTAATGTGCTTAACTGTACTTTTTCTAAGAAAATTATCCCACTGAAAGCTTTATGGAGTGCATTTGTTTTCCTGTTTTTCTTTTCATAATATGAAGCCTTGTGTTTTGAAATTGAATTAGGTGTGTCTGAGGACCTTTAGAAAACAGAATTATTCTATTTTTACTATGGGATTTTGCAGATGCCCATCAGTATTGAACCACAGAAAGCAAAAATATTCCTTGGAGGAATAAAATCTACGACAGTCTGTTCACCAGTGTGATGAATGAATTTGCTGAAGTTAGGCTATTTTCTGTTTATGCTTATCAAATATCTGAAGGCAGAGTCCAGCTATGTAATTAACTCCAAAGAATCAATGGGCAATGAAGATGCTAATATATAACATTTGCATATTCAGGCTCCACAGCCCAAGAAACAAAGAGAAGTAATAATAAATTCATTTGTTTTATCTTTTATCTTTTTAAACAGACATGCGTTTATCTTTATGAACAGACTTGCCAGACCTTTTTTGAATGCAGAGTTTTGCTGCAAATCCTTGTTACTTGGATTTGCATAAGGATTAACAATGTTGGCCAAGTGGTATCTTCTAACCCTTTCTGTTTACTTGTGTGGTATCGGTCACTGGGATACAGTTTTGAAGGCAACTGATGCATTTAGTTCAGTGGATTATGTAGTTTGTTTTCATGGCAGATTCCCCAACATTCCAAAAGTCTAGTCCAACAAAAGTTAAAAATGTGTGTGCTCAGAGGACTATTTTTTGCCTGCCAGCATAAGGGTTAAGGAATGAAAATTCATTAAATTTGAGGGGAAGGACTGAGCTGAATATAGAAATTAAACTACACTCCTTATCTGAACACACATGTGAAAATGGCATGATCAAAGCAAAACCATCTCTTAGGTCAGAACTTGGCACCACAAAATCAAAACTCCCAGACACCTGAAAAGGGCACATACCACAAGCAACCTGAACTTGGTTGAAGTTCAAAACTCTCCACACACTTCAGTGCTTCAGTCTGAGGCAGGGAGGTCCAACTTTTTATACACAGAAACATTACCTAAAATATCTCAATAGGCATCTGAGTGATTTTTATTGTTCAGAGACCACCATTTCATAGTGTTTCAGGTAGATAGGACTTGGAAAAATATCAAGCAAACTCTTTGTGCTTGTATGTGGGGTTTTTTGTTTTGTTTTTGTTTTAATTTTTGGTTCTTTTCATACGACTATGAAAATACAGTTCTGACATCAATGTATTACAAAGCAAAAATTATCAGCCAACTTGCATTATTTTCACAGGATCATATCTCCCACAATTCTTGCATTGCAGAAATCACTTCTGAAGAGCACAGCTGTACTTCACTACTAAGACAGCTTGAATTCATCCCACAGCCTGTTGCATCAGCTTCCAGAGTTGTGAAGTTTTGGGGTTTCTATTCTACTTTAAAGTGATTCTTGGGAATTTCTCAAAGAGAAGTAGATTTGGCCTTAAGTTTATATGAGGAAGGAGGCATGGCAATAGAAGCAGTATGTATAGCTTGTTCACTAGAGGTGGACATGATGACAAGTACTTGGAGCAGTGCTGAGTGACAGGGGATTGTGAGAGCAGGAGCAGCCCTTCATGATGTGCCACCAATGGGCTGGGAATGCCTGGAGCTCCTGCAGAGGTTAGGGTGATCATTGTGACACGGGGGATTGTCTTCAAAGCCTCTGAGAGAGAACAGGGAAGGAGAAGCTAACCTAGTTGGAACAGTGGTCCTGAGCCAGCAGCTTGTGAGAAACCTGGTAACTTCTCAAAGCTACAAGAAAGTAAAAGGTTGAAACAGAAGCCACCAGGACAAAATATTGTATTACTGGAAATGCATTAATTACTCAGTGTTACTTGCAGTGGCTGATGACCCAGAAGTCAAGAATGAACCATAAATAATAAATTACATTGAATATGAGGTGAGCACAGGGTTCATTAACAGTATGTATGAAATGCTGATTAAGTTCTGTGCACAAGGCAAGAAACATAAAAAGTAAAGGTAACATACAGCGGGTGTCTCAAGCTAGCTGTTGTGCTGAGGCCAAGTACAGTGGGCACTAGGATACGGGAGACATGAACTTCCTACTAGTAGAATTATGGGTGTAAGCTGCAGCAGCAGAAGTTCCACCTCAACACAAGGGGGAACTTCTTTACTGTAAGGGTCACAGAGCACTGGAACAAGCTCTCCAGAGAGGCTGTGGAGTCTCCTTCTCTGGAGACTTTCAAGGCCTGTTTGGCTGTGTTCCTCTGTGATCTGTGCTAGATTGTGCGGTCCTGCTCTGGCAGGGAGGTTTGGACTCGATGATCTCCTTGGGTGCCTTCCAACTCCTAATATCCTGTGATCCTGTGATTTGCTTCATAACAAAACAAAACAAACCAACAAAAAAGCAAGCTAGAATGCCCTGCAATAAGCTTACATTCTCCTGAACTAGTAGGACTGTCTCTTGTAGTCTTTATGTGTGTTTTTTTTAACCATTAATATAGCCCTATACTGAATTAATTCAGTTAAAACAAACAGTTTTGCTTTCTTGTACATCAGTCTTCTTACTTCTGCCACCTTATTTTTTATTTGAGCAGTTAGTTTGGGAGCTCTTGCAGAGGAGGTTGTTGGTTCAGTAATAAGATTCAGGTAGTTAATACAGGGCAAAGAAGCCTTACAGCTTTTAATTCCAGTTCAGACGGAAGACAAGCATGCTGGTGCTGGCTAACGAAATGCTGTAGAGGTATTGCAATGCAAGAGGAAAACATAGCTGTCAAGTGCTTTATTGGTATTTTCACTTTCAGTCTCAAATGTTTTGTTAAAGGTCATCCATCCAAAAGGAATTTAGCTATCATTTAGCAGTTCTTGGTCTTTCACAATACACTTTGAAGTAATCCGTAATATTTCCAGAAATACCTACAAGGAATGCTGCTGTTCATGACTTGACAGATGACTGTCTTCTGCTGAACTGGGTTTTGGAGGGAGTTGATTTTCTATGTTGTTTGTTTTTTGGGATTTTTTTGGTTGGTTCTGTCAGCCAGATCATCATTTATAGAAGAAAAATTTTTATACTACTGATAGCGGTATGAGCTGACCCCAGGAGTCTTAAAAATAGGTCATTAAGTACTCAGTATACATTTTCCAATGTTGCTGATTTCACTTGAGAGAATTGTCTTGTTTTTTAAATCTTGACTTTAAAATCCAAAGACTTCCATAAGCAAAACAAAACAAACAAATCCCCCCCTCCCCAAACCAAACCACACACACAAAAAAACAACCAACCAGCCAAACTTTTTTAAATTGATCTTTCATTTTATCACAAAGATAATAACTTCATGTAAGAACAACACATTTTAAATCAGGAATAACGTTCTTCCATTGCCTTTTTTTTATTCCCCTTGCCAAGCAATAAAGTGCCTGAAAATAACATTTTCCTGTCTTTGGACAAAATAGATTTTAAAGTCAGTAACAGAGCACATCGCCTCAAATTAGAAAGTACAGAAACAACTGCAGCATTGGGTTTTGTTTCTTTTTGTCTGTTAGTATTAAGCAAATCAACAGCACTTACTTGGCTGTAATTCACCGTGATGTAAGTGAAAGTTGCCAGGAGTCACTTTGGCCCATGATACTTAAAGCAGTGCAAGGCTGCACTCCTGGTAGAGCCACTGAGATGTTGTCACTATAGTGAGAGGTTTATCAGAACCTAACGAAGTTCACCTTCAGTCCCATAGGATAGTTTGTCTATCCCAGAAAAGTACCATCTGTTTTTGCCGTCTTCTGGGGTTCTAGCACTGTGAACTTGCTGCCATGTTCTATTCTCCCCCTCTGCAGATGGGTGTTTAGGTGACTAGAACTGAGAGGTAATTAGGACAACTTACTTGGCTATACTTGGCTTGTTCACTAAGTGCCCTGAGTGTTGTAGAAGTAGCCACATTCTGTGTCATGTACATGTACAAGATGCTGTACATGTAGCTCAGCTACATGTGAAACTGGCTGTTTGGGTACAATGGGTACAATTAAATGTCTGCAGCTTTTACATCCATGTTCTCTCACATGTCAAAGTAATTAATACAGGTGCCATAAAACTCAACCTCGGTCTGACCCCTGTCTGGTCATTTTGAAACAAGGTTTATGAAGCAAGGGCTGCATCACCTACCTAAAATGTAACTCCTGTGTCATGGGTTTAGGTTTCTTTGGTTTGCCGTTTTTTTTTTCTCCCAAATACTACTGTAATAATTACTGTAACAAAATGCTTTCTGTGGAGTTAATGTTCTTCTGGCTTAATGGCCCCTGGTTATTCTCAGGCCATCAACTTTTCCCAGCTGGTCATCAATCCCAAAGAACTGCTTTGTACTTCCATTATTATTGCTTAAATAGATGACATTTCTGGTGCAACCACTGCCTCCCAATGAGATGATATTACAGCTTTTTTTCACCCTTGCTTTCAGCATTGTCAAAGCATTATAAACAGCTGGTATGAGAATATTGTGGCTGTTGGCTGTGAATTCCTCTAATGATTTTTAGGTGTGAGTTTTGTAGACTTCAACTGAAAGCAGCTGAGTGAGGTGAGTGAAAATTACTTGCCTGGAAAAGCAACCTGGCTGAGCCCCCATGCATCATTCAGGGAGCAGCTAGGCAATACCTGAATGTTTCAGACTAAAGACTTTTTTCCCAGAAGGAACAGTTTTCAGACAAGATCTGGGACAGATGTTTTGAGGGTGTTAATGTCTATCATCAAATGTTGACATCCCTCCCTTACTCCCACCTCCCCAAGTTTCCACAGCTCCACTGATGGCCACTCTTGTTTCCTAATAATTGATGGATCCTCTGGCAGACTTTTAAAAGGAACAAGTTGTAGCTCACTAGGCCAGAAACCAGAAGAAATTGTTTAGGTGAAAATGTCTTGCTATGTGGGTATTCAAACCCATGTGAGTTAACATTGATGCTGACTACATTTCCTTTAACCTCATTAGCACTTCATCTTGCTTTCCCAAGCATGATGGTGGAGCAGCTAGTTCACCTTAGAGCCTTTTGCTAGGTAATTCATCAAAGTGGCAGATGAAAGCTTAAAGGAAAATGAATGTAAATACTGCATTAGGAACCTTGGCTCGTGAAGGCATGAACATTTCTACCCATATTGTTAGCTCTGGATTACAATCCATCTATGTGAAAGAAAAGGGACTTTGTTGTCTGAGGAAGATGGAGATACAAAGCTTACTGGTTTTATCATTACACAAATTGTATAGGTTTGGGTTTTGGTTGTTTTTTTTTTCTTTAATCAAAAAGCACTTCATCATTCATTAGGTTTTCTCTTAGGGATAAAAAAAGAGGAAAAATAAAAGGCAAGCTCAAACTGCAGCCACATTACCTTCAGAATTAAATACAAGTTATTTAAGTAAAACACTCCCCTCGAATACTTAGGGGCCAAAGCATTTTCAAGGAGGGGACTGAGATTATCTCAAAGCCAGGTTACATCTTCTTTTCAGCTTTAGCATTTTAAGCTGTGTCTCACCACATTTGATTCCTATATCTATGTGGCTGATACTGTGTAATTATATGCAGCTGTAATTTCTCAGTGCCAGTAAACCCACCAGGTCTACACCTGGGGACATGCTAGCTACGTTGGTAATGGCATGAACAACAAACAGCCAAGGAAAGAGGCATGGAGTTTGATCTCAAGGTGCCAGAGATGGGTTCAGGTTGGTAGTACTCATCAGAGCTGACAAATACTGTCACCTCCTCAGCATGCTACATGGATCAGGCCAGTACCCCAGTGCAGGAGACAATTGCTCTCAGCGTGGTGGATCTGATGTGGAGCTTCTGAAATTAAACAAGTTACTCACCAGGAAGGTGTTGGAGTGTCATTCTTTACGCAATGAAAGAAATAGAAGATGAAATGAACTATGAAATAAATGAATGAAAATGGATTATGAAAAGAAAATTCTCATGGTCTAAAGATATAGATTAAAATGAACAAAAATGACCTTTCCAAAGAACCTCAGACTCCTGAGCAGCCAGGGTTCAGTCTGTTTGCCTTTTTGTCTGATAAGAAAGAATAAGTTACATACCTTGCATATTCTGTAATCTGATGTTATAGTTCTTAAATGCTTGAAGATACTGTTTCGTGGAGGGTCACCAAGGCATGGCTTCAAACAGCCTTTACTTCTCAGTTTACTGCATTCTTGTTAGGAAGTAGCACTTCAGGAATACTGTTAGCCCTTTGCTCCTTTTTATTTCCCATGTCGAAGAGCAGGTACATACTCCTCTTACTGTGTGCTGGTGGCAGACGTCAGCGATGTAATATGATTTATCATGCACTTTCATTTTCATGAAAGCTTATTTTACTCTCCTGATTCCGTTAGGCCAGCCTCTTGCTGAACAGGCACCTCCTGTTCCATTTTGCACTCTAACTTTTAAACATGACCTGACAAGCTAGAGAAAGTTCAGTGCACTAACTCACTGTCATGTAAAGCACACATAGACATTAATGACCAGCTCTGACTATTGAACCATAAAGGAGGCATGAGAGCACTGCAGTGGTTATGACACCAACTTGGAAATAGTGTGGAAAGATTGGACAAAGGTAGAATTCTCCCCTTAGAAAAATGTCCTGACCACAACGTTGAAAAGATATTCACAACTTTGTTTATGAGGACCTACAATTGATTATTTACTGGGGAGAAGGAAAAAAAGGACAAGGAAGATTACAAAAAACCAAGTCCAGTTCTAGCCCATTTATAGCAAGTAGAAGTATACTCCTAAGCACAGAAGCTGCTATGATTACTGTATATAAAGGAGCAGTGGAAAGGAGAGTTTAAACAGTGGATTTAACTCCACGGAGGAGGTTTAAGGGGCTGTCCCAGTTTGGGGCCACAAGCCTACACAGGACTGGAGGACAGAAAAGACTCTTACCCTTTACATGAGTAAGAGTGAGGATACTGCACACCAATTGGAAGTTTAAAGAGAAATTCTATTTACAAGAGCATCTATACAAAAGCAGTCAAGGTAGAATAAGTACAAAGCCCACTAGGCCCAAACTGGCCTCCTAGACTCCTTCACCCCTTCCACCCTCAGTAGGCCTGAGGGTAAGCTGAAACTGCCCTCCCCAGGTGGGGCCTACAAGGCTTCAGTGGGCCGCATGACTCAGTTCCCTGCCAGCCATCTCCCCAGTGAACCATGAGATAAGAACACGTCCTGTTCCCAGAGGGAAGTGAAAGGAGGGAAAGGCAGGGAACAGAAGGGCAGGAGATCAGTCGGGCACTGCCTTTTAAACTAAGATACCGGAATACGGAATGGAACAACAATACTACAGTATCCTGGGACGAGCAGGTCCAGCCGTCTGGGATGGGCCTCTGTCCCTATGGTTTTGTGAAGGCAGACCTAGGATCCCTCAAACTACCACACAGGTGTACATCTATCTTGCATTTTCTCCGTCTACAAAACTTAATGTGTCCCCAGTTACTTGAGAAGGCTGCTGGGAGAGTGACATAAAAGTCCTCTGAAATTAATATGTGATGTACATGTAAAACATAGTTACCATATAGTGAATGGGAAGATGTCTGCAACTGACTCTGAAGTATGTGTGTCTTTGCAGCCTTTGAAAATGCACTGCAAGAGTTGTGCGTTGGTAACCAGCTCTGGACACCTTCTGGGAAGTAAACAAGGTGACAGAATTGACGAGACAGAGTGTGTAATACGAATGAATGATGCACCTACGCGAGGCTACGGAAAGGATGTTGGAAACAGAACGAGCCTGCGCGTCATCGCACACTCCAGCATACAGAGGATTTTGCGCAATCGCAATGAACTCTTAAATATGAGCCACGGTGCTGTGTTTATCTTCTGGGGCCCCAGCAGCTATATGAGGAGAGATGGTAAAGGCTTGGTGTATAATAATCTGCAGCTGATGAATCAGATACTGCCTCAATTAAAAGCATATATGATTTCCCGCCACAAGATGCTTCAATTTGATGACCTCTTCAAACGGGAAACTGGGAAGGACAGGTGAGAACTTCTGTGGATATGCTAGGGAGATGTCATATAGTAGTGGAATAATGTAGTTTATATATAGCAGTTTCAGGATGTGCTCAGGGGGACCATCACACCCATTAAATCCGCTGCCTCATGAGCTGTAATGTGGTATGACATGGCAAATAACATCACTTGCAACGCTGGTGAAAAACACGCATCAAAATAATTCCTATGGAATATTGCCTCATCAATACCGGAATCTGGATATACTGTTTCTACAGACAAGGAGGCAGGAACTGTTTAAATTTTACTTTGGGGTGATATACCTGAAAGTGTTTTTACTGGTTCTGAAAAATCAGAATGGATAAGTTATGTTTTCTTATAGAGGAAACGCTACCATTCAGTGAATTATAATAGCTCTTTATTGAATTTAAACATTCTAGGAACAGCGTAGCTGTAAAGCTCCTTGTAAAACAAATAAACATTAGTCATACATTAGGTGCTTCAGAACAGTTAATCTCATATTTCCAACTGGGAAAAGGAAAGTTATTATGATAGTTACATCTTTATGAGACTGTTTATGACTTGCAGGCTGATCTTCAAATCAGATTTTTAGTAAGTGACCCACTGGAAGACAAGAATTTTCACATACAGTGTTTTAAACTGGGCATTTAAACCAAAGACTTCCTAGCAAGAAATACATTTATTTTTAATGAACTCCTGTATTTTTTACTTACTAAATATGCTGCTATAAAAATGGAACAGTCTCCACTTAGGTACAAATGAAGAGGTAGGTTTATTGTGCAGTAACTCATAGTGAGATTTTGTAGCTTCACAAATAACTATACACACATACCAAAGCTTGGAGCTAGGCTCACTCCTGTTGTGGATAGGGAGGACTCAAGAGCACAGACTTGGTTTTCTGGACTGCACAACAAAAGTAGAACTAGTGTTAGAGGAAACCGCTATTATCCTCTTAGGTGATGGCAACTGCACCTTTGCTGCCGTGTTTTACTCTACGTGGTTTGCTTGCAGAGCTCTGTTCAGTTACAGCGGATCAAATTACTCATGCGAGTTCTTGACTGATTCACACTAATACTAGAACATAGTGTAATGTGGTCAGTTTCTTACCATTAAAAGTGCTTTTCTTTTCACCTTCAAGTTGGTGCCAGTGACTCTGCCAGAGACTCAGCTGTGAGGACCACTTTGCCTCCTCTGTTTCAGTCTGGCCAGTTCTGCCATGAGGACCCAAGTCTTACTCCTTTCCTGATACTTGCTGTGCAGTTTGAGGCAAGCTGCTCTTCCTGGTTCTGCATCAGCCATCAGGAGTAAGAGTCCTGTAGCTGTGCATGTGATGAAAGCTTTTCTTTTTCTTTACAGGCACCAGGCTCAGTCATGGCCCCTGAAATATTCTCAAGGCATTTGAGACATTAATGACATTATAACAAGTTTGTAGTAGACTCAGTCACAAGCACCCTGAACTCACAGTGTAAATGAAGGGCACCTGGATGCTGGCAAAATTCATCCTCATGAACAGATTCTGTTACTTTTAAGAAATTGCAGGCTCTGCTGTGCAGGAACTGCTCCTTTAGAGGGTACATACAGCATAGTTGAAGGACTAAGAAGATTAAAATGGGAGATGAAAATAAATGAATAGGCAGCACAGAAAAAGAGAGAGAAGATGAAAAGAAACACGAGTAGGAAGGAATTTGTAAGGGGAGAAAATTTATGTAGCTGTGGGGGCAGGTGCAGAACATTGTACAGCCCAGAGTGTTTCTGTTTCCTGGGAGGTGTCTGCTGAGCTCTTGACATTAGTGCCTGCGAAAAAACAAAGGAGTGAGAGAGAAGCCTGATTGCAAGGCTGTAATAATCAAACCATTCATTTCTGTCTTAAAGATGATGGGGAAAAAAAGGTAATTGGATGTACTTTTCAAAAAAAACCCACCTGATTTTGAAATTAAGGGAAACCTTCAGATAACACTGCCAGTTAAATATACTGGTGAATGACAAAGGGTGCACAGCAATATACTTGGTATTATAAAGTAACTGTACTTGAAAATAACTTTATAATTGAATAAGGGTACATTAAAATACGTTTCAGAACTAATATTATAGTAATTAGATGAAAGAAACATAAATGAAGTAACTGCAGGAAGAGTATTTCCATAGAGATTATAAATGAGATTTTGGTGGAGCAAAAGGGCCTTTAATTGTAATTTAGTGTGCACTACAGAATTATCAGCCCAGAGTGTTAGTTCATCATATAAAAGAATATCTGATAGTTTTCCCTAATAAGTACATGACAGTTCTTCATAGTCTTTCATTACAGATGATTAGGTATAAACCCAGTATTTTTTGTGGGACTTTTGTTCAGATCTTTTATGGAAAGGCAAGACACTGTAGCCCTGTTTCTGTATTGCTGTCCTACAGGCATGATTATTTGAAGACACTGAAGTGGTACTTGAATAAGTTTTTTAATCTTTATTTCATTGTGTAGTTTTTAAGCTAGTTTGTTTAAATTCATTTCTTCTATTTATTGAAAGCACCAAATTACAGCATAAGTAAGTGTGTGTAAGCAAAAAGAAAACCAATCCAGCAGCCAGCCTAGCTGGGTTACCTGACCTGTGCCAAGCTCAGCCCCTTCAGTCTAGATATAATTATCCCCTCAGTCTTGGAAAGTAAAGTGTTAGGCACCTAAAACAGTAGCTTTGTGCAAGCTCCAAATTACTCTTAGCCTGAACACGTTCCTGAATTACCAAGCAATTCCTAGGCTCAGAGACTCTGAAGTGGCAGGGAAATACACTTTTCAGGCTTTTCCCTACCTTTTCCTTTCCTAATAATTTTGAACCAAAAATTACCATTTACCATTTTGTATTGCTGCAGTACCTGAAGATCTCTACTGAGCTTATAGCTCAGCTATTACATTGTGACAAACTGTACTCACCCTCTACAAAGCTTAAGTGTAAATTCAGACAATATATAAGGCCCTGTAATTGGAACAAATGAGATGCTTGAATCATGTTATTCTTCAAATGCTAGATTAGCCTGAAAGTCTGTAAATCAGGAGCAGTGGAAATGAATGTTCCAGGAGCTCATGTTACCAGATTACCTACAAAGGACAGGTCAGATTACCCAGGCTTCCCAACATCCATCAGGCATATTTGGTTAAGGAATTCCCTTATGTTTAGAAATGCCTTTTAAGCAGCCAGCACTGGTACAACCACTTTCTTTTTAATTTGCAATAGTTAGTTCACTGAGGAAGCATGAAACTTTGGTACAAGGCATCCCTCAGTGCTCAAAGTATCTCCCTCCTATTGCACTGTAGATGACCTACTTGGAATCAGGTTGGTCATCATTAGCTTGGGAAGCTGCATGTTGGGCTCTTGCCTGCTGAATTGGGTATTAGTGATTGCTGGCACTTGCTTGAAGTGGCTGCTGTGGCTTCAGGTTCCTGATTCCAGGACTTCTGCATTCTGCTGTTACTGGGTAAACTGTAAAAGATGGCCTTGGAAAGGGAGTCAGGACCTGGGATTCCCAGGTGACTTCTGAGAACCTGTGAGGTTTTTGGGGCCACAAAATTTCACAGGTATCAGGCAAATGTAGGTGTGGTGGAATGGGGTTAACATAGGTTACATATTAGTACAACTTGGCACAGCCCACAGCCATTTCAGTGATGGCACTGGTTTTCACAGTGCCTCAGCTTTTGTTAAGAGATGAAAAGGCAGCCAGCCACTGTGACAAGCTGTCATCAGGAATCCGAGGCCTTTTTAGGTCACAGATGACACAAGCTTGAACTTGTTCCTGTGGGATTTTTCTAGCTGAGTGAGGAGCCATTAGGGACACCTGCTGTCTCCTTCTTCAGCAGTATTTGAAAGGAGACCTTTGAATGAACTTGTTTTCTCTGGAACAAATACCCAACTTTATGTGCCTCTGTTTCTAAGAGAGGTGCCTGACTTGGTTGTGCAGAACTGCCTCTAAACATGCCTTTATGGTACCACAAGACATGCTGCTCACTACCATTTCATTGTCCTCCTGTTCCATGACTGCCAGCTCTTCCCCAGCATATGGACAGTGCAGGAACCTTAGCACAGGGCTGGGTTTTCCTCTGTGTGTCCCAGTCAACCAGTAACCACTGCAGTACCCATCCATTTTTTACACTCTAAACAGCAATGTCAAGCAAATGTGAGGAAGAGGAAATGTTACTGTTGCCATTTTGCAGCAAAATTTAAATATGGCTTGTGAATCTCTTACATCTGTGAGCATTTACATGGAGATATCTCCTATTTTGCATAAATAATGCTGGAATCAGTTGTGTTCCATTCAAAGACGCCTCACAGCCTGCAGAGAAGGCCATGAAAGGAGCTTCCCTAGAGAAATCCGCTGCAGCACTATCATTCATATTCAAAGATCCCATCAGACAGGGATGGGACTCAGGGCATGCAGAGGAGGAGAATCTAGGATGAAGGCTTTCCAGAAACAGGTGTGACTGTTACAAGTTAATATAATAATATAGTAATAAGAGTTTCCTGCCAGTAGTCACAGTGACTGGGAGCTTCCAGAAGCCAAATCGTAGACAAGGTGGAAAGAAAGGTGGTTAGACCAAGCACTTGAGGCTTTAGTAGATAGGCTCCTCTGTCTACTGTAGGAGACAGGCACTTCATCCCCCATGAGGCATCTTCCTGAGCACTTAGTGTGTAAGCTCCATTAAGCAATTACAGATGTGTATAGACCTCTAGCAGAAGAATGTAAATACAGGGCACGAACTTTCAGTCACTTAAACTTACCAAAAGGTCAGATAAATATTAACATTGCAGTGCCCAAAATGAATTACAGCAAGGGCAGTTTCTCCTTAGATCAGTCCACTGACAGACGACACTAGCAAAATTATTAAAAAGATGAATGAGCAAAGTAGTCTTGGTTGTCCAATTTTCATAACCTTTCACATGAATGAAAGAAAATACCCAAAAATTGCTTCAGATATCTCAAGAATTATTTTTCAGCCTAGAAACTTAATTTATGTTTTTTGCTTTCAGGAAGATATCCAACACTTGGCTTAGCACGGGCTGGTTCACAATGACTATCGCATTAGAGCTCTGTGACAGGATAAACGTTTATGGCATGGTGCCACCGGATTTCTGCAGGTAGGATTTACTTTGGAGCCATTATTAGTCAAAAAGGTTGAATGTCACAGATAAATATCTGAACCTTTTTTTTTTTTCCTCTGCAACATGTCTTCCGTCCTTTTAAAGCATTTAATTAACATGTCCCAAGATCTGATTCTGAACACAACAAACAGCATTTAATTAAGTTCTATAAAATATTAAAAAATTTTGTTTGTAGTGTGGGAGAATTAATCCATCTCTTTAGTTTCCTTTAGTCTCTGAATATTTATCAGCTAAAAGTAATGCAGTAATTGGCATGAAATTAATCTGGAAAGAAAAGAGATTACTGTAAAACATTTTTTTAAATTCATTTTTAACATTTCCATGTAGTTAGTAGAGGAATGGAGAACTCACAGTCATTAGTTTCTCAACTGAACCTTCTAAGTAACTTAATATCTAAGTTTAACTTAATATTGCTGTATCTCTATCACACCAATTTCAGGCTTCCAGTAAACTAAAAAAACAAAACAACAAAAAAACCCTAGAATTTGGACCCATGGAGTGGGTGATCACTCCTGTGATGACCTACCACTGTGGGCCACAAGTGGTAGGAGCAGCACAGGAATTCCATCAGTGGAAGCTAGCTACCTGATCCCTTCACACTATTTTGTAATGTAACATCTTGTGTACGTTTTCTGGCTCTGTTGTGGCTCCAGCCATATTCAAGACTCTGGAACCAAGGCACTGGTTAAAGTTTCCCACTATGCATCAGTGATAGCAGGGAAGGCATCTTCAGAACTTCTGATACTGGGCCAAAATCACGTTAGCCACATGATGGAAAGTACTGACTCAGTATAAATGAATATATGTTTTACATCAGCAATCTTTATGCTAATTCAGGTATCACCAATTGATCCATTACTCAAATTCTGGCCTTCCAGAAGAATGTGGCAATGTGCCCACACCCAGTCCTGATCCTGCTTGCACTGCCAGGTGACTCAGCAGCGCACAGAGCTGGTACTGGCAGACTGGAACAATGGCGTTGGGGTAATATTTCATCACCTGTTCACAGATCCCTTTCACAAGAAGTACTTGCTCGAACTTTCTCTTGCAAGTTCAGTAATCTCACTGGAGTACAGTTCATTGACTAATTCAAGATGCTTTTCAGGGCCAAGGGGAGCAAGGCTGCAATGACAGGTTAGCTCATCTACCAAAGAACAGGACTAGCTTTGATTTTGGTTTGAGCACTGAAAAGAAGCATTCAGGAATCTGCTTTTGTCCTGGCCATGCAGTAGAAGTCCCTGAAGAAATTACAATATAAATTGTCAACACTAAATTCTACTTTGTGAGAATTTCTACAAACTACCAAAACACTGATGGTAAATGCTGGGATGTACTGCCAGACTTCATCATGAATACAAGGACAAAAAACAAACTAGAACAGATATTCTAGAAACTTAAATACCTTACACAGCACAGCATTTCAGCTCTCTTGTCATTTCAGTTGGCCAAGACATACTTCCTCAGTTTCTGTGACTGGTCTGTCCTTACTCCAGAAGTGGCTGTATTCCAGTGGCACATGGAGATAATTCTTAATCTGATGATCTAAGAATGCAAAGACAACAGTTCACTCCACAGCAATGCTCAATTACAACTTTTCAGGCAAAGTCAGATCACCTTAGATAGATAATTTATTTTTTAAAGCCCGTTGTTTTTAAGAGAGGATAAAATTGTCACTGAGATCATAGGAAAGGCTTTTATAGAATTGATACACTGGAATCGAGGGAATACGATACTAAGTTATAATGCAGGAACGGCTGCAGTCAGTCCTGCCATTGATAGATACAATAATGCTTACAGCCTGCGTAAAAAAATCTTCACGTAAAGGTATGCTCACCTAGTTGTAAAAAGGGAAAAGGTCATTTCTTAATCATAAGAATATGAAGTGTCTTTACTTCATATTTATTCCCCAGATGATGGAGAGGAAAACTGTACTTGCCATGCTTGGAAGAAGCGAGCTATTAAGAGCTTTGGAAGGAACCCCTCAGCATAAATACAGTTAACCTTCTTAGTTTGTTCTTCAGCCACTCATTAAGAAGTTAAACACTGCTTCCATTCAAAGAACTAAAACAACAAAATAAAATAGCAGAAAGAAAGAAATACACTGTAATTTCAAGTCATGTTTCCTCATTTTCAGATAGAAAAAATGCAATCTACCCTTTAAAATACATGTCTCATGTGTGTGCAAGACGGTTCCAGGTATGCAACTAAAACATCATTAAGATCTAAAAAAGACAAAAGAACACTCTCATTTCTGTTCACAGTTAATAACACCAAATTTACAACTTCAGCAGATATCCATTATTTTTTAGGTATTAATTAGTGAAGTAAGTAATGACTGTGGGTGATCACTGCTGTGGAACTAAATTAGTATCACATCTGTAACATGAAGGACTTCTCAAAGGTATCGTGAACATCACACTGTTGATTCTGGTACAAATTATTAGCTTAAGGTCATTAACAAAATTGCTTCCCAGCCATGCAGGAAAAATAGTCTGGTGAAGGAGTCTGGAGTACAGGCTAAAGATTTGCCATTATTAATTGCAACAATGTATTTTAGATTCATTTCTATTTACTCTTACTGGACATTGGTTTTGTTTTTTTTTATAGCTGATCTGGAACCTGATTATTATAAATTTCTAGTACTTAAAAGCAAAGCTATATGTAACATCAAATCCCTTTACTTTGCTACAGATTTATGGTTTAGTAAAGGTTATCAGCTTTGATACTTCTCTCATGCCGTTAAATACATCTGACTTGCACATTCTAGAGTAAGATGAAAGCTTTTGTGCACAGTGCAAAGATTTTGGAGAGAACGTGCACCTCTCACTCTTTTGTCACAAGAAACAGAAGCCACTGCCACTTTGCTATATGTTTTTCCCCCATGCCTAGCCCTTGGTGAAGCAAACTAGCACACAAGATGGGAAGCATTTTCTTCTCTGAGCTCCCTTTGCAGCGTGCTGTATGCACAGGACTGAACACTGAACTGGGACATCAAGCATTTTCCTTGTCTCCCTAGATTCAGATTGTAGCACCACAGTTCCTAAAGGCCCTTCAGTGCTGCTGCTCTTTGTGGCTGCTCAGCAGCTTTGGTGGGAAGGGCATAGAGAAGCCTTAATGCAGTTCGTGGTAAGTCCAGTGTTATGAAGGGGCAATTAATTAATGTGAGATTTTTTTTTTTCAAAATCAATATTATTAATTTTGATATTCAGAACTGTCACTGCTCCTGACCACTAATTTTAATAATAATGGGTTCTTTGCACGGTCATGGAAACATTATACAGATAATAACTAGATCTAGAAATAACCAATAAAAATATAAACATTAACTGAACTGGATTAGAAGATTCTTGCAGCCATATACCACTTGTGGTCAATATACTGCTTGGACTCAAGGAGCTCCTTTCTGCTGATGGTAGAATGCTATGGTGAACTACAAGAGGCTTTAAGCAGTATCTCCTGGCTCGCGGGGCTAGCTACACTTCAGACAGTACCCAAATGCTTTCAGGGAATTCTGTTACTGTCTTATTGCTGAGGCTTCTGATTCTTCCCAGGCTTTTGGGTGCTGAGGAAAGGAGGCAGACAATCTCTGACCTTACCTCCTGGCTCCTCTGGATGATCTGTGTTATGTCCAAGACGTGCTGTCTTGGCAGGAGACTTTCAGGTGCAGGCAGGATGTCCTGCAATGTGCAGCCTTAGCACAATGTCGTGCTGGCTATGCAGGCCGATCGTGTGGAGGCATTTAGAGCCTGTTCAATAAGGCAGTGAGGCTGTATACTGCCAGGGACAGAGAGCAATAGCAGCAGGCAACAGCAGGCATGAATACAGTGGCAGAGCACACTGTGTTACCTGCTCAACTCTTTTTAAATGTAGCCGAGACTAACGGACCTTTGGACACAGAATAGCCAATCAGAATGGCAGTTATCCAAGCTCGATTGTATTAGGTGAAGCCATAGGCTTGCTTTACCCAAATCTGGGATAAGAACAGGCCTTGTACAAGGCAGGCACAAGCCAAGTGTTTGTACCTTGTTTACCACAGGATGTAAACAAGTCTGGGCAGGCCAGAGTCCTTAGACTCACTGGTCCTAGGTTCTTTTGTCTTCTTTCCTGTGGTTCCTTCTCCCCAGAACAGAAAGAGGGAGAGCTGAAAAGCATGTCTGGGCAAGCCAGGACATGTACAAGTTCATGAGGCCCATGAGGCCTACCATGACAATCCAGTCCCTGAAGTATCTGCAGCAGTGAGACGCTGGCTCCCTGATGATATTCCTAAGTGCTCATATTCAGAGATACCACCTGATACTTGTGTGTATAAACAAGAAAAACTCAGTGAAGGGAGCCCCCTTTAACCTCCTACCTCTTCATGGACCTTCTAGCGCTCATGGAAACCGAAAGCTTAATTTTAAGCCTTATTTTAACTAATATGAATAATTTTTGCTCCAGTCAGGGAGCCAGATCATTTTCCTGTAAGAATCCTCATTTAACTGCTAGGCCATTTCCCATCTGTGATAATTTGCTTGAAAACTGGCATTTGAAATCCTTTAATTTATTCCATTGGGTACAGCTTTTAAATCTAGTTTTCTTGCCTTCCTCCCTCATTTGCTATTGCTTTAAATGCAAAGAAGCGGTTGTTGCTAGTTATATTTCTGGGGCTCACAATAGAAGGAGTGCTCACGGGATTGTAAACTATTTGAGACAGTCATCCCCTTTGGTCTCTATTCTGAATCTCACCTCGTTATCTTAATAACTTAATAACAAAACATGGAAGTGGTTTGCAAAACAGGGCTAGTGCAGAGGTGAATGAAATGGGATCCTGGGCAAAAAAAATTACGCAGAAATCCTCACAGTGCTGGCACAACACCCAGCCTATCACTCAACGTATTAATGACGCTTCCGTCGCCCTTCAAAAGAATGATTTTTTTACAAAGCATGTGAGAACATAGTTTTAGTGAGTTGATTTATAATGGCTCTTCACTTTTAAAGGAAGAGGTTGACCGTCATGTGATAGGGAATGGCCTTGTTCTTCTGCCGTGTATCTTTTCAGACACTGCTGTATTTTCAGCTTTCACTGTGGGCGGATACCATCTGTGGGAAAATGTGCACTGAAGTGGCAAACAGTAGATGACTGACATTGGGTACCAGCACTCACACAGTTGCTGTGCTGGCAGGCTATTAGGCAGGAAGAACATTCTATTTTACAGAGGAACTTTCGTAGATTCCTCCCAGCTGTGATATTAATATGCATGCAAAGTCTGACAAAATACTGATTAATGTCCAGTATCAGTCAGTGATAAAACAGCATCTGTTTTAATGTTAATAAATGAGGTGGCAAGCAATTTCCGTATAGAAATTACTCATGCATTTCATTTGCTGGTGACACAAGCTAATTGCAGAGTTAGAAGATAACACAGTACAGTTAATTTGGGTTATGGTGTAGTTACTCAAGCCAGAGTTCAAATCCAGACCTTACTGGCATGCAATCTAGGGGGATTCAGAACTCTCACAAAAGCAGAAAGACTTCAAACAAAGCGTCCTAGGTATCAAACTGCCTTTTAGACTTCCTAATCCTAAATGCAGCATTTGGAATTTATCCTCAAAACCTTAATTGGCTGCAAAGTAGTCTTGCAGAGAGGTCCTTAAGTCACCAGCATTTTCATTATTGCACTGACTTCACTGCCAGTTTTGCCAGTAGACCTGCATACAAACCGTGACAGCACTCATCAGGGGATGCCTGGACTAAACATGGTGCTTGGACTGCGTTCCTCTGCCTCTTGCCTGCCAGGCCCATGCAGCAGGTGTTTCTGGACTGACTGTTTCTGATGGAACACTGCACAAAATAGATGCAGACTTCAAGCTTTTGCTCTGTACCTCTATACTCTGTGGTTTGTGTAGAGAAAAATTTAAAAACGTGTCCAGCATTCGCATTCTCTTCCATGAGGAATCTTGCTCCATGCCATCACCCATGGCAAATTTCAGCACACAGCAAAGGAATAAGGAAGAGTCATGGAGTGATTGAGTTCCTGTCTTCTGCACTTCCAGTTGATGTTCTGCAAACTCAGTGCAGGCCTTCATTAAAAAAGGAGGTCAAGTGGGGCATCAGAGAGAGGATTCCCAACTAAACCAACCCACAGATACTGAGGCCAGCAGCCTCGCAGGCTCCATTTGCAGTATTGGACCCTCAGCAGTTAACTTGCTTCCTTTGTGACTGCATTTGTTCAAAGTCTGTTGGAGACAGAATTTTAACTGTACTAATCCTAACTTAAAAGCTATAAATTTACAGTGAGCAGTACAGGTTTACCCTTGAGAACACAAGAGTAAAATCAGCTTCAGTGCAGCAAGGAAGAGCAGTCTAAATGAGAGGCAGAGGCCTATTTGTCTAGTTTCTCCTAAGGAAAAATAAATCACATCAAAATGTGTCCTGTTAGATTTACAGTAACCATATAGATGATTCATTTAAGAGATTATAATAAGAGATGCAATGTATCAAAAATGTATGTGAAAAATTAATTGAAGATTGAAATCTACTGGTTGTAATAAAAGAAAAGTATTACATTTCTATATGAAGGGTGTTTAAAGTTACAAATACACTCTCTGTACACGAGGTATTGAAAGATTTCACTCCTGTGTATTCTGATGAGAATACATACAGTAAATTTAGAATCCATCTTATACTAGAAATGTAATTTTATTGTTACCCTGGTCCTGTAAGATTGATCATCATGTTGTGTTAGCAGGAATCCATCTAAGGTATAAATGGAACACATCAGCAGTATTACACATTGCCACTGCATATACAATATGGTTAATGGTAAAAATATGAAAAATTAGAGAACTGGGTAGGTGACAGAATTACACAGTAAAAATAATGACCAGGACAGAATACTGACAGATTGTGGATGCATTCAATTGAAAGTGAGCTTAAATATTAGCTCTTCAAAATGAAAATAATCAACTCTAGATTAGAGTTGACAGCCCTGAATCTGTGTGAGATTTCTTGCTCTGTACTAGTGCCCTGTTCAGCTCAGGCTGTAACACAGAGCAGTTCCAAGGCTTCAGTAATGGCAATACTGGGTTTAACTTGTCTGCCACTACAAAACAGTTTGTTGGTTGTAACTGTGGAGGTGGGTACAATTGGGTTATTCTGTCTGGAGAAGCTGTCTCTCTTCAGATTTTTGACAGGGGGTTGCATAAGGTCATGTGCCCAAAGTGAAAACATAATGAGTCCAGTTTAGAGAATAAAATGAAAGAAGAATTAATTTCTCTGCCTTATTGTAATGCAAATGTGCCTTTTACATAATGTAACATCAAAACAGTGAGGTCAGAACTGCTAAAATTTATCCTAAACATCCAGTTGGTCTTTGGCATATCCTGTGTGTCACCACATGATGGCTCCTCTCCTGCTGGTTAGTGCTGTTGGGGTCACAAGGTCAGAAGGACACTGCGGGTGAATGGTTTTAATTTTTAGCTTAGATACATGAAAAATACCTTTGTAAAATGAAAAAGAACTAATTTATGCATCAGACATTTGATTATAAACCCAACAATAGTAGACTGTATCACTGACCCAGCATGCAGGTACAGTCATTGAAGTTGTGCACTCAGAACCTCATACACCATGCTGCGAATGTTCAGCTGAGCCGATGTGACACACATAACCACCTCTCCTCCATCTTCCCCTTGTCTTTCTTCTCCCCAGTTCAGTAAATATCTCTGCAAGCCTCTTTACAAACCACAGTCTAGATAGATAGAAATCTCTTTAAAGCAGTTGGCTTCACATTTTAGAGCAGTAACACAACTCTTCAGCAATCTCCCTTATTTTTGAGTTACTGCTGTCCTTTTTTGAACCGGGAGGAGAGGATTAAAGGAGAGCAACAGAAAGAGCTGAGAAACACCTTTGCCCTGTTCTGATATATTAAATATGCAAGAAAAATACAGTTACCTAGAAATATGGTTTAACTGGGAGAGAGAGTGGATTCGAGCCCATCAGCTTAAAGATAGCATCTTTTCAATCAGTAAAAAAGAATATCTCCGGCTTCCATCTATTTTCTTTCTTCCACAGGGATCCTAATCATCTTTCAGTACCTTATCATTATTATGAACCTCTGGGACCTGACGAATGCACGATGTACCTCTCCCACGAGCGGGGCCGCAAGGGCAGCCACCATCGTTTCATCACAGAGAAACGAGTGTTCGAGAACTGGGCACGGACATTCAATATTCACTTTTTCCAACCAGACTGGAAACCAGAACCGCTCACTGTAAATCACGCCGAGACTAAACCGCTGGTCTGAGGGATGAATGCACAAGACTGCAATCACAGTCACTCACTGCATCCGCCTTTGGGATGTGGGAACTTCTGGGACAGCAAGGCAACCTGGAGGAGAAGGGTAACAGGATTTGCAGCTAATGACTGCATCAACAGTCAGGAAGTTATAATGAAGGAGCAGCGCATAGCGAGAGTACTTTTCTGTCAGACTGTGTATTAATCCAGTATATAGCCTTTTTTTTGGCCTTCTGACTTCCTGTGTGTGTACGTGGTTTGTGAAAAACAAATTGAGTGTCATTAATGGATGGTTAATTCATTACAGTTTTTTAAAGTACAATGCCACTGGATTTTCATAGTGAAAACTTAACAGCATTTATTTAATGGAGGTTTTTATGCAACCTAGGCCAGTATTTTTCTAATTCACAGTTATGTGGCTGTTTAACTTTCATAATCTTTCAACTCCAAAATGAGTATTGCTGATGGTTTGAAAGGCCTAGCTTTTTATTTATAGAACTTGTTTGAAAAATATGATTCTGTAAAGCATGTAATTAATATTTGATCTGGAAATGTTGCGTTTCTTTTAAAAATTTTGGGCTCTGTTCCAGCCTAAAGCCTTTAACAGCAAGAGTGGTCCCATGTGCAGATCTAGCTAACTTTGCATTTTGACATCTCATGCTAATAATGAAAACAGTAGTGAAAATTCTGTTTGATATTAATGTGCATTGGCTGCTCTGCTATCAAGCTGCTGTTTTTTAATTAGGGGTGGGAGGAAGAAGGGCAAAGTTTATCCAAAAAATTCACTGCTTATAGCAGCATGCTTTTCAGTGAAGAGACCAGGCTAAGGCTGGAGGGTTTCTGTTCTGTTCTGCCTCGTGTAGTCCTTTGAGAGACTGAAGCAGCATCCCTCCTGAGCCAACAGACTACAAACCGGGCAACAACTGCTCCAAACATGACCAGATTTCTGAAATGAAGAAGTTAAACTACCAAGTACTACACTGTCAGCTATATTAGCTGAAAAGATTACAAAAATCTCTGCCTTCCACTGTTCCAAAATCATCACTGATCTTGGAAATCCTGGCTTATATTGAAGTTGGGATGAAAAAATCTCTACGAGTACAAATGGTCCCCTTGAAAAGAGCAAAGTCAGCAGTTTCTTTGTGAAGTGCATGCCAAGTCCCTGTGAACCAAAGGGATGGACAGTGCTAGTGCTGTACATGGAACCTCACAGTGTGAATTCCTGGGTTACATTTGGCTTGTGAATAAAGAAGCTTTCAGTTACAGTATTATTTTCCCTTTTGCCTCGCAAGTATTACATCTCTGATTTCTTCAAAGTAATCAGAATAACTGTTGCATGAAATGTTAGATCTCAGGTGACAGAAGGCGTCCCTCATTTGAGGCTTGACAGGGCCCTGGGCAACCTGATCTAGGTGAGGATGCCCTGCCTGCTGCAGACAGCATTGGACTTGAAGACCTTATGAGGTCCCTTCCAGCCCACACCATCCTATGGTTCTATTACATGAATGCTAAAGCTAGAACAAAGATACTTCTGTAAAACAGCTAAATCTGAGAAGCTAAACCTCAGACGCAATAAGTAGAACTGGGGCCAAACAAACTCACTATCACTTAAACCCACTTACAACCTTTTGTCTTCCTCTTTCCAAAAATGAATAGCAATAGCTGCAGCTGCCCAGCAGATACCTTGATTCCCTGGGGACAAAGTGAACTGTCCTGTCAGTGTTACACCTCTAACAGGCCTTTGAGAGCTACTCCCCTTGCTGCAGCCATCCCCACAAGCAAAGACCAAGAAACTAACCTATTCTGCCTTAAAAGCTTTTTTCTCATGTTCTTCCTGGTACATGCCACTCTGCATACAAACTGAATGCAAAGCTCTGCTATTGCCAATTGCTTGTAACCTGTCTCTCGTCAGCTGGTGTTTAACTCCCCTCTTTCACTGATTGTGTTTTATTCCTTCCACTTGATTTCACAACATTCTGAAAAAAACAGAATGGATTTTGAACTTAAGGTGATCCCTTTCAGTACATGTACTGGGGCATGTTATTTTGAGCATATATTGCTGAAATTGATGGGCTCTACCGAATTCACTTACGGATCATTTCTAACGTGACTGCAAGAAATGGTACAGTTCACAGTAGGTCCTCTGATGCCACCACCCTTTTGTTACTTTGTTATTAGTAGTATAATAATAAAAAGATAATTGTCATTCTAATACAGAGCTCTTAGTTTTTCCATTAATTGAGAGCTGCAGGATGTCTGTGCTAAATGTTTAGTTATGTTATTGTTAAAACCAGAGCATCTTAATATAGGTTATATTGACCTACTTTTAGTATTCAGCAGAAACATCAGGACTTGTCAGGCTCCACTGTGGTTGTTTCCTGCCTGCAAGACTGGCCCATACCAAGTAGATCAGAATTAGCATTTAGAAAGTGAACAGACATGTGAGAAACTGACCCTGTATCTCCTAACTTCTAATAGTGAAGCTAAGTGTTGTAAATATTGCTTCTTCAGTTTCTGTTAAGAACATCTGTATGTTTATGTTACCCCTATACACATCTGGTCTCTAGAAACAATCCCAAAAGTCACTTGAGTCTCATCAGCCTCCTGTGAAGTATCAGCAAGTCTCCCCATCTAATTAAAAGCTGCATGAAGGGGTGTTTCCTAAGAGTAAACCACACCTGCGTGCATAAAACTCACTGCAAAAAGCAGCTTGGGAATGCCATGGAGACAGAAAGCTTTAAGTAAGACTGATCACACAGATTTATAGGGAATATAAATCCAACCCAAGAAGCACGAGTTTTATAAGAGTGCAAAAGAAATGTAAATAATGTTTTAAGTGCTGCAATTTTAATTTACAAATTACTGATGTGTTTTTTCTGTACAAGCACCATTTCTGAACTACCACTACATTTCAGCCTGGAGTAAGTTTTACGGCCTAGTTATAAACCAAACAGACTTATGATGGAAAATGCTGTCAGACCACAGATAAGTAGGCATTGCTGCCATTCTCTGGTTTATGCTGTCATCTCGCGCTCTTCGCTGTAATGTGATCAATTCATTATCTTCAGCATGCATCATTTCATGTGTTAAAAATCATTGCAAAACAGTGTTTACAGACATCAGCAGTTTTAAGATCTATGTTACTTTAGTTCTGAACTCCTTGCATACCTTATGCTTTTATGCTCGGCTTCATCAGAGTAGCTGTTTTTCATCTCGGAGAATCATAGCTCTTAGGCTGTGCTATGTGCAATCAGAATTCAGGACGATAAAGAAAATATCTCTGCAACTAAGACAAGAAAAACACAGCCAAAGCTTCCTGTTATTTTGGCACAATGGCTGCCAGGTGACCAGCGAACAGCATCATAATGCAAAGCAAAAACATCATGCGCCTTGACAAAACCTTTCACCCAAAGTGATAAAGAACCTCAGAATGACAAATACATACTGTTTGTTTCCAGGTAAGAAGGAAACTGAAGAAGGGGAGGTTAGGAAACTTCCCAGGACCAAGGTGCAGCCTTAGAATGAGATTTTTAGAGCGATTCGGGTGTGCTGGCAGCTACCCCAGGAGAACATACACTGGCAATTCCATATATTTTTATATACATAAACTAGCATAGAGTGGTAACATTCTGCAGGAGGTTCTAAGCTGGGTCATGTTCTGCAATACTTGCCAGACTTCATGCCAAAAAAAGTGATATTTTTTTTTTTTACTCAAAATCATTGTAAGGATGCAAGGGCAAAATAATCCAAAAATAGCTGGAGAAACCATTGTGAACTGGGGTGAAGGGAATCGAAAGAGTCAGGAATAAAGGATGGCTTGTGCCCTGGACTATAAAGATCAAAGTCAGCTGGAGCAGACACGAGTGGAAGGTTGTGGCTCCATAGCTATGGTTGTCCGCCACAAGTTTCTTTTCAATATTCTACAAACCGATCACATGCCAGAATAAATGTCAAAAAATACTACCAATCAATTCTGACTAATTACAGTTAATTGTTTTATTTTATGCAAGGAGTGGCCATTTCTACTTCAATTAAAAACGTGGGTTAGAGACTTAAAAAAAAAAACAGTGAAATGGTGAAAGAGTAGTGATAAGACAGGCAAGCATAGTGTAAAAGAGAAGTACAGAAACCTTACAGGTATCAGTACTTCAGCTGCCCTGGGCCATCAGATAACACTCTTCACTTTGAGTTTCCAGCTGCCTCCTGCAGAAGCACACTTTGCATATAACAAGGCTAAGATTTTAGAAGGAAAAAGGAGGAGAGGGGATGGGAAAAATAAGGGCTATCCTCTTGTAAAAACACCTAGGGAATGTGAAAGGGCAAGAGTCCGAGGTGGTGAGAAATTTCTCCATACTGAAGCAGAAAAGTATAAAACTCAAAGGATGTTTCATAAAATGGCTATAAAATGGCTCTGCTGATGGTAAATACCATTAAAACTGCTGAACTGTTAAATGCTTTCTACACTGAAAATTACAACAAAGTATGAAATGTTAGATGATATCCTTTGGCCACCATGAGGATGGAGTTTCAGAGTGCCTTCTATGGCAACCTTCTGGGGCTTCCAGCAAGAATCAGCCTTGCAACCTGACAGGAAGGGTGCACACAGCTGTCACAGGGACACACCTGCACTGTCAGCAGACCAGGGAGCCATTTCTTTGTATTGTCTGTCCTTGAACACCAGACCAAGCCAGATGATCAACTCCTCAGCAGATCATCAACAAATAGTGCCCTTGTTCACCATGGATTACTTTGACCAGGAGCTGTAAGGAAGACAGAAAAGAAACTACAGAGAAATAACCTCTGCAGCTCAGACAACTGGATGGAAAACTGTAACAAAGAACAGAATTAGCAGTCATAAAGAAGATACACTGGATAAAATGCAATGCAGCTTTTGTAAGAGAAGTCACATCTTATAAATCTAGAGTTCTTCATAGCAAGTGGACAAGAAGATACAGGTGATGAATCCACTTGGAGTTCCATAACTAGTTTTTAAAAGTATCTCTTAAGAGTTGCAAAAGAAGCTATGGTACCATGGGATAAGAGAAGATCCTCATCTACAGAACTCATCTGAAAAAGGGGAATAAGGCTAAGAGGATACATCATCAACTTAAGATTAGAAACAGAATTCCATGGGAAAATGTCACAGTGTGTTTACTCTACTGTACTCTTCCTTGGCATCTACCACAGGCCACTCCTAGACACAGGATACAAGAGCTAGACTGTCTAAATAAATATATACATTAAAAAAATTAATAAACCAACAAACAAACAAAGAAACCCAAAAGTTGTATCCGGTGAACATCAACATGTGCCCGAAATGCCAGTTAACATCTTGCCATACTCACACAATATGCTGGGCAGCAGTAAGATTTAACAACAACTGATTCTCATTTTACTGAAAGCAGTTCCAAAGGATTTAGCTTAGATGGACCCTTTTTAACAGCTAAGGAAACTCATCTTAGTAATTTGGTTTCTCAGAAAAGGTTTATCTGCTTTAGGAGATGCCTAGTGATGTTTACATCTGCCAGTTTCTTTACACAATCCATACAACTGTTTATGATAACATCAGTTAGACACTAGATACTTGGTGAACTACAGGGAAGATAAAAGGAACAATGCATATTTAGCAAGGTATAAGGCTTAAGGACATTACTGACTTCACTTTGCCTATCAGATCAGTTGGAACCTAGTAATGAGCATCCACACATACAGCATGACGTGAGTCTGTTAATAGCAAAATGAAGGGAATTCTGAAGGGAACCATTTGATGTAGCTGAGTTTAAGGCAAGAACTTGGGTTAGGTTTGTGTTTAACAAAAGAGGCAAAAGAAGTGAATGGATTGATAACCTGTGAGGATATGTTTCTCCTCATTACATCTTCGCTGTAACCAAGCGGCACACAAAGACAAACCTGAAAGAAGTTACTAGTATTCAGTGGGACTGTTCACTTGCGTTGGACAAAGCAGCAACATGTCCCACTACAGTATTTTCTTTGTAATATGGCTATACATCTGTAGACAAGTATTACACAAAACACTGAAAAGCTGTTCCTCATCACTCCTCTCAGCTACAGAAATGAGCAACAAAGTGCAGAAAGCCTTCTATACACACACACACAAAACCCACCAAAACAAAGGACTCCTGCAGAGAAGGGCATGTAGAAGAGCAGTACAAAACACAAACCTAGACTGCAGTGGTACACGGCCACTCCACTTGCATTCTAAAGATCAAAGGAGGTATGGAAACACTAAAAATCACTGCAAGTTGAGCCGTAGTATTTTGAGCTACAAATTTAGCCTGAACAGAAATGCCAGTACAGAATAAGTAACCTAACTTAAAAAGCAGATGTTACCATTGAATGCTTAGTGCTGCTCTTCATTGGTAAACATCAAAGCATTTGACAAAGCAAGCAAGTACTGTTACACTAGAACTGGATATAAAGACAAAGCCTGAGCTTAAAATGCCCACTATACACAAAATCAGTGAACCTTGCCAAACACTTAATATATGATAGCATTACTGCAGTAGGTTCCTTTGCAGCAAGAAAGGAAAGACATTTAGTCAACACTGATACTGAGACTAGTATGAGATTACATGAATATCCTACATAAACCACAGCTCAGCAGCCTGGTCTCTACAGAGATGTGTTACCAAAGTTATGCAGTGGTCATCAGTATGAAAACACCTGGTGAGAAATAGCACCTCTGCTGGAGCTTTGCCAGCACTGCTCTTACACCATCAATGCAGGCTGTTGCTGGCATAGCATGTTTGTTCAATGGACTGCTGTAAACACTGCTGCCAAAATAACTTCTGCTGACAACTGGCATCCCTATTAAGCCTGTTGGCCAGAGCAGCAAAACTGCCTCAGACATTTGTGCATATATTTTAAAAGAAAAAAATTACATTCAAAATTTGCATGGGGGAGAAAACATGGCACAATCAAACGTTAATTCATACACATCCTCACAAACTTTGAACTGAAACTTTAAACACCATCAATTTCAACACTAAATCAGGCAGAAATTCTCATTAAGGGAGAAAAAGTAACTAATTTTAAAGAACTTGCAAGTGAAATTAGTGCTATGAAATGCTGATTTCAGAGTATACTATGTGGCCTGTACAAGAAACGCATTTCCCTACAGCATGTTAAGTTCACAGAAAGCAGAAATAGCAGAGTGCATGCAGCAGAGGATGTGAGCTTCCATGAAAACATGCTTCAGCATTGGTTGGTTTTGTCCCACATTTGCCTTTCACCACTTTGGAAGTGCAAAAGCTATTATGTTCATTATTGTACAGAAGCATCAAAATGATGATTGAGAAGAGTTTTTGTGGCACAAGTGAACGATGAGAATATAGAAAAGAAAATTCTGCAGGACAGCCATTGCTATTGAGCCACAAGTTTTCACTGTTGGCCCCAGTCTGTCTTTGATCTTCCTATTCCTGGGGAATACATCTGAATGGATGAGAAGGCACTTTCATTTTATGGGCTGCTATTTTTTGTAGTTCATAACTTTATGGATAGATTAGTCTCTTGGGTGAAATTTTTTACGCTTGTCCTCAGTCCAAAGGTGAATTAGTCTGGAAACACAGTAAAATTCTACCAGGTCCCAGAGAACTCTGTCACAGAGCTGGAGAAGTCTGTACACAGAGACAGTGAGTTTTCTGTCCCCCCACCTCCATCTTTGTCTCCAAACTGTACCATATACAAAGGTTATTTCTCTTTGAATGCCAGGCTCCATAAAATGCATCATCCCCACTTCATGAACTGCCTTCCACTTCATCTGTTTTTTCAAGTCTAAATAATCCTGAACTTGTGGTTCTCATTCACAGAAGAATTTGTTCACAACACAACAAATTACTAGATCAAATACAAGTAACTCTTTACCCCCAACTGGCAACATCTTTTCCCCACCTATACTGAAGGAGTAATTAGCTCTGTTTTTTCAGGGGTTTTGGGCCAGAATCTTCTTTTTATTCCTTCTCACTAAGCATTTATCAGAGAAGAGAAAGTAGAAGCTCTCAAGCTTCAAAACAAACTTGAAGAGCATGCTGCTGGTGTCAGGAATGTAAGGGCTGCAGACTGTGTTTTCTGCCTCAGTGGAACAGTCTTTCAAATCTCTCACAGAAATATTGTAGAACACCTCTCTGTCCTTACTGCTTTGCAAACCCTTGCCACCCATGATAAATTCACATCTGAGTATGGTTTTCACCCCTCACAAATCACAGGATATTAGGGGTTGGAAGGGACCCAAGGAGATCATCAAGTCCTATCCCCTTGCCAGAGCAGGACAATACTATCTAACACAGATCACAGCAGAACACATCCAGACAGGCCTTGAAAGTCTTCAAGAGAAGGAGACTCCACGACCTCTCCGGGGAGCCTATTCCAGTGCTCTGTGACCCTTAAAGAAGTTTCCCCTTGTGTTGAGGCAGAACCTCTTTTGCTGCAATTTACACCCATGGCTCCTTGTCCTAATCAGTTATTTAGTACTATGTGCAGCTCGGCCCTGCTTTGATGCCCCTCTGAAGGCACATTAGACCACAAGATCCATTTACTTCCAGTATGCTTTGTGGATGTGGTATCTGAAAATGGAAATCCCAAACTGCTGAAACAAGAGATGGAAATGGGCTCCATTTGTAGACACTCAGCAAGATTGATTCAGAACCACATTACATTTGCTTTTCTGTAGCCAGTAATGAAGACCAGCTTTTAGGAGGTAAACAATCAGCTAACATCAATGAGCCCACTCTCTAGAAGAGAGGCACTATCACTAATGGTATTTGTATAGATACTTTTGAATATTTTTAACAGTCTGTGATCTTTGCTTATGCCAAGAAGCAGCATTTCATGCTGATAATCACATAAATACAAAAAGACTGTTGGCACAGACCAGTGAAACACTAATTGTTTCTCACTACTCAGGCTTCCTTCTCCATTAATTTTTGTGGGAATCTCAGTTTTCAGTCTGTTATGGAAGTGTAGCTTAGAGTTCTATTTGTGTAAATGTTTATGCACGGTCATACACAAGGGTGTTCTCAAATGAACACAGCAGTCCACAGACAGTGCAGAAATCAAATGAAGTGCAGAGACATGACAGAATGTGTGAGTATAGCCCTACTGTTCACCTACTGCTTCTTCAGCTCAGTAATGCATTTCACTATGTGAGCTTGAAACAGCTGAAAAACTGAGACATCTTACATTTTTTATCATCTATGAGTATTCTAAACAATGAAACCCACTACAAGACCTGTCAGTTATATTTTAGAGAGTACAGACAGGAACATACAAAATTTTGCAAGCATAGGCATGCTTGGGTCACAAACCTATCTACACAGACTTACAAAATGCTGACATTTAATTCTGCTCTAAAAGTTTCTATGCAAAGAAACATCGAGAAAGTGTCATCTGGCTTGTTTTCTGAATTCCATTTAAAAGATCATCTGTGCACAATGGAGGAAGCATCTACATTGTCTGAGCACACTGTTTGGCCCACAAAACAGAAATGGTTTATCAGTGAGAACAACCCAGCTGGTTTCTAGAGCCCAGATCCCAAACTGAGTTTGAAGGGCTCTCAGGGAAAATGAGATTACCAACTATAAATAGATACATACCTACACAAAACACATTTACAGATAATTGTGACACTTCCACACTTGCTCATCGACTACAACTATTCATGGAATAAAAGTTATCACAGTATAGAAAATACTGTCTTGTACGTATAGCAGAGGCAGCTTCATGATGACTCAGAATGATTTATCTCAACTACACATTTTGTGCACTTAACGTTAGCAATACCCAAAGCAGTTTGCTGCGTTCCAATCAAATTGTTATTCTCACTTCAATTTAATCACCTTCACAGGCACACTTATTGAGTGCTTATATTCATAAACTGCATTTTAATAACCCACTTAATTGCCTCCTTTTGCCCAAGCAGGTAAGACAGCATCTTTGGTGTCATCTGCTACTTGGTACAGCTGAGTTGTGAAGACATTTCTATTTATCACCTCCTGCAAAATGAAAGAGAGGGAAAAAGAAAAATGTAATATGGCCTGAGGACTGTGTGTAACTGCCACTGAAGTAAGGCACAAAGCTTTATCAACTTCACTTTAGCCACTTCTTAAAGTGTGGCAAAATTTGCCAATAAATATTTGATTAAAAATATTCATGGCAATTGAAAAAGTGTATCAAACACTGGATTAAAAAATGAAAGCTAAGTAAATCCTCCAAGAAATTAAGGATTTCTTTCTATACCATGTCTGTGCCTATCTTCTGTAGTGTGTCTCTGTATTTCTGTACAATAGAGCTTAGCTGATTGCTGCATTAGAAATAACGAGGGATGTATTTATCACAGAACTATAAGGACAGTGGTGTAGGAATGCATTTGTTTTAAATAGAGATTAATTCCAAGTCCTGTTCACTAAAAAACAGCAAAGAGGCATAGCAGACAAGTGTTTACCTACCTTTATCCTCCACATATATGGAGGAGAAAACCCCAACCAAACAAAAAAGGGTTTTAGTACATAAGAGAGACACTACACTGCTGTTTTATTGCTCTCTGGCATCAGACACTAGAAACAGCTGGTAGCCTCAATGCCTGCCTCCTCTGTGGCATTCCCAGTCAGTGCATGCAGGTCTCTCACTACCTTTAACCCAAGACTGTGATCCCACAATCAATCTGAAAGAGAAGAAATAAGGACAACAAAAATATTTATGTACTCAGATTTGTAAGTTCTGTGCAAGATGAAAATGCTCAATACTATATTCTAAGAAAAACAGATCGGCTTTGACCGCTGTCATTACAAGTAACTCTTAATAACATTTAGAGTTACATATGTAGCACTGACATCAAGTAGGCATCACAGAAGCTTTATTGTTACTATACATGCACAAATTTCCTCTTCTCTAGTATCAATATACTACACAAACAAAAACCTTTTAGCCGACATTCTTCAGTATATGTCCAAGGCAACAAGAGGCCAAAACAGAATTTACAAAACCTAGGTGCTAAGGGTCATTTCCCAAGGCCTCAAACTACAGAATACCACAGTACAATTCATAACATTTTTCATCCTCATGCCAGAGTCTGTTTCCTTCTGTGCAAAAACCCAGTGCATCAAACATCCTCAAAGTTTCCAACTCCATACTGCATGGACTCAAATTATAACACCTAAGAAGAGTTCCCAATGGGTATTGGTGGAGTTGTAGTTTTACCTTTTTGGGCTATTTTTGGAAGTAGATTCAGTGAGGTCATCAAGTATTTTTGTTTCACTTTCACCCTCTCATAGAATCCTAGACTTAAAACTGCCTAAGGTAAAGGGACTGATCTAAGGGTTGTATTTAACAGGGAAGGAAAAAAAGAATATGAAAAAGAAAAATCAATATATTATAGAGTGGTTTTATTTTTGTGAAGAAATCTTTCAATATATCATGCCAAAATCTGCAAAGTGGCTTAAGTTTTTATTGGCAAAATGACATCTTAAATAACTTACTGCCCAACATCTAGTTCTTTAGTGATAGTTTGGCTGCTGCTAAGATTTGCTTTGAAGTATGGGGAAAAGAATTTGCCCATTTACAATTCATAATCAATCTCAGAACTTTTGTTACTGTATTTATGCCTCCATTTTAAAGTTTAAACAGAAAGAAAAAATGCTCAGAAGAAAACACTGCAATGTTTAAAACAAGACAAAGCTGCAATTAGAAAAAAAGGTCTATTATTAAAACCATGTTGGATTCTTTTCAGAAAGAGGGGCAGAAGAGATGACTTTAAAAGAACCTTTAAAACCAAGATCTCAACACTGGTTTTTGCTACAACCATAATACACATTCAGAGAACCCAAATAATTAATCCAAAAGGAGCAGCCAAAGCAATCATCTTGCTTGCTCAAATTCAGAAGATGTGTTTCATGTGCTTGATTCCATACGTTTTGAAGAAAACCATGATGATCAATGCCCAGAGTCCTAAAATAAATCCTCCAGGAGGATGCCAGTCCTTTTGTTTTGGTTTCTGAAAAAAAAGAAAGAAGAACAAAAAATTCCTACTCAGTTTTTCACAATAAACAGACACTGTGTTTACCAAGTGCAAAACAAAACAAACCAAAAGAGAGAAAAACATCCTTGCAGGACAGAAAATACCAATAAGCTGTATTTCTTCATAAAGCAGAAACATCTTGATGTGTAAAGCCTAATGGGAGGTGAGCTGCAACTCAAGCAGGTCAAGTACCACGAAAAGGCCGCTAGAGCTGTGCCTGAGACGCCACGCTGATGGCATGCATTAATATTGTGGGACACATTCAAACTCATTTATTGAGACAGAATTTCTCCTATCTGGTCTCATGTTAATATAGGAGAAAAATGCTGTGAGTATGAAAAAAAATCCCAAACGTTCCTACAAGTGAAAACCCGAAAGAGAAAAAAGATAGGGTTGTTTTTCCACTACCTACAATGTTTTCTACAGCTCCTTTTGTACTTAGAATTATGTGAATAAACAGGTATCTAACCACGTAAGAAGCTAAGATTAATAGAGGAATATCATAAAACAAAATAGGATTGTTTTTAATGTCAATCACATTTCCCAGGGGCCTCGTTGAGTCTAACTGCCTTTCCTTAATGTAGAAATATATTCTGCAATTCAAATACCAGTCCCTTCAACAGTGTTTTATCTTCAGTAAAAAGCAATACAATGCAATTTGTTAAGGCCTTTTATATCTCACATTTAGCAGTTAAGATGAGATAAAACTTGTCCTCTTCCATATATATATCTTTAAGAAAAATTCAGATACTCCATATTCAGTGAGAAATGGATTGCAGAACCTAAGAGCTGCTATGTGCCCCAAGATGTTTCTCTGGGGCTAAGAATAAGGTGAACCTACATGAGTGCTTTTTTTGGTCAAGAATATCATGGTGAAAGTATCGTAATTGCAGTATTTAGTATTATAACTCAGTCCTTCATGACTGTGCCTACTATTCTTGCCCTCAGCAGATATGTTTTGTGGATCTTCTAGGCAGGCAGAGATGGTTTACTATTACAATTGTAAATGCCAAAGTGGTTGCTGAGCTTTATTTCTGCCTTGATGAAAGATCTGCACTATTTTTATTTCTTGGATAGAATAAGAAACAAAAGGCACAGAAAGCATTTCAGGTTTGTGGAACTTAGGTCAAATTTACATTTTTTTTTCCTGCCACATGAATAACTCTTACAAAAGATGTCATTGTTTCAATTTCCATAGAACTTTGCCTACAGAAACTTGTCATTCTCCACCAAAAGTACCAGGTGGCTGGTGAACTTTAATGCAGTAAGAAACAGTTTGCAGTGTCTGTTCTTTCAAAGCAGCTTTCCTATCAACAAGAAAACAATGTTTGTTGATTGCTCAGCTCCCATTTCCTCAGTTACAGAGCTTTAGCTTTCAGAATTTTCTTTAGATACCATGCTTGCAATTAAAACATGTAGCAAATAAGCCACGTCACCTGAGACACCCGAGGAACTCTGCACTGTAAAATATTAATGATTTTACTCTGATACAGGAATCAGAACCAGCATTAGAATTAACATCAACGACAACAAAAGCAAAGACACCAGCAGAGATGGTGTCTATATATGCAAATCACTCAGTTTCCTAAGAAGCACTCATCAGCTGCAGTGTACATGCTGTCGGTAATCTGCCACCTCACTGATACTCACAACCATGCATCTCCATATAAACATCTCAGAAAATCAGCTCTGCCTGTTCAGAAAGGCTGGCAGCCACCTCGCTTCTGGAAGTAACAGCATGAGACACTTCTCCACACAAAGCAACTTTCTTGTTTAAATCCTCCTAATTAACCCATAACTTTACATGCATATTGCAGTGCCTGTTTCATCAGTCTCTTTGTACTATCAATCTCTCTTTCCTTGGATCTCAGACAAATTCCTTACCACAAAGTGGCACCTGACCCTTCTAGACAAATGACTTCAATTTGCAGTCAGTGACACTAAAAGCCTCTCTCTCCTATTTTGTATAGAATGCGTAATTTAATTTCTTTAAAGAATTTATATGAATAAATATTTATAAGGTGATCTATGAGTATGGTTTTACATTTTGTCATGCCATCTACTGAAGCCTCCATGGAATTCCACAAGGAAATGGAAGCCAGTGCAGCAGTGTCCCCACACCAGGAAACTGAAGGCATACATACAGTTGGTTTAAAGACACGGGATGCAATGCTAAAACACAAAAGATTTAAACCATGAAGACACCACAAACAATACATACGAGGCTATCTGTGCTGGAGTTATGTCATTAGTATTTTCAAAAAATAAATTATCTTAATGAGAAAGATTTGCAGAACCAGAAAATTAAATTTACACATAAATATTAAACTACAATAAAAGGGCAAAGAGATGCAACTCTGCTGTACATCTGTAAGTCAATGGTGAGGTTAATTGAGCACAAAATTACATTGAAATATGCCAGTATTTTCCACTAGGGGCATACAGACATCAAAACCTTATGAATACCTAAATGGGATTATACAGAATCATGTTTAAACCTCCACAGTATAACCACAAGAGCTGAAAGAGACATTTTTTTTCTTTAAATTAACTTGATTATAGATTCCCAAGAAAGTCTGTCACTGAATTAAAAATATCATTAGCTGTCAAAGTGACAAGTTCACCCTTCTACAATCATAACAAATATGACATCAAATACTTCAATAACACATGGTTGTCCAGCTGGATACAACAGCTAATCAGCAAACACCACTGAATTTCCTTTACAAAAAAGCTGCATCTTATGCCTGCGAATCACACCCCTCTACATGCAAGGTGAAGTTGCTGCTTCCATAAATTATGTCAGCAAATTGTACCTGTCACATAAGCTGGCAGAGAGCTTTCAGCCAGCACCACTGTAACAGCAGACTTAACAATTCGGCCCCCTTGGCACAGTTCTGTCAGTACCAAAAGCACTGCCACAGTGTACCTATGTCAGAAAGGAAGTGTGACATCACTGAGCTCTCAGCTACTACAGCAGTGCTGCCTAATGCAGTCAGGGGCCAAGGAAGCCTCTCCATCAACAGATCTGAGCCTCAACTGCATTTCTGCAGAAGCTGCTTTTACTGTTTTGTGCAGGCAGGTGGGGGAAAGTCAGAGAAATCTCTCCTAACAGAATAAACTATTGAAGTAAGAAAGAAACTCCTCAATAGCAAATGGAAGTTTCTCTAGATCCACATACTGGAAAAAGGTGCAGAAAAGGCAGAATCTCTTTCTATGCCTATACCAATCCTGTGGCCATAAAAAATTCCCTAGATAAACTGCCCCTTTTTATCAGTTTTAGGATTTATCAGAAAACATTAGTGAATATAAACTTTTTCTCATATTCCTAAAAGCAATTATTTTAGTATTCATCCTATGAATATTGCCTAGTTCAGGGTATTAGTCCAGAAAATCTCTGTTAACAGGCAGTTTTTGAAAGCCAGGCATTTTCTCATTTGCAAAAAAAAAAGTGCTAAATGGACAAAAAAAACCTTTAAGTCTTGCAGTATTTTAATTTGCAATTAATTATGTATCTTTATTATGCTGAAACTGATAGAAGAATGTGTACTATTAAAAGACTACAGATTTGTTGTTGTACTTACAAATTATGCATAACTTTCTCATACTTGAGACTGAACTAAGCAGAGGCAACAGATCTTCTGGCTCAAGATATTCTGCCTTTCACTACTGTGGTCCACACCTAAACACTCAGCACACCCAGCAGTGTCTTCGGCACTGGTGTGTTTAGGTTTTGTCATTTATGCCACAATAGGACCTCACTACAAATGCCCTCTTTTTCCCTACAACAGCAGCATATAAAAGTCTACAATGTGTCATGAACAAATACATTTAGCAGCTTAAGGGCTAGTCATTATTGAGTTGCTGGAGATTCCAAATTAGAAAGATAGGTAGCTAAGCAACAGCAAGCTTCCTCCTGTGAACAGTTTTCTGTTGTATGGTCTCTAGTTCTGCTAGATTCATTATCCTGTGGAACTTAAAAGCAGTTAACAGAGAGTTGCTCCAAGTACTGTAATTAAGGAGAGGATAAAACAGTGTATTTTCAAACTGGATGGGTCTATAGGGACCTGAATGGAAAGTATCCAAGACTTTCAGTGAAGGTGTTCCATAAAGCATACAATATTTGTTACTCCAATTAAAATTAATTTTATGGGGAAAAAATAAAAGATATTAAAGATGAAATTATATTTAGATTAAGAATGGTATCATTTATAATGTTGGATCAGAAAATAAGATTTAAATCACCATGTATTGACATGGAAAACACTTAAATATTTAACTATAATCTAACCATCCCTATAGTCCTTTTCCAACAGAACTCCCTTTGCATTAGGGTAATCAGCAAGGACAAAAATAATGGCATAGAAAGATCTGAGTTAAATTCAGAATCCACACTTGGAAGGTAACAGTTCATACAGTCAGGAATAGCAGCAGTTACCCCCTGGAAAAGGGCTACATAAATTCATCAGTCTCCTCCAGCATCTTACTCCAAACAGAGCTTTATGAAAAATGGGTAAAACCTTAAAAATTGAATTACTGTGCACATCATCCTTAGAGGGGATGCCCTCCCCAACCTGAGGCAGATGGTCTGTGTTTGTACCATGAGTGCAAGCTATCCATAGGTAACTGCACAAACCCAAAACAGTTCAAGTGCTGTGTTCCAGCAAGTCCACTGAAGTGGCAGCTATCATATTTCAGTCAGTCCCTCAAATTCTCTAGTTACAGTGCAGAGTGCCCTAGAGCCAGTTTTGGCCTGTTTTTGGCAGCACACTGTCATGGTAGGCCTGATAGGCCCAAAATAGGCTTATAAATGTCCTGGCTTGCCCACACATGTTTTTCGGCTCTCCCTCCTGTTAAGGGGAGAAGCAACCACGTGAAAGAAGACAAAAGAATCTGGAGCCACTATATCTAAGGACTCTGGCCTGCCCAGACTTGTCTTGGTCCTGTGGTAAACAAGGTACCCACATTTGGCTTGTGCCTGCCTTGCGCAAGGCCTGTGCTTTCCCAAATTTGGGTAAAGCAAGCCTATGGCTTTGCCTAAGATGGTCAGGCTTGGCTAACTGCCATTCTGATTGGCTATTCTGTGTCCAAAGGGCAATTAACCCCGGCCCACATTGCTAAAAGAGACACACAGGTAAATGCAGTGTGCTCTGCTGTGCCATTCGTGTCTGCTGTTGCCTGCAGCTATTGCATACTGCCTTAATGTTTGCCTGGAAATTTCACGTGCGCCAGTTTACTGGGAACAGACTCTAAATGCCTCCACCTGATCGTCCTGCATAGCCAGCATGACATCGTGCTGAGACTGCACATCGCAAGACATCCTGCCTATACCTGAAAGTCTCCTCCCAAGACAAGAAGTCCTGGGGATACACAGATAGTCCAAAGGAGGTAGGAGACAAGGTCAGAGATTGTCTGCCTCCTTTCCCCAGAAGGCTAAGAAGAATCAAGTTTCACCGGCCGACAAGACAGAGTTCCCTTAAAGTGTTTGGGTACTGTCTGGGACTGTGGCTAGCCCCAAAGTCAGGTAATAATGGTTTTGTGAGTAAATACTTAAATGCCTCTTTGTAGTTCTCCTTTGCCTTCTGCCATAAGCAGAAAGAACTCCTTGAGTCCATCTAGTGAGCAAGCAGTATATTGACCCACAAGCGGCATTTGGCTACAGGAATCTTCTCTTCCAGTTCAATTAATGTTTATATATTTTGCAGGTTTTTACTAGATCTGGTTATTATCTGTAAAATGTTTCCATGACCATGAGAAGAACGTATTATTATTATTAAAATTAGTGGTTGGGTGTGGTGAGAGTTCTGAATATCAAAATAAAGATTATTAATTTCGGAAAAAATACAATCTCACATTAATTAATTTCCCCTTATAACACACACATGGTACAAAGTATCATGCAAGATTCTGGAGCTGCCTGGCAGACAGCAGCAACTACAGTACTGGGGAGGAAAACCTTGGACACACCCTTCTCTGAAATTCTCCACCTCTACTACTCTTGAGGGGTCAGCAAGCACTTGAAGGGAAGTGAAGCAGTCTTGCTGCTTGTCTGTACAGTGCTCACCATCATTACTAGATCATCTGGATGAATTTTGTATTTTGTGGGGTGCAAGTTTTGATGACTTTTTTCTTGGTCATTCTCCATTTAAATTAACTTTTCCATTTCTCCATTGCAAGAGTAAAGATTCCCTTTCTTCTTTCACAAGATACTTAATGTTAGGGTCTGTGTTACAGACCAGTATTGATACGTGAAAAAAGGAAAGACCTAAGTTTCAAAACAGGTTTCTGAAATCCAAGTTCAACCCCAGATCTGAACCTGAAACAATCCACCTGCTTTTCATCTCAGGAAAAACCCACAGATCTGAAAATGAAGGAAAAAAGAACTCTTTGGAAAAGCCAAGTCTTGTGCATTGCACTGTGCCAACATTATACTTCTTAAAGGCGCTCTGCAGCAACTCAGGTTTGCCTGCAGTTTGACTTTTCAAACTGGGTATTCCTTTAAATTGTTATTAGAAGACACACAAAGTTTAATTTCAGAATAAATTTATCTGTATCACTAGCAAATCACAGCCTGAAGTACATCCTCACAGCTTTTAGTGGTCACTATGTGCGCTTCTTGTTTGTCAGTTATAGTTTGGATTTGAGGTTCTCATGGCGGGGGAGGAAATCAAATAACTTCAGCCATCTCGTAACGCTTTAATCCTCTTTTGTGCCTACAGCAAGATTAAAGTCACAGGAGAACTCCAACATAAACGCTGCCTGTTAATCTGCAAAACCATTTAAAGCACTTGTGTCTAATCTCCCAGTTTGTATTTATTAACTACAGTTCCATGAGTAACAATATCTTCAGTATTAATAAAATACTGAAGAAAGTTCACTCAACAACAAAAGCTGATGAAGGATACCCAGAGAGAACATCAGTTAAATTAACATACCAACGCCAACAACTACATTTTAAATATTTACCTTGAAAACTGAATAACCACTGTAATATAAACTACAATACTGTTATAAGAGCTTTAGTTTTTCATTTCCTTCTAAAAATACATAATCTGTAAGGGCTGCTTAGAAATGAACTTTTACTTATTCTCTAAGCATTATCTCACGGCATTACACAGCACTTTGAAGTGCTTTTAGTGGATTAAGAACCATTTTGAACAGGCTGCCCAAGGAGGTGGTTGAATCACCAACCCTGGATGTGTTTAAAGGTCATTTAGATGCGGTGCTTGAGGATACGGTTTAGGAGTGAACTTTGTAGAGTAGGGTTGACATATGGACTTGATGATCCCAGTGGTCTTTTCCAACCTCAATGATTCTGTGATCTATTAATCTTCCAACCTGTGACACAATACATATACTCTTCCACTAATTAAAGGGAGTTTTCCCAGCAGCTGGAACCCAATGTAATTTAACTCCCAAACAAGCCAGCATCTAGATGAATGATGCCCACCTGGCAAACACAAAGGGTGTTATACCAGGGGGCCTCCAAACCAAGATGTGTGACTTACTACATTCAAAGCTAACAAACACATCTCTGACTGGCAGCTGTAACCAGTCATACCTTTCTTCTATAGAGTGGCAGAGAAGAGGTCTTACCTATTCTGCGCTCCTACATGCTCAGCCACCAGTGAGTTACATTTTGGAACTCCTGCATGCTTTCAGGTTGTATTTAGAGAAAAGCAAACAACCCTCCACTACATCTATTTAAAGTATGTTAAGGAAAAAAAAATATTCTAATCAAATTCATACTTTCATATGAAGCCATGATCATGATTTTTCACAAAAGTGCACATAACTCCACAACAAAAGATAATAAATTACATTTGCAAATGCAAAGCATCATGCCAACTGAAGCATGCAAAAACAGAAGATCAGCAGCTTAGGTAGGCTCAGTATTCAAAACATGGCCACCACCACTTTAAGAAAAAAACAACATTGCATTTATAATCAAATAAACAAGCAGAGGATTATCAGCAAAAACAAAACTAAAGGTGCCAAACCACAGACAGAAAAATAAACTTCTTGAGGTCCTTACACTGGAGGGGGTCAGAAAACAAGGAAAATAGAGACTAACAGTGCAGATCTCAGGGGAGAGGACCTCTGAACATGATCAACTTGCTGTTACTGAAACTCTGGGTTAAACAGATCGATATACCAGCTATAAAGAGCAAAGGAGGTAGCTGCTAGAGAAACAAAGATATTTTGTATTTGCAATAATAAAATCATGTAAATAGAGCCAAGCTATTATCAGAGCACTGTTTTTCCATGCAGCATGCACCGCTCACTTTCCCCTAGGAAAAGGTTATCTCAAAGTCTTCTACAGTACAATCTTGTTCATACCAATATGTCATGTTGCTAGTGGGAGCAGAACCAAAATGGATCTCTCAGCTCTGCAGAGACAAGGCAGTATATGCAACATACGGGCTCCTGCCTGTTTTGGTCTGGGATGATTACTCCAAATACCAGCCTCACTCAGCCCAATCTTTCTCTGGAGTACAGAACTTCCTCCTTGGATTTCCCATAGCATCTCTCTGGATCAGTGTGAATCCATTCAAATACTTTAAAATGAATACGCTCTCAGGTAAGTTTTTTCCTTAATCTCCTAAAATTAATTGTATGCCTCAAAACTTCCATTATGAAGTACAATTTTGATCATTCAAATTCAAATGAAGTTGTCTCTGTTTATATGGAGAATCCATTAAGTTCATAAATTATTATGCTATTCATTTCAAAGTAGCAGTGATGCTTCTAGCCACATTTTTTTTCTGCATATCCCATGAGTATCTATTCATTTATTTCCAGGTGACAGGCTGTATTAACAACAGATGTTAGACAACATTAGATCTTACACTCAATATGCCATATTGAGTACAAGATCTAATCAAATACCTCAACACTACATTGCAAGAAACTGGAATCCACATAAATATTCCTTATTCGCTTAGCTTTTACTGCTCGTTTTTTAAATCTCTACCACTACAATCTCAAGTTCTCCTTTGCCCTGAGCTGTGTATCACATTATACAAGCATGCAGCAGAGCTCCACATTTTCTAGCTCCAGCTTGCAGAACTCAAAAACAGCAATAGATTTAAGAGGCAGGCATGAAAAGAATGGATGGAGAAAGAAACAAGGCTGAGGCAAAAGGTGCCTGCACATTTATATGAGCAAGATCAGAATATGTCTGTGTTTTTATTGAAAAAAAACAATCACTTATTTTCAGTGAGAAGTCAGTGTACTACAGCAGGTAATAGGTCAGTTGCTCCCCACAAACACCTACATTTTAAAGTCAATTATTGTACTTAGTAATGTCATACTCATGCCACACAAGTGTTCTCACCCAAGTTTATGTTGCATCTATCTCTGTGAGCAGCAAAAAAACCCTACTAATCTGAAATGTCAACCTAATGCTACATAGGCTCAAAAACAAATCATAAAACATGGACACAGCAGTAATACAGACACTTACTTAGTGGTTGCACATAATTGCACCTATGCCAGAAAGTCACACTTGCTATGTTGAAGAACAAAGAGTCTCAGCCAGCAGTTCCATTCCTGCAAAAGGTTTTTGTCGGCAGCTGCCATTAAGAAAGAACGGCAGATTTATGGTATCATAAATATTCACTGTTCCCACATCACATTTGCATGCCACTAGGTTCATTAGTTGAATGCTACATGGGCCTTAAACACACACCATCTTTCTGGAAGAATGAGTGAGTGTAGCTGAGTAAATCCCCTCCCATGTGCCCACAGGTAGTACGTACACTATCCACATCTTTACAAAAAGGTAAGTCTTTAAAACAGATTAAATGACAGTTTGGCCAATCAAGTGCACCTTTCCTGCCTACCATCTAAACTAAACCCAGATTACTGCCATAATGATGTCATGTTGTCATTCAGTCCCCTGTAAGGACTATTCATCTGCTTGCCAGCCATGTATTGGTAGATGGTCTTTGGCGTTAAGTGCTCCCTCCCAAAAAAAGGTGACATTCAATACTTTGTTAACTCCCCACCACTACAGCCAGGCTTCTCCAAGAACACTGGATCAGAGGAGACAGCTGTCAATGTACAAGGCCTCTCAGTGTGGGGGAAGGAGCTGAGGGGAGGAGAGCTGTCTATGGCAGGGTGCCGCACACCAAGCCACTCACAACAAAAGTAATCACTTGAACAAAGCTGAATCACAACCTCGTGCAAACAACTGCACAGGAATGTCAACACAGGATGCTGTCTTGTCTGTCCAACAGCGTGAACTCAACTAATCCATTACTGGAGTCTTCATTCATTTACCTCTTCCATTCATTCTTCAAATGGAAATGATTTCATCAAATTTCAACCCTCTGAATTATTTAGGAAAACAATTCCAGACAGTGCACTAGAGAGCAGCCTGCCAATATCCCTATCTCTGGCCATTCATCAGTCCTGTCAAGAGCTTGTGAGTTAGGCTGTCGTAGTCCTCACAGTATGCTATTGAAGGATAAACAAAATATAATTAACAACATCAAAAAAAAAAAAACCAAAACAATGCCACCAATAACACTATGATTAGATGGTTAAGTGGCATAAATAAGTGAATATACTTGCAGCTAACAGGGCTTTCACTCAAGGAAAAGTGTTCAGAAAGGTACCTGCTATCACAGCCCTGAAAAATACATCAAGGTAAGATTGATAACATTTATTTTTCTTCTCATCAATGTCAGCTTGTTGGAACAGCTACTTTTTATGCTGCATAAGTTCAGAAGAAATATAGACAAAAGCAAAACCTAGCAAAACTGTTACTGCTATTTTACTACTCACTGAAATACCATTTAAACAAACACTGTCTATCACAGAAGCTTTCATGTGTAAACAATAAAAAATAATTATTAATAAAAACTCTACAAGCTTATGTGAGAAATGAAAACATTCCAGAACACTGAACCAACACCAAAAAAAAAGGGAATTAAATCTTGCATCTTAGACAACCTACTATAACATACGCCAGTAATCTGCTTTATGTAGAAATGTCCTGATCCTGCATGTATTTAGTGGCAATAAAACAAACTAAGTCAAGAATTTCATCTTCCACTCAAATAACACATTGTGACACACACAAACATTGCTTCTAAAACCAGTGCAATCGGTATTACGCAATAAAATAGCAAAAAAACCTATGAAATACTTTGTCCTTTGCCTAAGGATCTAACATGCGTCCTCTCCTTTCCCTGCACTCCACACACACATATCCATGCACTCGTCTCTCTCATTCCTGGCATTATTATTCCAGGGACATATAAAAACCATATGAAAAAATGTTGTAAATTTGAGACCTAAGTCTAACATCCAGGATGGATGCTGACCCTCCTATCCACGCTTCAGCTTACAAAAATGGGTAGCTCCCATTCACAGCTTTTGGGGAGAGAAGAGCTAAGACAGAATCACACCACTCAAAGCTACATGTTAAGAGAAAGTGTGACAGAAAGTGACAGAAGCCATTCAGCAAAACCAGGAAAGCTGATAAAGCACAATAATATAGCAGATCTGCCTTTTCACCAGTTTCTACTGCAGACAAAGCCAAAATATTCTGAACAAGATGAGCGTAATTCGGGGATGTCAAAGGCAGCTCTTCCATAGCCCAAAGAGACTTCTGCAGAAAAATTAAGACAAAATGCCAGGGAAGAGGCCCTTTCTCTGCCTATAAAAACAGAAGTCTTACTAATCAATGGCCACTTAGGAGTATTGCTTACATTTGCCAGTAGGTCTCATTCCAAATGCAAAGCTTGTTCCAACAAAGGCTCCTCCTACAGAACAGCAAAATGAAGCAACTCTGGAACAGTATTTCTTCTGTTAAATACTCTACTTAGTAAAAGTGATTTAATTTACCATTAAGAGGTTTTGCTAAATCAGTTTTCCTTTAATTAGGGAAGTCCTAAAATATACTTTGGTCAAGCATGAATCTTAAATTACTACCCTGGTACCAAGTAGGCTAGTATGATATAGAAAAAATTTATATGTTTTTAATTCAACAAAGACTCACAAAATAAATGTAGCAGTAGCTCTTCATTCTATATTTCAGCTTTTAATTTATATTAAAATACAATGAATAAAGTTATTAGGCAACATTTTTGTTGGTGATGCAGACTTTTGCTCGGACTGTTTACTATAATAATAATGAGCATGATAGTCTCTACAACCTTAAAATTCTACTGCTAGGAATTATGCTTTCTCACTAAGGTTTTTGTGGCTTAATTGTCTTACTGTAATATTGATACTTGGTACTTAAATGTAATTAAGAATAGGGGAACCATTCTTAGAATACGATTCCAATCCATGAGGTAATTCTTCCTCACTATGGTATGAAAATTTTCATCTACTTAATTAGCACACCTACCTCTCTCAAGCTTAAGTGCACCTTATGTTTTATGATGGCCCAAGCTTTAAAAAAAAAGAAACCACAACACATTAATTATGCTTCCACTCAGTTGTATAACTATTTTAAATTGTGTGAACAGTTAAGACAAAATTGAAAAATTACCATAATAGGCTTTTGATACTTCCCTGCTTAAGCAAAAATTAATTCTAACTCCCTGTTTTTATGCAAAGCCTTTATAATTTCTCTAATCTCAAGTTCCCATGAGAGAGAACATAATACTTTCAAGTACAAGAGAGTGAGGCTTGGCATCTTCTCTTTTTAGTTATGCAGTTTATTTGATGGAAGTCTGAACTGCTAAGCCTCCCTTTGTGCTTAATATAAGCCACCCTCAGTGGAAGTACAAGTTAATTTAAGCAAAATTAAGTTTTAGGAAGAATGCATTCTCTTGCACAGGAAACTTCACTAAAGCAAAGCTTTTTAAAAGGTAGCATCCATTTCCTGAATTGCTCTAGAACCTGTAAGAAAGAAACTAGAAAGAAGCAACATTTTCAAAAGCTACATGTAAAACACCATAAACATAAAAACAGCCTAATGGAGTAATTTATTTATCATTTTACTGTATGGTTTTCAGTTTTGTCTCGCACCGTGCATGAAGATACTCTACCAATGTAATGAATTAGCATGCTCTAAGTGTAAGACATTAAGCATCTTCTGTTTTATTAATGGTGACTATTATTAAAACCTACTGCTTATGTTACAAAAGTAAATCAGCTATACTGCTGGCATACACTTCCACACACACTAGAGGATGTGTGGCTCACATACTGAATTCACAGAGTTATCTCATTTATTTCTCTGCCCTGAACCATAGTTCAAGTATTTGTAGATCAGATACTATGCTACAGCAGCACATGGTGTATTATGATGCCTGCAAACCTATTAAGGTCACAGAAAGCTTGTGCATATACTTAGTCTATTCCCAAGTGAGGCAGAGATATATTATTTGCATACCATTATGCACTGAAAACCTATTCAGTTATCCCCACTGGAGACAACTCACCACAGTGACCTAAATAGTTTTTGCTTTTCCAATATTTGAAGGAACAGCAAATAAATGGGACCCAGTGCAGACAAAACCAAAAAGATTCAGAACACCTAAGAATCCAGCTTGTAACTAACAACTGCAAACGAATGCAGGCCACTGTATCACAAAAAATCTCGTGGAAGAATGATGAAAAAAGTGAATTATATGCTTAATAAAGGACTTCAATGTTGGGAGCAAAAATAGCAGGAGGGGATAATTTTAGCAAAAAATGCTCTGACCTTACCCAAGCTTATTATGATCACAAAGGAGAGCAAAGAGTCTCAAATCACAGAACTCACTTAAAAATAACTTACTTATGTGTGCAAAACCAGCAGCAGCTCTAGTAGCTGCCCAAAACAAAGCAAGACAGCTATTGATATTTTATCTATAGTACTCTGCAACAATTCATATGATGTCAGCAATTGAGACCCACAGGACCCATACATATCATTTCTTCAATAACAACTGTAATACCCTGCATAATTTCTGTAATCATGTACGTGTACTAACATATCAAAATTGTCCTCATTTATACTCCTCCCATACTTAGGATATTTTGATTAAACATCTACCAGCCACTACTCAATTCCTTCTTTTCTAGTCACCCTTCCTAGTTTCAATGCAGCCACCAAGAAGAGAGAATATGAAGTATCTATGTACTTTGCACAGAAAATCATAAGAGATTAAAATAATGGTCCTTTATGACCTTTGTCTACAAATCAGAATCGCTCCCTCCTAATCTTTCTTCGCTTTTAGCCAACATGCTATGTGAAGTTTACTTGAAGCTGTAAGCACTTCTGAACCTGTCCCTTTCTGTAAAGCTCCAAGTATAGCTGCAACACAACAGAAATAGTAAACGGAATCTTAAAAACCACAGTTATAAGCAGGTTGCAAAGCACACCAAAAGAAGATCGTGGCACAATCAGTCCAAAGGCACCACAAAGACACAGCAAGATGAATAGTGCATACTGAAAGGTTTGTTCTTATAGGATCTTTGAGCATATGGCTGGTGCAGCTGAAAAAAAGCACAAATCACTTTTTTGAACATAAGAAATATAGTAATTTTTAGAGTTCATGGACATACAGCTACTACCAACCTTTCAAATGCAGCTATTGGAAGTTCAGATGAGCAAGCCACAAAGATCTACAGCACTCGCCATAAAGCCTAGCATCTTACAGTGACTTCCTTAACCTCTTCCTTTATTTTACATGACAGATAGTACCTACTAAAAATAAATTCTTACAGGAACAACCTCTTAAAGAAGCTGCAAATCCAACATAGCACCTCTAACAATTACAGCTAATACTGATCCAGAGTATCTTCTCATAAACTTTTTAATAGTACATCTGTCAATTCTATATGATGGTGAGTATGAAACTGATGTTTCTTAATCCATGAAACGGATGGCACTACACACATATATAATACCTTACATTACCAATATTCTCAAGTGCAAACTGAGCACTCCATATGCACAAAAGCCTTAAATCTATTTCAATTTTCTAGAGTAACAATTATTTTCACCCGCTCTTGAGAAATATAAACAAAAACTTTCAGGGAATGTACATACATTTTATTAGTTTTGACTGATACTATCTGTTCTAGTTGGCTTCAAAACTTCTGTAGTCACATAGCCAGTCAGGCTGAAAAGTGTGCTTTTTTTCCCCCTTAAGCCACATTTTTCAGTTCACTGCTGTGCTGAAAGAGCATAGGGCAGGGCACTCAACAGGAACAGCAGAGAGTGGTGTGTGGGCAGTCCCTACTTAAATTACTCCAAGCTGCCTGTCAAACTGATCTCCCATCCTGTGCTACAGAAGGATGGAGATATAACACCAGTTCTTACACGTAAGAGTTTTCATAGGTCAGAGAAAGACACAAGACACACAAACTGAACAGTATGGTACTACACTTTTGTCTGAACTGCAAGATCTGCACAGCCTAAACTGGTCATTTTGAAAACACTGCATCAGTTGCATCCATTTCTGCTACTGCATCTCCCTGAAAAGGTGACTGTTTTTGAGGGAGACCATGGTCTGGGGACTACTGTCACCCTGCTGTGTGCCACTTCTGTGAAGAATTGATAAATTCACATTCTGAGCCATGACAGCAAAGATTGGGCCATACTGATTCCCAGACAAACTAATAATGTACCTGCACATCAAATTGAACATTTCGATGACTGCTCAACTAACTGTTCTGAATGGAGCTGTGTAATAGCAAAAGAAGAGATAATTCTTTTATTGGTTTTGACATACACTTTTGTTCCACTTAAAAAAAAAATCAAGGAAGGAAGTAAAAATTACATGTGTTAAAGCATAAATATGAAACAAAATATAGATCATGTGTGCAGCCATCCTCCATCTCTAACATCTGCAGGCAGCTGGTAAAGGCCATGCTAAAGTTTTCCCTTCTTGTCACACAGGAAATGTTCACTGTGGTATTTCTAATAGGAAATGCTTTAAAAAAATAGAAGCCAAAACCAACTGTTCAGGTTCCTTGTGCATCACACTTATTTAGTTATTCAATCTATTGCATTTAATTAAAATTGGAAGAATTTCATTCTACATTCAGTTCCTCTGTAATACTTGGTCAGCAACAAAAAATTTCTCATGCTGCTTCTTCTGTTCAAAATCTTTATTGATGATCTGGACAAGGGGATTGGGTCCATCACCAGTAAGTGTGCAGATGACATCAAGCTAGGAGCAGGTGTCGATCTGTTGGAGGGTAGGAAAGCCCTGCAGATGGACCTTGACAGGCTGGGTGGGTGGCCAGAGCAGAGGCCAATGGGATGGGATTTAACGAGACCAAGTGCAGGGTTCCACACGTTGGCCACAACAACCCCAAGCAGCACTACAGGCTGGGAACAGAGTGGCTAGAGAGCAGCCAGGCAGAAAGGGACCTGGGGGTACTGGTAGACAGCAGCCTGAACATGTGCCAGCAGCGTGCCCAGGTGGCCAAAAGAGCCAATGGCATTCTGGCCTGCATCAGGAACAGCATGGCCAGTAGGACGAGGGAGGTTATTCTTCCTCTGTACTCAACACTGGTCAGGCCACACCTTGAGTACTGTGTCCAGTTCTGGGCTCCTCAAGTCAAGAGAGACGTGGAGATGCTGGAACAGAGCCAGAGAAGGCCAACGGGACTGGTCAGAGGCCTGTAGCACAGCCCTGTGAGGAGAGGCTGAGGGAGCTGGGGTTGTTTAGCCTGGAGGAGGCTCAGGGGTGACCTCACTGCTGTCTTCAACTACCTGAAGCGAGGCTGTGGCCAGATGGGTGTCAGTCTCTTCTCCCAGGCAATCAGCAACAGAACAGAGTGACACAGTTTCAAGTTGTGCTGGGGGAGGTAGAGGCTGGATGTTAGGAGGAAGCCTTGGAATGGGCTGCTCAGGGAGGTGGTGGAGTCACCATCCCTGGAAATGTTCAAAAAAAGCCTGGCTGAGGCACTTAGTGCCATGGTCTAGTTGACTGAATAGGGCTAGGTGATAGGGTGGACTGGATGATCTTGGAGGTCTCTTCCAACCTCGCTGATTCTATGATTCTTTGCTAGCTCTGCCAAGCAGTATTGTGTGCAGACCACAGAAGAGCTCGTCACTCATGAATATTTTCAGTCTATCCTTACAGAAATTAAGTTCCACATAACTATTGCTAAAGTTTTAAGATTCAAGAGCCAGCATTTGAAAGAAAAAGAATTCAAAGATACTCTACTGTGTCTCGAAGACTAAGAGCTTTAATCTAGTATTTCAGAGTTCAAAAAAATAAAAAAGCAGAACTTCCACTGTGGCTGAGAAACAGTTAAAAAAATGATCCTGGGTAAGCAGAGTGTGATCAGCCACAACTGTCCTTTAACAGAAAGACAGAAGAAAAGAGATTTCTTTACTAGGTCTCTGCTTCCAGGGAGTCTCTCATGCTCAGATGAAAAACATAACAAAAGAAGCAGCTGTGCTTTGTCTGTAAAAACAGATCATCAGTAATTTATGCCAACTCCACACCATTTATTCTGTGATTGGAAAGAACTGACGAGAAAAACAACAAATTAAGAAGAATACAATTTGAATCTTTTACAAAAATACCTTTGCCACACTCAGAGACATGCTCTATTTCAGAAATGTTATGGTTTTGCTCTTCAGATTTGTAAGTTAATGTGCTACTCAATTTTGAGGAAGAAAAGAGAGAGACAACTGTATTGTTTGTATGGACTACCAGCTCACATATGAAGGTTTTGAATACCATCGCTGACTCTGCAGTAGTTCACTTGATGAAAAAATGCCTGAAAATGTTTTGCATTTAATGTTTTGCCAGTAGAAAGATCTGTACCATCTACAACCAAGTCAAGAATTTGTGTTGGTTTCCTGGAGTGAGTCCAAGAAATAGGATTATTCAATTCTTAATTTATTATTTATAGAAAACTATCAAAATCACTAAGAACTCATTCTCTAGATTTAAGTGTATATGTTGCATACATTAAATGATTCATACACACAGCAACAGTGATATTATCATTTTTTTAATTGATTTTATTATTAGAAGGCATACCAGGGAGTGAACCTGAAAGCACCTATATGCACCAACCAGCACACAGTGTTGGCAGGAATATCTTCCCTGCTCTGTGACATATTTGATTTGGTGGTTGGTAAAATAGTGCAGTAATAGCTTTTCACAAAAAGCCTGTTTTGCTCTTTTTGAGCATCAAGTTTTCTATTAGGTAACATTCAATTTAAAGGAAGATAAAAAATTAAAATCATTTCTAGCTTATGCAACAGTGAGAGAAACTCAATCCACATACAGTACATAACGTAGGGGAAGAAGCAAATTCTTAGTTACTGGATAACATGCAGTCCACTTGAGACTGCTTCCATTAAGAGTTATAAAATGCAGGCAAACATATGTTTAATACATAAAAGGAATTGGAAAAAAATACCTTAGTAAACCACATTAACTTCTTCTAATTGCCATACATCCCAAGTGCCCTAGATGATGAAAGACTGGTTCAGCAAAAGGTAACACACCCGAGTTTAGCTCTGCACATGAATATAGTCAGAATGCTTGAGCCCCATGAAAGGACTTCATGTCAGCTGGTGAGGAAAAGAATGTCAACAGATTTCCATGGCATGCATCAGAAACAGCTTTTCTCATCTCTAGTCTGGAACAGACAGAAGTGAACCCTGCCAGAACAGACTGCTGTTCTCCATGTACTCCAAAGCAGCCTCAGGAAGTGATAAGAGGGAAATGTTGTCTTCGGTAAGTTGCTCAGAACTGCAAAAGCAAAGCCTGACCTGGCAAGTGTCCTAATGCAAGGTGACATGACAAAAGGCTTTTTGTTGGGTAGTCATGTAATGTATTTTGTTGGAATAAAACTGAATTCTAAAGTGAGAGTAATATGAAGAATCCAATTTTCTGGTCACCCTGAAAAAAAAAAAAAATTCAGTTCTGACCAAAAGTAGCATTTCTGAAAAGATCTGTGTCTATGCTAACAGATGCAGCAAAATTTGGGTGTTTTGTTGAAAGGTCATGTTTTATCTCTGACATCTAACTGAATACCAGGACCAGAATTTTAAACAGCAAGCCATGCTTTTAAGTTATTTTCAAATGCAGCTACAGGAATGGATTTTCAGAGAACCTACAAACAGCTTTATCTAAAACTTTACACATCCAGCCTGACTCATCCTAAGTATCAAAAGTTGCTTTTGAACTTCCTAGCCTGTAAAGACAAGGTAAAATGCAAGTATCACTTTAAGTACTTTACAACTTATTATTATCCATAAACAAAAGCTACTATCTCCCATTAAAATAAAAAAGGGCTGGTGCTGTGCTATTAAACATCTTCCATACTTGAACGTTTCTGAACACCACCAATTGTTTTTATGGAACCAAGACTCTACCACCAGGACAGCTGTAGACTGAGTGCAGAGGGACCTCTTGAAATATATCAGCTGCCAAAGGGCAGCTACAAGCAATGGGCAAGGCATCAGTGTGATCCCTGAATTTTCAAGATATCCTTTCAAGTCTGTATCAGCATGTGATGGGTTAATTTTCCAATCAAGCATTTCACAAAGATTGTGAGCCACACAAAACACTTTAATGTTTGTGAACACATTTAAGTCTGAGAGCTAAAATAGTTGTGTTATAGATAATACGAAACTACTTGAAAAAAATCTATACAACATAGCATGTGCTATTTTCTTAATACTGTTTCAACAATTTCTGCCAAATGCTGCTAAAGAAAACCTCTCAATTAAATCAGCATGAAACTGGAATAACATCAACAAATGTGATAAACACCTCTCTCTACTCTGTGAGAACGAAGTCCCAAGAACGAATAAAAGCTCATCTTCAAACTGGGAGGGGGGAACTCATTAGAGAAACACAGAAACAAAGACCTTCTTGCAAGAACAATAGAGAAATGCGACTACAGTCATCTTTTATGGTTATCAGCCAGTGCATTTATAAGTCTGGAAAACAGTCTCCCATCTTCTTTCTTAAATTTCTTATTGAAGTTCCCTTACTGTGGACTGCAGTCAATACCATCAACCTAGACTGAATGTGGCAACTCCCTAATGTCCTGTGATTCTAAACTCAGCAAAGTTAATTGCACTCACACAAGTTGCTCAAGCAGAATCTGGAACAGAGAGACATATTTACACAACAGGGTTACCATGACCTGCTAGTAATTTCCTGAGATTATAGAAGGCATTTTGCACTGATGCTGCTACACAGAGCAAATCTACCAGTTAAAAGCTCTAACAAAAACTCCTTAACACATACCTTCAAAAAGGAAATTCAAACTAATTTAATCAGAACTTATATGTAACATTCCACCATGCATTTCCTTACATGAGAAAACACCTATGATCTCTTTCTTGTTAAGTGAATGTGCAACTGCAAGCCATGTCAAATGTTAAGTAAACTGTGCAATCACAGCAATGGGCTGGAAGTCAGTTTCCTGAAAAGTGCACAATTTGATTGTGGTCTAAATTTTCCATTTCATTTTGTTTTCAATTATAACAGCATCAGGAGATCTGGCATTTATCCACTGAAATGTGCCTTTCATCAATAAAACATTCTTCCATCAGCAAGACATCTCTAACAATTTAAGTTTCTTCAATATCCTAAATCCCAGTTAGGCAAAATATGTTAACACACAGTGACATTCAGAGCATGAGCACTGACACTGAAGTTAGGTGCTTTCAATACAATGCCTTGCTCAATTGGAAGGCCAGGCCATGAACACCCTTTATGATAAATGAAAACAATCTTTTCAAACACAGCATCCCCTCTTCTTTCATCAGAGCTGTTTCAACTAAAGACAAACAAAGAATCAAAGCAGTCTCTCCTTTTTCTCCATCCACCTCTTTTTTTTTTTTTAAAGCTTAGTATTCATAAACTTATTCTAAGCAGCAGCATTTCATGTATGGCTGTACACAAAGAACCTTATTAACAGGTTGTCTTATGTGGGCACCTCCGACAGCTTAACTTCTACCATTTTAAGAGTGCATTACATTTAGCAAAAACTACGGATTTTCTGTTTCAGCTTGTGCGAGTTTGAGGCTAACTGGAATATTTTAATGAGAGAAATCAGATTATTGGCTGTGAAAAGAAAACAACAGTGATGCCTGTATTACTCACTTGTTCTGCTGAGGGACTTCCATAGTCAAAATATAAGATAAGGCACTGACTTCTCACTACTACTTTGGTCTGTGTGTCCACCTGCATCTTGCCTTAACTCCTCCTGCATGAAACCTATGTAACCTGATCTAATAATTTCCTTATAACTCCTTGTTGGCTTTTGACATCTCACATCAGATCTCTGCAAATGTGTCACATGAGCTATACAGAGCTTTATCTGGTTATTTCTGACATAAGGGGTGAGGGGAGAAAGGAAGGGGGTTGGTCGGGAGCCCTCCTGAGCAGTCTTTTAACTTGTATGTAATTATAAATACATATATATATTGTGTAGATATGCTTGTAAATTTGTGCTTTGCTGTAAAATATAGCTTCATTCCTTAACTTCCAGCTGGCTGAGTTAGTCTGGTGAATCTGGCGGGGGGAGGAAATTCCCAAACCACAACACAGTTAAAAGCATACATCTTTCCTTTTTGTTTTTGAGAATGGAGAGAGCTACTTTATTTACAATAGTCTGATTTTGGTTTGTGACTAAAAACCATAGGCTTAAAATGTGGGCATTTGCTTTCATTCTGCTATTTATTTTCATTTCTTCACATTTGTCTTTTTAATTAACCATGGCCTAATGCATTAAAATAACACATTGCTGGGAACTGGAACTGTGAACTTTATACAGCTGTTATGTTTTCATTTTTATACTGTTATAATAATAAATAATTACTAGTGCCATAAAGTTTAAGATCAACCCCAAAATCAAATTCTGGGTCTACTTTTGCTAAATAGTTTAGGGTGTATCAAGTCTTGTGGAATTTTCTGCTGGAATAATCAGATTAGAAATCAAAAAGGTAATTTCTGTTCATTAGTTTCTTTTTTTTTTTTTTTTTAATACCAGAGCTGAACTGCTGAAGGGAATGTTAGAAATTGCAGGTAAATGCACAAGGCAAACATGTAAACTTCTAGTAGTGTTCAGGAAAAGAAATTTACAGTAAAATTTGGATAGAATTAGCAGCTGTGCTGGCTACTCATATAACTTTAGAGTTATACTGATTTAGGACACCTGTCTACCATTGTGAAATTGATCCCTTTATTTAATATGAAATCACTGATGCCTTTATTTCTTCCTAGAGGTAAACAAAGCATGGGTTAACATAAGAGAAAACTTGTGTTTGATGCAAAACCAACAGCAAAGCCCATGACTAAAAGTCATTACCCATTTTGATAAAGCATAACACAATAAATACTATTGGAAAGTTTTACTCTTGTAATTTCTTATTTTTTACTTCTAGAAAAAAGAGTGGTGCTATGCAAACTTAAGATGGCATTTGCACTGTGCGTCCCAATTGTCACAGATCCCTCAGAAACAATACATCATAGTCTTTGCAGTGCTAATGCACCCGGACACTGGTGCAGTGTGCTCAGCTGATTACAGCTCCCAGAGGCTCAAAAAGGGCATCAACACCATACAAAGCCAGGGCACAATGCCCAGACAGCCTGACATGATAGCTAAACAACAGCCCCTTTATTCTCTTTCTCTACACGAAAGTTATCTGCAGTTCTGTGAGGTCTGTTTCCTGTCTTGTGTGGACCACAGCTCTACACTACTGGTAAATTTGTTATAGAGTACACAAAAAAACAGATTTTTGCCTTCCCAGAGTGAAACAGTCTATTGCAGTATAATACCACAGCCAAATGAACCCCTGTGGTTATTACCTACCTAATGTTGTAAAAATATTACTATGACATTTTGTCTGGTCAACCATCTTAAAGGTTAATTCTGTTTCCTATTTGAGATTTTCCTCTAGGTGAGCCATTTTGTGCACTTTCTATTTACTGATTCCAAACAACCCCCAAACTGTTTCATTGCTAACTCTCACTGTTAAGAACATATTGACTGGCTGCCTGCTCTGCTGTTTAATTCATTTATGCTGAGAGTCAGGCATGAAGACAGAATTTTAAATGTGACATTTGCAGGCTGTTGGGTCATTTGAAGCTCTGACAACACCAGGGAGTTCCTGACATACAAACCGGTCCTGATTTCCAATCTTCCATGTTCTGAACACATCAGAGATTCTTCCCGGAGGTGCAGGTTTCAGCCAAAAGTTCTTAAATCCCTTGTGTTTACATCTTGCAGAACAGACCTGTACACTTTAAAGTTTTAAAATAAAGCTTATGTTTCCTTTAAGGTAAAACCAGCACTGCCTGCAGCATGCAACTTGCCTGCTTAAAAACACCGATAGACAAAGGTATTTGGAAAGATCTACAATAGTAATGACAACAATAGGACTTTGGAAGCAACCTTGACATTTAATGGACTTTTATTTGCTCCTGTTAATCTTTAAGCATTCAAACCCAGCCTTACATCATCTATCTGGTTTATTGCTACCCTGACCAACCCCAAGTCCCAAATGTCAGGTTGCAAGTTTCCGTTATCTCATCTGAAAGCAGTGAATAGACTGCACCATTTAGAGTGTCAAGCCACTCCACTTTCCATCATATTTGAAGAATCACGGAAATCTGGTACAGTTCCCACTGGCTGGAAATGGAGAAACGTAACCCTCATTTTCAAACAGGGCTAAAAGGAAGCCCTTTACAGGCCAATCAGCCTCACCTCTCTGCCTAGCAAGACCATGGAGCAGATCCTCCTAGATATTCTGCTACAACACATGAAAAATGAGGAGGTGACTGGTGGTAGCTTCACCATGGGCAAATCATGCCTGATAAATTTAGTGGACTTCTATGACAGAGTAACAGCACTGATAGATGTGGAATGGAAAACTGATGTCTACCTGCACTGCAAAGTACCTGACACTGTGCCCCTTGACACTCTGGTCTCTAAATCAGAAGCACATAGATTTTATGAGTGGACCATTCAAAAATATTCCATCAAAGAACTGGCTTAATGATTGCTCTCAGAGTGATGGCCAGTGGCTTGATGTCTAAGTGGAGACAAGTGACAAGTGGTGCTCCTCAGGAGTTGACACTGATTGTTTAACATCTTTGTCAACATGGACAGTGGGCTTGAGTGCACCCTCAGCAAGTCTGTGGATGACATGCTGAAGGGAAGGGATGCCATGCAGAAGGACCTTGATAGGTGGGCCCCATGCCAACTTCATGAAGTTCAAAAAAGCCAAGGGCAAAGTCCTACACCTGGGCCAGGGCAATTCCAAGTGCAAATACAGGCTGAGCAGAGAATGGACAAGGAGCAGTCCTAAGAAAGTCTTGAGGGTCCTGGCTGCTGAAAAGCTCAATATAAGACACTTAGGAGTGATCTCACTGCTGTCTACAACTACCTGAAGGGAGGCTGTAGCCAGGTGGAGGTTGCTCTCTTCTCCCAGGCAAGCGGCGACAGAACAAGGGGACACAGTCTCAAGTTTTGCTGGGGATGGTACAGGCTGGATGTTTGGAGGAAGTTCTTCACAGAGTGATTTGCCATTAGAATGGACTGCCCAGGGAGGTGTTCAAAAAAAGACTGGATGAGGCACTTAGTGCCATGGTCTAGTTGATTGGATAGGGCTGGGTTATAGGTTGGACTGGATGACTTGGAGGTATCTTCCAACCTGGCTGATTTTGTGATATGAGATGGCAATGGGCACTGGCAGCTCAGAAAGCAAACTGAATCCTGGGCTGCATCAAAAGAAGTGTAACCAGCAGCTCAAGGGAGATGATTCTGCCTCTCTACCCTGCTCTTATGAGATCTCACCTGAAGTATTATGTTCAGCTCTGGAGCTCCCAACACAAGAAGGACGTGGAAATATTAGACTGGGTCCAGAGGGGGACCACAAAGATGATCAGAGAGCCGAAGCACTTCCTCTATGGGGACAGGCTGAGAAGGTTGGGGTTGTTCTGTTCCAGGGTCGTTTGGCTCCAGGAAGACCTTATAGCAGCCTTCCAGTATTTGAAGGCAGCCTACAGGATAGCCAGAGAAGGATTTTGTATTTACAAAGGCACATAGTGATAGACTGTGGGGTAATGGCTTATACCTGTCATACACAAGTGTGGAAACACTGAAAGAAGCTAGATTTAGATTAGACGTTAGAACTAAATTCTTCACCATGAGTGAAGAAGAGTTGCCAAAGAAATTATGGAAGCTCCAGCCCTGGAAGTGTTCAAAGCCAGGCTGGATGGGGCCTTGAGCAACCCAGGCTAGTAGACCACCCCATGGTTGGGGGTTGGAAGTAGATGACCTTCAAGGTTCCTTCCAATCCAAGTCATTCTATGTTTTCATTTCCCGTGATGAACTGTCATTATCTTCCCCAACTTTCCAGTGAAATTTTTAGAGTATAACTGACTACCTGAAAGATTCCATACTGCCAGTGTACCACTAGGAAAACAGACATTTAACCTATTCACTTGTGACCTAAGAAAACTGTAGTTCCCTGGTCCTCAAAAATGGCTCACTTCTACAGTTACAATTTTTCTCCTTTTTTTTTTGTTTTTTTTTTTGAGAAAATTCAAATGTATGTCAGCAGAAAAAGGTCTCTGCATTCTTTAAAGCATCACAAAGGAGGGAGATGCTAAGTCTCAAAACACATGTTTTACAGTATATGACAAGTTTCATGTATGTTATTTTGTTGTTTTTTTTTTTAGGAAGAGGAACACTATTCAGGTCAAGATGCAAATTCAAATAAATTAATTTTTTTTCCCCCCTTACTTTTAAATCAGCAACAGCAACCTTTGAAACATTAACTGTGTCACACAGCAAGCATCTTTCCATTGCCACATTCAGAACAAGGCTTTTATAAATTAGTAGTTGTCATCTGAACAAGAGTATGTTGGTTTTACATACTTGAAGCATGAGGACATAGAAAATGTGTGACCCAGAAAAGCAGCTTAAGTATTACAGATGTTGTTTATTCTCAAAGGAAATATTTCAAATAGAAAGACATACCTGGTGTATTATTTGAGCTACAGGAAGTTGTTCTGCATATTTTAATGGTTCTGTTGCCAACTCATCCTTTGGAAGCCTGGGAAGAAATGAAGTGCACATTTGTCAACATTTACAACATTTTCCAAGTTAAATTACTGAAATGTAAGAGTTTGAGGCACATTACTTTTTAAAAGATGTGGTACCTGGCAGAATTTTGCTTATGATGAAAAAGAAGTGTATTTTTAAACTTTAACTGAATGTTTCTTATGAAGCTGAGTGAAAGAATGAATGTACAGCAACAGAGATGCATGTAACATTGTGGATTTTTTTCCCTGACCAAAATCACATGAAATGTAATTTTAGCAGGAAAAAAAAATATGAAAACCTTCAAATTTTGTTTTAGGTGCATAAAGTGTAGGTGAAAGCTAGATTAAAATTCCTGCAATCTTATGTGTTTACAGAGCAGATTCAAGACTGTTAGCACTGAAAGCTCCTTCAGTCAGTCCTGCCAACATAATTCAAATATGACCATCTCAAAAGGCAAGAGGGATTATTCATCATTTCCCATCTTTGCTGCCAGTGCACATCAGTGTTCAAATGTGGTAGAAGTTCAAGAGCACAAACATTTGTTCATTTGCCAGGACAGTTGTGTGTATTGCTGATTTCAAAAGAGCCAAGAACTAGTGGGAACAAACACAGTAGAATACTTTACAAAGGAAAAGGCATCACAACCCTTTGAACTTTGAATAAACTGTAGTTGCAACTGAAAATCCAGAATTCACAAGCAGTCTCTTAAAAGAATAATTAAATGGTAGAAAATTAATATGAAACTATGTTTTAAACCCTTCAACCATACTTCTTTCATCTGCTGGAACTGCACAGCATGTGCTACATTTTCAAAGTATCATTCAAGGTTTTCATCAGCCATTCCTCTATATTTCTATGACGTTCAGAAAATAGGAATTTGAGTAAGATGACAAATAATAAGGGGAGGAAGATCCCTGCAAAAACAAGGCCTTTCAGTGAAGTTAAAGCAGACAAAAACTACACTTCAAAATGTTTGGCATGATAAATTCCAGTAGTACGTCAGCCACTTTCACTATTCATTTTAACAGTTTTAAATGCTACAAATTCCTTTGAAGATGATTATATTACTAGGAAGGCTTCATGGACTCATTCTCATTTTTCAGAGCAAGCACACATTTACTGGCCTTAACACTTGTATAACAGGTATTAGGCGTTTTTACTCTAAATTTCTTTTTGTTTCTTTTATCTTAATCACAAAGCCTGCTCCCTCTAACAAAGATGAAAACTGGGTGATGCAGTAAGAAACTTCTACCCTATAAGCAGTGCTGAGAACAAAACACTGCGTACAAAGGGCTTCCATGAAACAGCACCCATCCGTCCGGACTTGTGTGTTCTCAGAAAATGCTAGAAATGCCTACTGGAGCCTAAAATCTCCTGCAAGTGGGCACAGAGGCTACACTTTAAACAGTTTTATTAGTAAGCACAGCTTACTAATAAACACTAGCTCACTGCCAGTAAAATTAAGCAACATGACACCGCTCTCAACTACAGGGCTGAATTCTCTCCCCCAGACTGGGGTCTACATCTAAATGGGACTGGTTCTAGGCACACCCTGAACCACCACTGTCCAGAAGAACACTAGCTGTCACAAGCCATAACAGTATCAGGGGCCATGTAAAAAATTCAACACTGTATGACTGCTAGACAGTACATCAGTCCATGTAATTTACAAGCACAGAAGCAGCCTGATATTGTGTCTTTAAGAACATTACACTGGTTGGCTTGGTCAGTTTTGCAAGTGGACCAAAGAAAAGGTACAATCACAGGGTAGTTAGTACCAAGGAGAAGGAAATTTGCATTTTATATTTGCCCTAAAACTAGTAGCTGACTAACACTAGGCCTTCTACAAAGGAGAATTTCTGTAAAAGGGAATCCTCCTCTAGAAAGTGTGAATTATAGGAAGGTCATGATTAGAGAGATGTTCTACTAGAAAGAGATGTTCTACTTCCTCCTGTTTTGCAGGCTTTAGGAAGTTAATAGGTCAGGAGAAAGACCACTTCTGTCACAGTCATCCTGACCTTGTCTCTTCCTTTCACAGAGAGGCAAAAGTAAACTGTTTACTACTCTTCTTCCAGAGATAACTTCCTGGGGTAGCATTCACTTTTGCTCAAAACTATCTATGTCAGGAAAAAGCCCAAGTACATTAAAAAAAAAAAAGAAACTCACGTCAGTGGAATTTGTGCTCAAATCACCTGTGGCAGTTTGAGGCTGCAATTTCAAAACCTGAGTTGCCCTCACTATTCTGTTCATTTATACCTGACACTTAAAACTTCATAAAATTAAGGGTATACAAATCTCTTTGCATGTATAATTTATTTCATAACAATTACAATACAAAGACAAAAGTAATTTTTCATGAATTAATTTTCCAGTAAGAAATGGTCCTTTCTGTCTCAATTGAGCATGACAGCAGACTGCTGCCAACAGTGCCAAAGCAAGCTAACACAGTGGCATATCAGCATATACAGCATCACGCCTGACAGCTGGTAATGCAAAGCATAAGGAGATCTTGATTTTCAGGGAGAAGACTAGAAAGAAACATTAAATCAGAAGAGAAGTGGGAAGCACTAAGAGATAGCAGAAGAGGAAGATCTTGAAAAATTCAATTTAAAAGTTATTTTTATACTGCCACTGTGACTGCTTTTAGATGAAGGAAAGTAAGCATGAAACAGAAACTGCAGAAAGTGAATCTAAATCCAGTAAAATGTGTCAAGATATTTAGTGAAAAATCTTATTTGTTATTTATATTTGCATGCTCACTCTTACGGGAAAAATCCTGAGAGACTCAATGTGTACTAAAGAAAAATAAATCCTTAGCATCAAGAGGTGGCACATTCTGCCCCAGGAGCTAATCCAACCCACAGTCTGCTACACAGAATAGCTGCAGTGGCTTTAGGGCAGAGATGTCTTTAATCCCATCAAAGTATTACAAAAATACAGGGGGAAAATGAAGAACATGTGATCAGTAATTGGTTTGTCCGTAGCAGAAAGTGGCTGTTAAGACACTGAAAGAGAGAGAAATCTGGATAACAGGACAGGCTGTAAGTCATGGGTCCCTGGACAAATACAAACATTCACTAATCACAGATGCAAATAGGACCAAGTGTGGTATTTCTTCCTTCCTATTAAGTCTCTAGATTTGATGGACATCTCGCAAATTCTTTATGCATATGACCCATGTATAGGTAATACTGCACCTCAGAAGCTACTGTTCCTTGATGCTAAGTCCTAACTACCTCTCCTGGAAACTACACAAAAGCAAAGTGTGAGCTGCAAGAGGAAAGGGATACGAGAGAGAAAAATGCATTATGGAATAACAGGGTTGGAGATTACTTTCTTTACTTGCTCTAGAGGTGCAAAACACACTGCTCCTGAAATGTAGCAGAGTGAGTTTGAAACAGCTTCTCAACACTCTGACTGAAAATACCGGAACAGACTGGACCACTTGAAGTGGCTCAAAAGCATAAGTATTGCAACTGATGGGACAGGGAGTATGTGACTAAGTGCTGCAAGTAACATAGCAGTGGCCTAAACCAGATACTCCAAGCTAAAAGGCTGAAATTCTTAATCTAAACCTGTGCATAGCACTGATAGCTTTATTGACTGTAAATACATGAACATGCTTGCATCTGGCAATAAAAAGAAAACAAAATACCAGAGCTTTATGCACCACATCAGAAAAGTTATTAGGCTTCCTATTAAAGAGAGGCTGAAATGGGCTATGTCAGGTTTGAGTGAGCAGTTTTAAAAATTGGCCATTGAGAAATTTATCTACCATATCCATAGTACAGAAGATTAAGAATTAGACCTTGGATTAATGCCAAGTACTTGATCTATCTGCTAAATCCTAACTTCACACATACTTAAGAATAGGGGATGTTTAAACAACATAAGTACTAATATGCATGGAATATGCCAGTGCTTGAGAAGAGACCATGGTTAGGTCTGTTCTGCCCCAAAAAGTGTGCTAATCAATCTTTTTTTCTTTTTAAGCAAATGCAAGATACGCCTATAAGCATGCTTACCATGTGGATAGTCTCAAAGAAGAGAAGCAATCACAAAAGAGTGTAATCACTCCAGGGCAATTCCTTACAACATCCTCATAGCATTAGTCTAGTTACTTCAGTTAAAGGGTCAAAGCAATTCTTTTGGTAACTTAAGGAAGAATTCACCATATGTTTTGTTGATGCAACCTTTGCTTAGGATGTCCAGCATTAAAAATCTCACATATCTAATAATGCAAACAACTACATTCATTACCAAAGTACTGAGCTTTGGTAAGCTAGACAGCTGGCAGCTTTCCTTGGGAGACCTTGCAGGACTGTCTAGCAGAATGCTAATGTGCATCTTTTGCAGTTCATTGCTGTGCAGTCTGAAAGTCACGCCTTTGAATGGGTAAACTATTAGTGCATATTCAAAGATGAGGAGAGGAGAAAGTTATGTCTGCAGCAGAAATATGCAAGCATTTCACGAGTACAGCCAAGCACACCGAGACTCTTTGGTCCATGAATGCTGTGACCTCTACCTCACAATGCTTGGCAGAACCTAACACAGCAGGTGGCATACTATCAAAGCATACTATCAAAGATGCCTTAAAAAAAAGATTGCACAAAATTCAGAAATACAACATGGAGATAAAAGAAAAATCAACTGAAGAAACAAAATTGTTTTCATCTAATGAAAAGCTGAACAGTAGACACAATCAGATTTATAACGATCTAAAAGAAGGAAGCTACTGACTTGCAATGAAAAGAAAAAAATGTTTTACTTCAGCATGCTTCACACACTGAAGCAATATACCTCTCTATAGGAATCTCTCTCTACAGGAATATCACTCTAGAGTTCAGAAATGCAAAATACTTCAGTACTTTGTTAATTAATTTCCAAACAAATGTGAAATATTTTGACCCAACGCAGACATACATATTTATTCCTGAAGTTTAGAAAATACCTTAAGTCTCTGAATGCAGTGATTTCTGTTGGACCTGATCACAAATGGGGCTCCTGATGTTCCCAGTCTGTCAGACACATTGAGTTATAATCTGTTGCTTCATAAACTGGATAAACTAGACTGTAACAATTCTTTCCTCCACCTTTCTCTAATTCACATGTAATTTCTTAGATAGAAGAATTTCAGGTGACTAACCTTTGTAACACCACATATTCAGAACTATCTCAGGATCCCAAAAAGAGCTAACAAAAGTCTGTAGTTTATTATAACAGAAGTGACCAATATTGTCTCTCTGCTCTTTTCTAGTCAGTAACTTCTGTCAAAGTATGTTTGCTGCTGAAGGGATTCTCTGTTCTTCCTGCTCCTATTTTTATACTTAGGCAAGACACAAGAAGGGAATTAAAAAGAATATTAGCTTAAGTAAGCAGAACTGACTTTGCTGCTACTGAAAAACACATGACCTGTAGGGCTTCGTTTTGTTATCTCAAATATTACACATTTTAGGTAAATTGGCAAATCTCTTTTGAATTAATTTAAACTTCAACATGAAGATGCTGCTGAAGCACAAAATGCTAATCAAAAACTGGAGATAAAAAGACCAGCTAAGTCTCTCCTCTATCACTGAAAAATCACCAATTCACCACTTCAGTCCACAGATAAAAGTAGGCACTCACTGCTTAATGTTAATTTATTCTCACTGGAGGCAGAATTTTGCAGGTGAAAAAAAGAAAGAAGGTCACAAGTGTCTCCATCACATTTCCCAAACTTGAGGCATGTTCATACAGACAAGTCCAGCAGTATCAGAGGGGCTTCTATCTGTTGTTTGAGTCGTCTAAAAAGAACACCACTCACCTAGCTGAGCAAATGTTCAATCTAATTTGAAGTGTGCATACGCTGTATCCCATAACTGAGGCTTCAGATTTCCTCCTTGACTCTAGTCCTTCCTAATTGCATGGGGAAACATTTGAAAGTGTGGTTAAAGAAACCCAACCTGGGTTATCATCGCTCTGTGACTAGCAGGTTGGAAAACCATCACTGAATTTCACAGAAATCTGAAAGACAAAAGACAAAACCCTCCCCTGCCACATCACACATATGCTTTAAATACTACTGCCAGTACACATTAGAATTGTACTTTCAGTCGGCTAAAGCAAAAATCATTCTTTTTATTGTAACTGGAGGTTAATCAGCAGTGCCTAATCTTTACATAGACCAATTCAACAACACCTGCCAGTGTACAGAAAACCCAAAAATCAGCAAGATGTTTTTAAAACAAATAAAACATGGAATCGTGCCAGGACACCAATTATAGTGGCCATAACTTATAGTGAAGTTCCTATTTAACGCCACTATACCTTCCTGCCTACGCTCGAATTAAACAATGTATCTGCATGTTTACATTGTTACACTTTCCAAGAAGCAGCTTACAAAATCCCCATAAAACACACATTTTAACTTCCAGTATTTCTACACCTGTGGTACATATTTCTGGTTTTGTCAGTTCATGAGTCATGTAATGTACCATCCAGCTAATAATTTCTCATGAGGCTGTTTAGTTCACTACAAGAGTCTGTCAAAGCAGCAGTGGCAGTCTGTTCTCTGCCCAACATTATCCTCAGGCCTTCAACTCCTCCATTTCAAGCTTCCTAGTTTATCTTTTTGCTCCTTTAATCCAATTAATCACACAGAATCACAGGAATTTTGTGGTTTCTAAGGGTCTTTTGGACGTCATCCAGTTCAACCTCACAATATCAGATCAGGTCAGCTAGTGCTTCATCTGGCTGAGTTTTCAACACCTCCACAACGTCTCTGGATAACACTCTACTGCTACTTGACCCTTTTTTCAGAAATATTTCTCCTAGCTTACAACCTGAATCTTTGAAGCCACAATCTACAGACAATGTCTCTTGTTATCAAAAGATTTTACCTTATCCCTGTGTTTCAAATGGTTGCAGCCTGCTATTTACTACCATCTTTTCAAGGCAAATAAGCCCAGATCTCTCAGCCACCTCTCACAGGTTGCATGCTCTAGGCCACACTGGCAACCCTTCTCCATTGTCTCAGCACTTCTTGAAGAGGAATGCCAAAGCCAGACACGGTATTTCAGGTGAGACTTCACCAGCATCAAACAGAAACAATAACAATATTGATAATGATATTAGCTCAATCAGTTAATCTCATTTCTCCTCATGCAGCTCAGAAGGCAGCTTGCCTTACCAATGATGACAACACTGCTCAAGCATATTTAACTTGGTGTCCATCAGCACCTACAGATCTGCTGATCTCTAGGGCTGCTAATCAGCCTGTCAGGTTCCAGCCTCTACTGTTACAACAAGTCACCAACTGAATTTCTTCCAGCAAGTGCATGAAAGGCCATATATTAGTGCCAATAATTGACCTAGAAAGAAACATTCGATACACTAGGGGGATCAGAAAATTACTAATCATAGAAATCACTGGTTTGGGCTGTTGAGAGATTGTTTACTCTGCAGTTGAGTTTCCTGTGAAGATGAGACACTGCATTTGATCTTTTTGGATGCAACATGACCACTAAGATATCTCCATGAAGTTGACAACTAAGATACACCAAGGACTGCAAAATGCAGTACTATAAATGGTAGCCAACTGCTTTGCCTTCTTTCTCCAGCACCATTCATTTCTGTAGACAACTTAAAGAGTGGCCATGGCAGACAGAACTGAGTAGCAATCCAAACAGCTAGCACTAAATGCTTTAAATTTACTAATACGTGTATCTAGGTAACATTACATTGCTAAGCACATTAAAGAGGGCTCTTTATAGAAAGCTGCACAGAATGTATGCAGCTCTTAAGCTTTTTACCAGTTTTATCTTCTGGAGTGTGAGTTCTGGTTATTTATAGATGACTTCTGCACTTTGTCTAGATTCTGGTATTGTTTATTCTTGTTAATAGCAGACGAAACCTCAAGTTCAAATACAAACAGCCAAATTATATTCTCCAAGGCCAAAACACTGCAGGTTACTGAGTCTACTAATGAACAATGAATCTGTTACGTTTGACCCTGTGAAGTAGTCATCCTTTTTCTTCATACTGGTATTTAAGGCCTGTTTTTCTGTTGTTAGCTATTCCACAGTATTAGGACCATCTTCTGTTCACCACAGACCACTGCATACTAACCGTAGTGCCTTATATCAAATTCTGTAATGCTACAAACGTCACAACCTTTAAATTCACTTTAGTAGTCTGCTCTGAGGAAAAAGAACAGCAGCAACTCACACTTCACCTGGGTCAAGTGCACAGTACGTCACTTGCCAGGTTTCCAAAGGGAATACAAACTTGGGAATTTCCCTGCCTTTTCAGGCAAGCAACTAGTCTGAGATCTGTGAGACAGAGACACACTATCTCTTTCCACTCAATTTCAACGCTATAGTAGTTCCAGCACCTGTCCGCAATACCTGCACAAGACATGCCTGGATTTGCAAGTTACTCCTGACTGCAAAGCCAAAGAGTGTGCTGGACAAGACAGATTCCTGGTATGTTCCAAAGAGATTTCTAATCCAAATACTTAACACAAAATCCAGCATCTCGGACACCTGCCAAATCCAGGTTTCTGATTACCTCACTCTCCTCTTGTTGGGAAGGGACAGGTGCGGTAGCTCAGAGCATGCCATAAGCTATCGGCTCCCTTTTTCTCTAATCTCCAAGCCACAAGGCTAAAGCAGGAACAGAAGCATCTCTCAGGGCTACAGGAATATCCCTCCCAATCTTTCCTTCTTAGTTATCTTAAACTCTCTGCAGAGTTTTCTTTGTCTCACTGGAAGAGTAAAGATAAAATTACTTAATAAAAGGAAGTTGGCTTTTTCACAGAATGTTCAGTTTATTCCCATACCTATGTTGATATGAATTCTGCTTTAATCATCAACACAGTAAACGCTAAGCAATGTTTAAGCAATCCTCAAAGATCTTTATAATGTAATAAAAGCTAAAGTTACTCCTATGAAATGTCAAGTTCCTAAAAAAAAACAAGTAGTACATTTTTCAAGAAAACCTGTATGGATTTGAGCTTGCCCACAGTAAAAGTAATTCGTGAGTTAGCAAAACTATAATCTGAACAAAAATTCTAACAAAGACTAATATTAAATAGCTATTTTTGAAAACAGAGAACTGCTTGAAAGAGTCCAGCACAAACGCACAAAAATTATTAAGAGTAGAACATATTAAAGGAATGGAACATCTTCCTTATGAGGAGAGATGGGAAGCTGGGTCTCTTCAGCTTGCAGAAGAGGAGACTAAGGGGTGACCTCATTAATGTTTATAAATATGTAAAAGGTGAGTGCCAAGAGAATAGAGTCAGACTCTTCTCGGTGATGGCTAGTAACAGGACAAGGGGCAATGGGTGGAAGCTGAGGCACAGGAAGGTCCATGTAAACATGAGGAAAAATTTTTTCGCTGTGAGGGTGACAGAACACTGGAACAGGCTGTCCAGGGGGATCAGGGAGTCTGCTTCTCTGGAAGATAGTCACAACCTACCCCAATGTGTTCCTGTGTGATCTGCTCTAGGTGAACCTGCTGTGTCAGAGCTGGGGCTGGAGTAGATGATCTTTCAAGGTTCCCTTCAATCCCTAACATTCTCTGTTTCTGAGAACTTTTAAGATTAATCCTTCAGTATTCAGTCAGAACACACCCAAATTTAAGTTGGCTATGACCCTCCAGGACTGTCTTAAGACAGTAGTGTATATACATTAAATGGCTTCATCTGATTTTATTTTCCAAAACAAAAACAAAACCAGGAAACCAAATATCCACTGTCAGGCAATTTTTCTTAACTGTAAGGGTTTACATGAAAGTGATTTGCAACTTCAGCTAAGAGTGAAGCCTTAGCATCATTAGCTCATTTGAGTGGTAAATTCTTCCATTATTTAGAAGTCATTACCTGCAAATGTTTACAATCCTCAGAACACTGTATCGGTAAATCTGTACATCAAATATACATTTTCAGTACATACTACCAGCAAAAGACTGTGTGAAAGTACAAAATATCACAACACCAGTCTGCCACTCAGCTTTTAGAACTTCAGGTTCTCAATACCATAAGAACATCTCCAGTGCTGCTTAGGCCCTTCACAACCCTGTATTTGTCCGTGCATCTGTATATGTATATATGTAAAAGGCAACTATGAAACTAAGGCAAAAATTACCATTTTCTTGGTTTAATACAGATAATGAGGTCAGAAGCAACAGAACAATTCCAATTCCACAGGAAAATGCTTATGAAAAAAACACAGTGAGGGAAGCACAAAGACATGCAAGAGCCAAAAGACTTCTTCCTACAAAACTTTGCATGCTACATAGTATCAAATGTACGAAGCCTAGTAAAGAGTTCACATTCTGTCCTGCATGTCATGAGTGGGACTTCCATGCACTACTGCAAGAAAAGCAACCAAAACAATAGGCACCCCCTTTTTTCTCTCAAAAATACCGAAGCATTTTCATCTACGTATTATTAAGCCTTTCTACTTGTAACAACAATTAACTACTCTTGTTTTGCAGTTAACGATAATCACAAGTTTATGATGACAACTGAGTATGCTGGTCCTCTACTCAGTGAAACTAAGGAGAAGGGAAAAAACCCAAATCAATATCAAAAAACAGAAGCAAACAAAAACTGTATTTAGGTGCTTTAAGTCTACTACCTCGGCAGCAATTTTTCTATGTATAGCCTCTGTAGGGTAGACATTTATGTGGCTATTCATGGCTGGCATATGTATTTTTTCTGGCTGCTTGTGGGTACAAGCTGAAAGGCTTGTATAAAAATACTCCACAACCCCAAAACAACCCACCACAACAACCCAAAGCTGAGAACCTCCTTGTACTTTATTTATCAAGACTAAGATAAATGTGGCAAGCACACTCATCCCCATCAACGAATAGATAGGTCACTTTAAAATGAGAAATTTCTATTTCAGTAAATATACTGCACTGTAAAGTACTGAACCTTCACTGGAGAGCTGTTTAGTGACTGCAGTTATTGTCTTATTACCAAGTCTTGGACTGAAACATGATAATGTTGTATTTATGATGCACTATATTCATTGAGACAAAGTCCTGAAAGGCAGATATAGTGGGGAAGACAGCAATAAGAACACCACCTGCTTTCTCAAGCTGACTACTAAGCAGCCAATAACATTTTGCACTGCAGCACTCACCCTTTAGCACAGGCAGGGTTTTCCTTAGTATCATAGCAGAACCACAGTACCATCACCTTTCTCCAAAGAGCTAGCAGCCTGGGGCCCACTGGGAAGTCACACAAACTCTGGTAAAATGTAACTTACAACAAGTGATTCTCTGCAAGTAGAAAATCCCAGGAATTTTTATTTATCTCAAGAACACAGGGGTTTTGTTATTCAAGTATTTTTGCTACAGATCCTATGTCTATAAAAAGACATTACTGGCCAGTGCATCTTTACTAAATCCATCTTTATACAAGAAGTATTTTCCATGAGGAGAAGAGAAAAGCAGTTATAAAATGGGCTATTGAGAGATTATAGTCTGAATTCAGGACAATGCTATAGCCAGTGTGACAACAAACTGATAATGTCATAGTCAATTCCAGCGGTACAATGAAGCAGTGTTTTCAGGTTTGATGCTTTGTTTTGTGGGGTTTTTTTGTGAGCTTCTTCTGTGTTGTTTTTTTTCTTTAGTTGGTTGGATTTGTTGGTTGGGTGAGTATATGTGTGGGGTTTTTCGAAAACAAAAAATTAACAGGACCACCAGTCTATTAGACACACTACATTAACACTTCCAGCTACATGCACTGTATTTCAGTAATTATTTTCCACTGGAACCATACTTGCATCTATCAGGACAGTAAATTGACAGTACGATGTTGCAACTCACTGTGTGACATCTGTTTTTCTCGGAAAAAAAGAATCTTAATTGCATACACGCAGTACTGCTGTAAAGGTAAACTCCAAAGTGAAACTGGCAGAGGATAAAGCATAACAGACAGAATTTTCCAAGCAGGTTAAGCCTGAAAATGCCTCAGTAAGCCCCCAGGAAGGATATTATTTCACAGCAGGCACTTCTGATAGCACAGCAAAACACAGTGGAAGTCCTCTGCCACCTCCTCTGAGAGCCACCACCCCAGCTACAAATACAGCACCATGACACCAGCCTGCACTGTAAGAAATGCAGACACACAAGCGTGAGCCAAAAGCAGAATGCACGTTTTCACTGTACGTGGGAAAAGTACTCTAAGACAGAGTTAACTTTGAATAGCTATGGCATATGATCACAAAGGAAAACAAAAAGAGTGTATTTTAATTTAGTGAAAGACACCCTTTCCTCAAACATATTCATCTAGAGAAACACTTGCAAGGTTAATTTATTTGCTTGCACCACCTAGTGGGCTTCACTTTAATCTACCAAAATAGTCCGAGTTCAGTGATTTTTCTTCCTGGGACATCAGTGCCATACCACATTTTCTCACAACACGTTTAGTATTTCAAGCCTGCACGACCCATTAACAGCACCACACTTCTAAGTTCGCTGAATCTATAAAAACATAGCACAAAAAAAAACCCTCTGCTTTGCTTGTATTACATTCTGCAAGAACTTAACTGAGATGTCACACAACTGTGTTTCACAATGTAATGAGTTTCCAATTTAGAATCATAAATCATAGAACAGTTTGGGTTGCAAAGGACCTTTAAAGGTCAAGTACATGTCAACACTACCTTGTTAGAGCACACCACACATAATTTCAAGTGTCTTAACAGATAATGTTATGTGATAACAAGGCCACATACTGATACTTTTAAGACATCCACAGGCCTTTTAGATCACACACACACACACCCCTCCAGCAGAGGTAGGCACAGAACACAAAAGGCTCTGTCTGCAGGAACGTGTAGCAACCACCTGTGATAAAGTGCAGCTGAAGCAGGAATAAGCACCTATGCTGCCTTTCTCCCAGCGGTTCCTGGTTCAGTATGTGCTTCTGAGGTAGCTGCTTTAATGCACTGCCCTGGCACAGAACTTAACTATGCCAAGTCTGGCCACACTGGAAAAGGTCTTGTCTCAGGTCAAACCTCAACCTGATAACAGAAAAAAAAAACAAATATGCTATTTAGGGCTTGCATTTAAACACTGAACTGACTCTGAACATTTTTTTCTCATAGTTATTCCTCAGGAAAAGATCACATACTGTAGTATCAAGTTTACTGCATTTACTCCAGAGCAGAAGTCATGCAATAGAGGGACCTATGGGGCAATCAAATAAATAAGACATCAGTGTCAAAGTGCTTCTAGATTTCCCACCCAGTTTCTAAATGGTGGTCCTTAGGCATTTACAGGAATTCACATTATCCTTCATTTTTACAACATTTATCATGATTTCATCTTAAGCAGTTTCAGTTTTCACTTCAATACAGGCATATATTTGTAACTCATACTATATCAGAGGAGAAAAAAAACATACTGTGCTCACTTTACAATAAGGAACTCATCACAAATGTTTTATGCGGATTCACAGGAAGACCTTGGGGAGTAATGCAAAACTTTCTACCCTTTTATAAACTTCTGTATGACAAAAGGAAAATATTTTCCTTTCATAAGGGTTTATAATATAACTGAAGTCTGTTTATTCACAAACAATGCCTTTTTCCTCCAAAAGATACAGACACTACCAACAACTGCACTGACATGTATGCAAAGCCTCAGGCTACAGTACTCTCTAAGATAGTTAAGTTCTATCTACTACATCACAGTAGAATCGTATCCAAACAGTATCAGAAGATAACTGTGCTGCAGCCAAGCAGACACTAACACAGTCTTTCAAAGAGATGGCAAAAAGTGAGTCAGTCTGCAGCATAAAGAAAAGATAAAGTGGTTTTTGTTTTCCTGTTTGTACTCAAACTTCTAGACTGTTTGAATATCCATACAAAGCACTCTTTCAGAATAGATCATTAAAGTGTATTTTTTTGTAGTTTATTTATTTGCTTAAGGCTCCAATATGAACCTTTTTACTCCAAGATGACTGAGGTTAACATGAAAGACTTAGAAGTAGCATAGAAAACAGAAATTATGCTTGCAATTTTATCCCATGTGTATTTGATGTTCACTCACACAAATCTAATTCTGCACAACCACAGAGTCATACACAGGCCAAACGGACTTCAACCCAATTTCAAATCACTGCAGAATGTCGACTCCATTCAGAGAGATAGAAAAGGCAAAAAGAAGTATCAAAGGTCAGCCTTTACCTTAATCACTGATTGTATACATTCAGACACAACGGGAAAGCAACTGACTGCACATGTTATTCTATGTAAAACCCGTTACCTATGGGCAACTCACATCCCTCAACTTACCAACACTGCTTTTTCTTGACGTCCAGGAACTTGGGTATTGGGCTGCCTTTGCTACTCATGTACTGCTACACAGTCAGCTGACACAACATATCATCCCATAAAGAATTCTTGGTATTCCCACTCTAGGACCATGTTTATTAAGAAGACTTTTAGTCATGTTCATACCATGAAAGGCATTTTCAGAGTCTATTCTATCACACAGTTTAAGACTTCAATTACTCAGAAACACAACATCTGCAGAAAAAAAAACAAACCACCACAAAACTCATAAAACTTTCACCCATTTCTCACCAAATCCATTAAAGCACCTCCATATTAGGGTCTAACAGACTAAAACATCTTTATTAACAGTGGTTCTCATGTTTTTATTTTAATGACAATCTGCTGTGTATCAGGGATTTCCAAGTGATAAAAGATGAGTATTAATCATATTTGCTTTAACACTTTGTATTTTTTATGCTCTATGAAATGTCCCTCTGTTACATTTTTCCTCTTTTTACATAGCTTCTGTCTAAAGCACTAGTGGTTGCTATGGTAACTTTGGCTTTTTTTTTCCCCCACTGTTCATGCAGGTTTTCATCGAACCCAAAGATTTTTTTTTAATCTTATCTGCTCTATGACAATAGTTCCTTACCAAGATGTTGTCTATTGTACTACATGAGAATCATGGTGTTTCACAGTACTAACTTGAAAAACGGTAAGTTTTGCTAAATTCTCAAAACTAACAATTGAAGTGGGGGTTTAAAGGGGGTTTTGCTTGGTTTTTGGATGTCCGAGTACATTTCTTTCTTCTGATGTAAATATTTTTCATGTGAAATACACTAACTAAGACACCAGTAAATGAAAGACAAAGCTATTGTTAAAACCAGAAATGCTTAAGGAACAAAAGACCTTGTGTAGCAACTTTTTCTGAAAGAGAATTAATCACCATTGTTTCACACAGACTAAGCAGGACATAACTGAAGTAAATAAGAACAGAGTTATTTTCTGCAGTACCACTGCAGATCAGCATGGATTCAAATCTCCCTGTCACAAAAAAAATAAGTATTTCAGGTCCTTTCAGTAAAATATTTCTTAACATGAGCACATCGTCTGTCATCAAGTTGGTATATAACCTAGCAGAAACAAACTGCATATGACAAGAATCAGACTAAGTATGTGCAAACAAACGCTTGAGCCGTTTCCACTCACTCTTCACTAAGATTTTATTTACATATTATTGGAAAAATAAATTGTAAGCTGAGGGCTAAATTCTTCAATGCAGTTCTTCAAGTTTTCATTTTCCTTGAATTAATAGAAAAGCAGATACTGTTTTGATATTTTCTATGGGACAATGTTGCCTTTTTGTGCTTCAGATAGGAAACACCTCTCATGAGCACTTACCATCTTTATCAACAAAAGTAGGGAATCTATGTCTTAAACGCAGAGATTCAGACTGATCAAACAATTATACAAAATTCCTTCAACACACAGAATGAACATTAGAAACAAATCCACAGGGAGAAACAAACAGATACACTACTTCATTCACCAGGGAAGGTCTTAAAGTAATATTCATAGACAAGTTTTACTCAAATATGGCCCCTAAGTGTGGTCGTTTGAGGCTACCTGGAATATTTTAATGAGAAAAAATAGATTATAGGCTGTGAAAAGGAAACAATGGTGATGTCTACTTCACTCATAGACTTGCTGAGATGTATAAAAACAAAGACAAACATAGATTAAGATGGTCTCTATCTGTCGGAATTTGGTGTCTGTGTTGTCTCCCTGACCTTCTGCTGCTCTGCTTGGATCTGCGTAACCCAACTAATCATTCTGCTTCAAATCCCCATTGCTGATCCTGCCAGCTCACCCTGCACATAAGGTATACTCTGGGATAAGGTAGAAGGATAGAAAGAAGGTGGAAGGGTGGTTGGGAGCCCCTCCTGGGGACTCTGATTTCTGGGAAGGGTGTTGTGTTTCTGCGTTACTTTTAACTTGTATATTTCTGTATATAACTGTATGTATTTGTAATACATTGTAAAGATCTGCTTGTATAATTGTGTTAAGATGTAAATACAGCTTCACTCAACCTCCAGCCAGCTGAGTCTAGTCTGGGTGAATTCATGGGGAGAGGGGAAGCGGGTAACTCCCAAATCATCAAGTTTACTCTGTAATGTATACAGGGAGGGTGATGTGAGACAGTTCAGTAGAGTAGGCTCCTGAAGCAACCTTCAGTACAACTAATTCACCTTTAATGCTGTCATCCTCCTAAGCAATATCATTAATACAAGCCAAAAATAGAAAGCCTTTTAAAAAAAGAAAACCACTATTTCATAGAATTCATCCCTCAGAATGATTTTGCATTAGTTTGGGGAAGGGTTGCATTCAGTATCCATTTGCATTAACAACAGTAACTCACGGTATGGGTATAGAAATTTTCCTTAATTTCAGGTTGTATAGCCAGAAATACATTGTCATTTTAAAGTTGGATAGATGATTATTACTGTTATTTCTGATTATATTGATTTCTTGATTCCCTCCTTTCCTATTAACTTTTTTTCTCTCACAATTTAGTTTGAAGGAAAATATATCTAAAAACTACTATTTTATTTGACAAGGACAATTAGCAGTAAGAATGAAAAATTCCACAGTTTGCTCCACTTCATTTTAGCAGTTTTGTTTCTTTTCACATTTCTGGTGATGTTAGGTTTACTATTTTTTTTTTTTTTTCACAATTCTGATTACATTTAGCAAAATAATATGATTACTAGATGTGCACAGTAGGCACAAAATGCATTAATGCGTTAATTATTCCCTGTTTCAATTTACATTACACTAGCTTTACTCTGACTTCATTTTGTTGCTATTTGCAGGATGCATACTCATTTAGCACATTAAAAGATGCTGGGACTTCCTCAATAGGTGGCATATTTTTTCTAATGGTACCTCTATCAGTCAGTTTCCTACAGCTTTCTTTTATGCTCACAGCCAGATACATGCAACAGTTGCATAACGATTAGGTCTGTCCCACAGCTGCATTTTATGATATAATCACTGACATGAAAAACAAGCTTCTCCCTCCCCTCGTCTTTCCCCCTGCCTCCCCCAGTTTCAATGTGCCTGTAAAAGGCCTTCATATTACATCCAGGGGAATGTGAAATGAACAGTTAGGAACCAGTAAGAAATTATTATCTAGGGTATCTAGAAATCTCAACTAAGTACCTCTTGGTCGATGTACTACCATAAATAAATTCCATATCACATTACTAATCACTATTATTCTAAAGCATGTCTTACATCTATTATTACTATATATAAAACACATATATACACACAACATTCAATGCAGTGCTAGTGCTAATCTTCTAAGGACTGCATTGCAATTTTCATGTTTTATATTTAGTATTAGGTGAATTTAAGAACAGTCATATTTCAGGACATAATTATCAAATTCCTCATGATTCAGTCATTTTGTTAAAGAAATAATTCGATTTGCATAAAACCCTGATAATGCAATATAGTAAGAACTGTGACCATCAAGGGAAGCCCTATGTTTGGATAACACGTACATCACCAGTACAGGTTTTTTTTTTCCCCCTGCTCCATCATCAAACTGGAAGCTTGTCCCTCTCCATAATCTTTCAACAGGTGCTGCACCCCTAACAATGGCAACTAAGGAAGCTGGTTTCAAGGTACTTATTACACATTTGCTCATTAGTAACTTAATAGACAAACACACCACTTAAAATATTAAATTACTACTAAAAAAATATGTAAAGCAAACACTGATGTAAACCACTTCTAAATCTATGGCTTGACAAGTCTCCCTACCACAGACAGCATAATATCTTCTCCTGTCCTTCCTAAACTACCTTATAAACCTACAGATTAAGATGAAGTGTAATATTTTTCAATAGTGACAGTAGACACATACTCTGTTTTAAGGACAATTTTCCACTTAACTGTATCTTGTGTCTGCATATAGTTTCCAGTTTTAAAACATTACAGCAGAGTGCAGATTCATTTGTTTTACAGATACACCATATATTTTTATGGAGATATCTGCAAAATCTACTAAGCATTTAGTAAGAAGACAACTCAGAATATTTTGTAATACAATGTTTACTAATGTGTACTTTATTGGAGGGAAAGCACACACAAAGAAGAAGAAACTAAGGCACTCCATTTGACAGCTAAGGAAGAAACTGAGGTTACATCCTCTATGGCTGAGATTTAGAGCAGTTTCACTTAGTGGCTGTTCTACTCCAACTCCCCAGATAAAATTTAGACCTACAGAAAGAAGCCTTCATTCCTTTTTCATTCTAGCAGGAAGTCACGGTTCAGACTCTTAAGTAACCAACAGAAAAAAAACCTACTAGTCAGTAGGGAACTATGAAGCTTAAATATTATGTTACAGTTAAATTCAGATAAAACTTGCAGTATCTACAGGCCTCATTATATTCTCACAAACTAAAATGAGTCATAAATTGCTAAACATGTAGAGATGTAACTTTTGTGCTACCATTTCAAACAGAAAAAATATTACTGAAATTTATATCTGAGCAGCCAAAACATGCCTGTGGCAACACATCTCACTTGCAGGTAACACAGGAGCAGAAACCATGCAGGAAATACAAGTAACCCTTTCTGATTTTTTATCTTATTTGAACTATTTAATACAATACCATATGCAGTATCCCACCTGTGAAATAGTGACTGTGAAATTATCATCAAAAAATACTTTTATCTGCTGTTTTCATACAATTTACACTTAGGTAATCCTTTAGACTGTACAGAAAATCTATCCATTCCCACGCTGATTCAGAGTGCTGTGCTGCTCAGGAGGAAATTCAGATGTATAACATACATGCCAGATTTGTCCCTAATTTAGCAAAGCTTCTGCCAGCAGAACCATTGCCCTGGACTGTAGTTCCAGGAATGCAGTCATGGAGAAAACATATTGGCATCAAGCAGCCCCAGCCCTCCTGTCCTTCTAAGAGTCCATATGGGGTCCGTGAAAACTAAAAAGCAAGTCCTGCTGTCCAGTAGGATGCCTTCAGCCACTCTGGCTGGCACTTCCCAGCCACAGATTAACGCTGCCCCTTTCCATGATATAGTCTCCTCAGTGAGGAGCAGAAAGACCATCTGTTCTCTCCTTCCAGTTAATCTCCCATCCAGTGAGGCAGGTTCTGCTATGCCTGCAGAGTAGAAGTTAACCAGATTGACAGACTACCTAGGACTAGCTATGGTAAGGATAAGTAATGTGGGATATGCATTTTAGTGGCTTATTCTTGATAGCAGAGCTTTTCTAAGCAGAATAAAGGCTACCAGCTTTGGTTCAAGAACATGCCACATCCCAGGGCAGCAAAACTACTTCTAGTAATGCTTAACTTAATAGGGACACTTAGTTTTATGATGGTAAATGTGAATTCAAGTTTTTTTGCAGAGTAAGTACAAGAGGTAGCCAACTTCTGCAAAGTGCTTTTCCACACACCATTTGAACTTGTATGAATTCAACATCTGTCATTTATCATTATCACTGCAAAACCAATAGTCTAATAACATTTTTAAAAGTAGTTAGATAAGAAACAGAGTGAAAACATGCCTTCAATTTAAAGATTCTAATCCACTGAAGATTACTCTGAAATAGCTGCAGATTTTCCTTATCCTTCAATCAGAATATCTAAAAATGCACCAATACATAGGAAATATTACTCAATCTTTTTTTTTCCTCTGCATCTGGTCCCTGCAGAATTGATTTTTTTCTGGGTTTTGTTTTGTTTTTTTTTTTTTTTACACAGCAATTAGAGAATTACACAGAAATTACTGTAAAATTAAAAATCCATCAACAGAAGGCAGGAGGAAGGTGCAACATCATTAATTGTTTCCATTTCTGATCAACTATTCCCTTAGTGTTGGAACAAATTTGTACATCAGCTAGACAGCAACAAATTTTTTAACCAGTAGGAATATAAACTCAAAATAGCTATTATACAATTAAAGGAGTGTATGCTAAAGCAACTGTGAATACCAGTACTCAACATTTATTCTTCCTTTCCCCACAGGAAAGGAAACCCTAACATCCATTGTGGCTTTGCCTTCTCATGGGAACTAATGGATTGAACTATTCATGCCTGAACACTCAGCAGCCTTGAGGGGAGACAAACTCCCTCTCCAAATTCACTTCTAAATCCTCATTTCTGTCAGTCACCAGAACGCTATTCAGGTAATGCTGTGCTCTCACTAATTCTGTACAATACGTAGAAAATGAAAGTGGAATTATCTAAACAATACTGGTGATTTCAATTTGTATTTTTTGGAAGTCACATTACTTGAATCATTTCCACATCCACAGGAAACATAAATCTTAGTAATTTCAATTTGCAATGAAAATGTTTGTTCCATTTATGATACGAGAACATACTGCTTTCAGGGGTAATAAATTCTGGTGCTCCATTACAAAACATCAACATGCCACTACATATTTACATAGTAGAAACTTCCAGTGTATTTTGTGAAAGAGAAATACTGTCTGTCTTTATGTTCCAAGCTAAATCTGACCTCTAGGCAAATGACTGAGACATTTCTATGATTTTTAGTTCTTTTTCAGGACTAAGTTGTAGCAAATGTAGTCCTATTTTTTAACAGTAGCTGGCACAAAGGTGTCACCACTTTTCATAAAGTGACTATCCACAGTTGTCACTATATTCCCTTGCAGCTTCAGGAACCTCTAAGTAGTAACTGGAGCCAACAGCACTAAGTTTACCAGAATTCGAAAGATGCTACACAAGCAACACCTCAAGAGCTATTTCTGTAACCCCCTTTGTATCTCACTTCCCTATTTTTTTTTCTTCTTTTTCTGCTTCAAGGGATGCAAAATATTCTATTGTGTTCCACTATTTCTTGTTTGTTTCTCTTGGTATCTACTAATACCAACCTTCCGTGCAATCATGATGTTCTACCTGCAAAAATGCTGAATAAATTCAATTTTGCTGTAAGTTCTTTGTTTACAGCATTACTTCATTTTCTTGAAAGATCAGTTTTACCACAGAGATAATATTCTGCTGTCTTACAAATTTCTTACAATAATGTCAGCAGTAGCTTGGGCACTTTGGTAGACTTACTCAGCATCTGTTATTTCCCCTCCCCCAGTTTCTACAGATTTCTAGTACTCCTGACCAAGCACGTAAAACAATCTCATTTTGTAAAGTAACATTAATCCACATTCAGCAAGCCCTCCATAAATCCACTTCTTTATGTGATAAGAATTATTTTTGGTAATCACCTCTAGTTTTCTTTCCATCTTTCAATGTAATTGTGACATCCTTGCTCTCCTGTTGCTAGAAATTTGCACTACTCTATTCAAACAGCTAAATGGACAGAAGAGATGCCTAGCAATAATGCAATGCTCTTTTTTTTTTTTCTTCACTTCAGCTCTTCTCCTCTCAGAGATCACACCATTTTTTTTGGTATTGAACTAGGACCCTTAGTACGCTCACTATGAAGCCATCTCTGAGTGTAGCAAAGCCTTTGGAAATAAGCAGTGCAAGGAAAGAAATGTTCACTAGCTTTCAGCCCATCATGCAAATTACCAAAAATCAATAACAGGGCTTCAAGGATTTGTATTTAAGTAATAAATTTAATAGTTCCATAACAAGAGCTCTGGTTCACCAAACATCTGAATTAGGAAAAGTCTTCCCCCTTGAGAGGGCGAGATAAAGATAGAGATCATTTTATGGTCTTTTAGCCATCAAAGTGTTGTGAAGGCAAAATGCCCCTTTCTCCCCCATAGCTTTGGACAAGGCTTGAATTTTCAGTGGCAGAAAACTCTGACCATCTGGAAGGTAATCCCTCAGGCACTCAAAAAACAAGTGTAAGCTTTTTCATAATATGGAAACAGGAAAAGACTAAGAGCATTTGCATATGCCTTAATACCACATTTAAAAAAAAAAAAAAAAAAAAACACAAACAAAAAAAAACAAGAACAAAACAAAAAACCAGCAGTGTTGCTTGAGCCCCAGAGACTTAAGAGTTATGTGCCCAGATCCATTTCTGGGGCATATGGCATGCTAGCATATGCTTGGCCACTAAATTCCAAAGACCTAACAGTCCCATAATCACTGCTCCAAGCTGCCTGTTTGCTCTTTGCCCTCAATTTTTCTGCCTCCTAGAAATCTTTTTCCTAATCACACAAATCCTAACATCCTAACAAACATCAACAGTAGCTCTGGTACTTTTAAGGGGAAGTAAATATGATAATTCAGTGACATTCTATTGCTATCTCAAAGTGTGAAAACATGGAAATATTTCCTGGTCAGACTATGCCAAGCTGTTTGCATGGTCTTCTTGAGCAGCAGCATACATTACACAACTACAGACATATCTCTAAGAACAGACATTAATTTGTATTTAGCACCTGGGCAGCAAAGCAAGAGGATCAAACCTGGACCTCAATACAAAGACCACCAGAGAGACAAACAAGCACTTCAGGAGACTAGAATAATAGGGCTGTCCACTCAACTGCCAAAGTAGTAGCAGGATCATATAAAGGAGGAAAGGTAAGGAAGAAATAACAAGTCAAAATAAGAATGTTACATAGGCAAGGTATAAAAATGAGTAAAGAAAAATTAAATGAAAAGCCTTGACGGGACACCCAATGACTTCTGGATATTCTCAGCTATCTAGATGATGCTAAAATCTACTAAGTTTACTTAAGACCTGCCTCTAACTTCACCATGCAACGATTTTAAACATTACTTATCCATCACCTAATGCTAGATGTCCACAAGTCAACTGGCATAAGCAAGTCGCCCAAGAACACTTAGCTTCTGAACTTGATTCAAAAGCTGAAGTTAACAAAAAATACTGCCATTGACTTGCTTGTGCTTCACAGCTACAGAACAAGAGGTTTGGTTTTATGTCAAAGCCTGTTAAAATTATATGCAGGAATAATTATATGCAGTATCAGCAAAGTAGCACTCCACTGAAAACAATGTGAAACGATAGAAGCACAATCTGGTAGTAATAGTTGAAGGTTGCTTATAGAATAAACGCAGGATGCCACAAACAATCCCACTAGAAGCTGAAGGAAAAAGGGGGGGGGAATTCACCCAAGACCAAAAGAAAACCTGACCCAAGAACTATAGCCTCAACAATGTTTTTCATTACTTCTACGCTACTAAAAATATGTGTGAACCCAAAACCTCACACTGACAAATTTCTTCTGTTACAACGGCAAGGCATTAGAGGAAAATACACTACATGTGTAACTGATTAGCATACTTCATGAAAATACTAACTTGTTAAATCTGAAGATGTTTCCAGAAAAACAACACTACCCGGAATTAACAGCTTATAATCCCACTGCCAATTCTGTACAGATCAGTAGGGGCTGCTAATTTAGAAACAGTGCTTTTTTAAATTTATATATTACTCTGAGACTGAAACGTTTTGCATCTCCACGAGGTTTCTGTCTAGTGGGAAAGTGGAAAATAAAATAGAAACTCCTACACATTTACACCAAACAACTAAAAAACCTCAACTCCTCTTTTTCCATTTAAATGAATTTCAAACTGATCGTATAAAGGGGAGCCGGGAGCCGTAAATCCCACCACAGCCAAACCTGCCTTTCCACGCCCAGGATGCCTGAAGCCCGGCCCCGCTCTGCTCCCCTCGCCCGGGACAATGCTGACACCTGCCGGCGCCGGCCCAACGCAGCCGCCGGGCACCGCCACTTCCGCCCCGCCCCAGAGGCGGCCAGCCCCGCACCCCGAGCCGCTCACACCTTCCTTTTGCGGTTACAGGATGAAGCTGCCTTTTGCCTTGTGGGACGGGCAGCCCAAACCCACCTCTGCAGGCAGAACAAATACTGCAACTTTTCTCTCTCAAAACCTTCACATAAAGAACAGGCGGAAAATACAAAGGGGGAAGGGAGAAGAAAAAAAAAGCACCTGAAGTGAATTTATCACTAACCTAACAGCAAATCGGGTTGCAAATGAGAAATGGGAATTTCTCAGAGAACTAGAGCTTTCAGAATTACTCCTAAAAATTATGCATAGCACTTGTAAGAATGACAAACCTCAGGCATCTCGTGAAAAATGAATGGTGATCTCAGAGCAAACCTTTTTTTAAGGGAAAATCACTAAGCTGAACAGAATCTACTAGTCAGAAAAATTACCAGTTTGCAAACTGGATCTCCATGGATTCAGGAACATTAGAAGAGCAGCTTTACTCATTAAGCCCTTCAAACTCAAAATAACTGGTGGGAAAGAACAGGAAAGAGAAGAGACACAAAAAATGGATTGAGTGAACATTAGCTATTAACACACTGCAAATGAGCCAATTACACCTATTCTCTGTTACACAAGCATCTTTCCTAACACAAGTGGCCAATTTATTTATTTTTAGGGAAACAGTCACTGCCAGCAGTACCACAATTCTTCTGAAGTTTTAAACACGAAGCCCAATTCTCAAAAGCAATGAAACTAGGATGGTTTTATATGACGCTGTCTTAACTCACTCCTTACTACCCTCAAGAGAAATAGTAATCCAAATTTTTACCAACACTTTTCTGCTGATACACATCTTTTCCTCATGATAGGAGTTGAAAAGGAGGGTGTAAGAGACACAATTTATTAGATGTAGCAAATACTGCAAGGCTTCTTCTCCAAGACCTAGTGTTTTTTCAACTACTTAAGGTTTAATTTTTTTGCTTTCTTTTTCACGGGGATTTAGACAAAATAAAATAAGCTAAAGCCCCAGAACCCCATAACTGTCATTTTTTCTACTAAAATTGGCATCTACGAACCTAGTCAGGACTGCAGCAGCTGCAGAACAAGCCCTTTGAAGTGAACATACCTTAGATGAAAACTGCTATAAAGAAAATAAACAGCAAAGGATTTTTTTTTAAGCCATTTACTCACAAATATCCACCTGCTACATGAACTGCTATGTTCTTTGGTTAATTAGTAGTTCTTCTTTGTACAAGTCTCAGTCAAAGCCAAAGGAAGCTTCAAAGGCCTCACTCATCAAATGACACATCTTGTGCTCAACATAAAACTGCCAGTTCTGATCCAGCCGCACAGCTATAGCTCACCCCGGGCTTGGGAGTGGATCTGTATTACGCATAATTATTCAGCAGTTGTGTAACAAAAGAAGGATTTCAGTGGCAAAGCCCCATACTTGTTTGTTTTTCAATACCCTTATCTGCACGTGTGACATTTGCAACTTTAAAACAAATCTAACATAGATTACTTAAGAGTGCATCAAGAGTCGAGGTCTGTATTTCATTTTCTGGTCATGTTCTGTAACACGAATATTCTGTAGCATTCTACTGCCACCAGTGTGTAAAAGGAAAAAGCTATCAAGCTAACATTGAGGGATGAATAAAAACAAAGGAAATGATTCATAAATTAATGAAGCCAAGAGTCTACTCAAATATTAAACCAACAAAACCCCATGCAGATTATCTTTTAGGGAAAAAAAATAAAAAAGAAAGTAACTGGAATGCAATACAGAAAATAGGATTCTGCATTTCTCAGAGTAAAAAAATGTTTGCATACTTAGTAGCCAGTGTAATATATCTGAATTTGTATTAGTGGTACATATTTGCAATCTGTCATGTATTTCCTGGTAAATATTGTTTGCAAACGCTTAAGGGGTGCAAGTTCAACTCTGTATAACTCTTCTTTGCAAAAGCTTTTAAAACAGTATTGGGCATTAGTTGTGAATAATCTAACTCATTTGGAAAGATTATTCATTTTAAATAAACTTAATTTAGATCTCTCCCAACGATACCAGAAAGCATAAACCAGGCTGTACTAGCCCTATCTTTCCCTAGCTATTTTACCTAACTGAAATCTGGGGTGCAGCAGACATCACATTCCCAAAAAAAAAACCAGAAAGTTTAACTAACACTGAGGAGGTTAAGAATACACACTCGCATTTTTTCATTGAAGTGTCCTCCTTATATTAATTTGGGATGATCTGAGTAGTATCTATTAAAAGATCACATAGCTTGTGAAGTGTTCTGACTTCTTAACACCCTTAGAAATAGATGCTAACATTTATAATACTCTTTAAATAAAACCCGAGTAATTAGTTCTTGCATAGCAGACCCTCCAAAACTGTTATTTTTAAAAAAGCATTGACATTTTGAGTCAATAAATTCACTTCAAGATAAAATTCCCACACATGTTGTAGCAAAAGAGATCCCTGTCATACCAAGAGGTACTGTCCTCAAAATTCTCTTAAAAGGAATTCATCAAACACGTCACATCACTATCTACACAGCTATACTACAAGTTCCCAGCATTCTTCTACAAAGACCATACTTCCTTCTTCATTAAAAACATAGGCTTTGTAAATGCTTCCAAAGTGGTAACAAGAACATGAAACCTGATGTACTTTTTTTTTTAGAACTGTGTCTGGATATACTGCAATGAATAACTTACTGTTTTTACATGACAGCACTTACACACAGTCACACACATTACAGGAGGCTGCCGCTGTGCGCTTCTGTTCATAGCTGTACATGTTCTCCCAGACTCTCTCACGCTAAAGGACAGCTATTCAGCTATGAAACCAACACATTCCCATCCCTTCTAATTTCACAGATTTAAGTCAACTGGAATTGCCATGACAATGCAATAGAGGTTTCATTCAACAGAACATTTCACAAGGATAAATATTCCTGTCTCTGAGTGCCCATTTCTCAACATTGCTTCCATGTGTCCAGTTCAGTAGTGTGTTAAGATACCTAAAAAAATCCCTCATATATTGGCACCAAATTGGCTCAAAAATAAAAACTGAAAATCCCTACCAGTCATCTCCTGTTTCAGAGCAGCAGTCACCTAAACATTTTTCTCCTTTGCATTGTCATTGAATTAGAAACCCGTACACACGTTTTTATCATGCTTTGACTGGCAAAATGTCTGTTATTTGCTATAACCTTTTTTATTTTTCAGGGAAAAAGCATTTAGCATCACTTAATACTATTCTGAACTGCAGCTGCAAAATTAGTTTAAGGTGTATGTGGTTAGTACTAATGTGCATGATATAAATAGAAAACCAGCACGAAAATATAAAATACACTAAATCATTCAGGATACTTTTGAGAACCAGAGTTAATACTGTCTTTAGAATACAATAAACTATTTCAGTTGGAAGGGACCTACAACTGCCTGACCAATTCAGGGCTGACCAAAAGCTAAGGACACTGTACAAATGCCTCTTAAACACCAACAGGCTTGGGGTATCAACCACCTCAGTCAGAAACCTCCTCCAGGGTTTGACCATTGTCTGCACAAAGAAATACCTCCTAATGTCAAGCCTAAACTTTGCCTGACTACTTTAAAATCTACAGACCTGCTATCCACTAACTTGCTCTTTGATTTGACCAACAGTAAAACAACAAGGTAGAAAATAATTTACATGACTTTGAGTTGGAAAAATCTCTCATACCTGGTATAGCAGACCAGTGGAACATATCCCTGACCATGGCAGGCGGCTGGAGTTAGATCATCTTTAAGCTCCCTTCCAACCCAAATACTTTCCATGATTCTATTTCAATCTCTTTTCTATTTTACATTGTAATTGCACCCTAGAGAACAGTACCATGAAACAGGAAAAGATGCAACAGAAATGGAAGTACAATGACAAATTCTACAGTATAAGCACATCCTCCTTTAAGTGTTCCCAATAGGTGGCAACAGAATACCAAAAACTACAAAATAGTTTAGAATTCTTTCTTCATCCACAAATAGTAGGAGCCCTGCTACAACTTTCATCAATGAAAGTGCAGCATCAATTCTATTCAAACTAACCACTGAATCTCAGGACAGTTCATGTCAAAAGCCAGAGAATTCACAGAAAGAAAAGATTTAGTATAAACCTAGTTGTTATGAAACAACTAACTGATGGATCATAGTCAGAGCTCATCTGAGGGAGCAAACCATTACAAGCAGCAATCTACAGCAACAAAACGTTTCTGCAGATTAAAGAATAAATGTTAAGGTAGAAAGAAAACTTTAGACTAGTGTATTTGTTGTTGAAATCCATAACATGGTGTTTAGCAGTATTTATTTACAAGACTGAATAAAGCAGTGAGAATTTTAAAATAAACAATTTTTCATCCGACAATTCCCCATTTTATGAGTCCACACTGGTGATTCTTTGTAAGAAACAATGGGAAATCAGAGTTGTTCATTTATTGACAGTTATATGACTACTTTGTTTCTGTGTAACAGAGCTATACAAATCAACTCTAAATAATGACTACTTACTTGCTTTCAAAACCAGCTAGACCACTCTCCAAAGAAACTGTCTCGGATGTAATCTCCACTTTTCTCACGCTGCCAAAGAAATCTGTTATCAGAACATCTTGCGGGTCTCGCTGAAAGAGATCAGTTCGATGTCCAGGTGTTGAAACGCACAAACTTTTTGGACAGACCTGAAACTTGAAACCAAGATGGACAATCATATTTCATCCTCTATTCATCAAATATCTACATACACCTTTCAAAATGCAATTACTATGAAAAGGTAGCTAAATGCCACACAACTTGCACTAATTTCAGTACAAGTTCAACGGCTGGGGAAAAAAAAATGTTGACCAAAAACATTAAAAGCATAGACACCTTGATCATGAATTTCAGAAAACGCTTCTGTGAAAGTCAACCACCTATTACATGTAACTGATTAAACACACAAATGTATTTCTGAATATAGAAGCAGGAACGCTGCTACAATCTTCCAAAAAGCACCTTTTTTACCAAAGGGAAGCAGGTAAGATTACACAAGCTTTGCTAAGTAGCTAACAGTAAAGGCTTCATAAAAAAATGAAAATTTCTATTCTGATTGAAAAGAAAAAATACTTAGTCTTATTTCTAGTTTACAGACTGTGTATTAATGCAAAATTAAGATCTTCAGAAAAATGAAAGGTGTTTTATGCCTATTAAGTTCACAGAGACATCCTATAAAACCTACAAACTAGCTATGTACATTATTATTTATTTTACCTATGTATTTTGCTAATGTATGAGATCCTCTACATCCTGCACACATTGCATCACCTAGAAGACAACCTTTTTCAATGGACTCAATTCTGTATAAAGGTACAGTTGCAGAAAACGGGTAGATGTAACAGCAGCAGACTTGCAGCATTCAGAATATCTGACAAGACAGCGTGCCTATTAAATAAAAATTGTTATTTACCCAGTAGATATTCAAGGCAAAACAACAGCATTTTGGATACAGCCCCTCTTTGAACACGTCCCATCACACTCTCTACAAAGGTCTCTAATATTTCCTGTCTGGACAGATTCCTCATTTCAAGGGATCTTGTAATGCACATAATGCAATATAATTGGTTTGTGTTTTTATTAATAATGCTACATAAAGTGTCATGAAATAGAGTCCAAGGCCTCACTTTTTCCAGCTTCCTTAATGAGCCTGAAAAGCTCATGAGTTCATGTCTCAAATCATTAGAAGGCACTTCACAACCAAATACAGAAGCCTTCTAGGCACAGAAACCCCACACATTCCTGCTAGGCAGACACACCAGCTCTGCAGTACTCTGGACAGGTTTATGAGCAAAAGTTGTCGTCCATTTGCTTATCTCATAGGAAACCCATGGACCACTTGGTAACAGTGTGTATTATGCAAGACCTTGTATGTTCCAGCAATAAAGATCATTTAACAGAACACAATAATTTACAGGACTGTGAAGGATGTTCTTCACATGGGTGCTCATCCTCCTTAAATTCTTCAAGTCATTTTCACAAAGGTCCATTAGTCACTAGATCCAGTGCTTATATACCTAATGAAAAACACAGGTCAACGCTTCAAAGTTGCATTCCCAGGACAAAATCAGAAGTCCTAATTAGCTCAATGCAGACGCAATTTCAAATCAGCCCAGACTATGACCTAGAAAACCTGCAGGTTTCAATTCGTACTTCCTAGTACAAATTCTGTGCTTAGACACAAAATGCACTTGTTTGTGTGACTCCTCTTACGACAACAGAACCATACATTTAAAAAGTTTCCCAGAGGGGAAACAATGTATGTGACTTTTCTTCACAGAGAACAGCTCTATATCCCCATTCCTGCTTTCTGCTCCATTACAGTTCCTCTTTCATACCTTGTCTCTTTTGTCTAAGCCTCTAAGCATATGGCATTTGACTGCTAGTCCTGGGAGACTTCACCTCACTTTCACCTTTAACTTAACTGAAGCATACAAGCATATATATCCACTGAGCTGTTTTTTAACGATTCCCATTTCTCCCATTGGCAGAGTACCACACAGCTGCTCAAGAAAAGATAGGGTTAGATCAAATCTTTCTGTTATCCTCCCTGTGAAGTGAAAATGAACTTCACTCATCAGAATCATGCTTCCCATACAAAACCACTTGTCAATTCACAAACTCTAAGTTTCAGTTTCACCACAATGCAATCAATTTTCTTGAACTCTGATCCAACTAAGGGTACAAACATAGAAATTAAGTCTCTGATGTAAGCCATAAAAAGCTAAGTATTTGTTTTAATCACGCTATTTGATGTGTAAATCTATACTGCAGTTATACCATCAAGCTCTCTTTCCAGCTCTCAAGAGAACATAAATGTCCCAAAACAACTGCATCGGCACTGAAGGTGGGAAACTGATAATGTACACAACTATTTCTAATTTGTCCCACAACAATTTGCTATCGTAATTTGAGATGAATCTTGAACTAAAATGTACATCAGCACTGAGAAGACTTCAGCATCTACCTGTCCAGCACCAGTGTGAGAAAAGGAGGACTGCAAAGCAGTTAAACCACATCAGACTAACACTAATAACTGAGGTCTTTTGACAAAAAAAGGCAAGTGCTGGCTAAATGAAACTTAGTTGTTCATGTGCCACTTCTTCCAAATTGTTTTAAGTAAGATACTACTCAAATAAAGCTAAACAATTGCTCAAAATTGAAACTTTATCTTGATTTTTCTTAATATTTTCAGCTCTTTTATGACAAATGATATCTCACTTTGAAAATTACTTGAATCTTATTTTAAAAGTTCAACTGTGTGACATTTCAATTTAGTCTTCACTTTTTTGGAACTGTGATCAAACCAAAAGTCAGTCATTTGCACAGCTTTATGCTATCCCTTAGCAACACAGATGGAGCAGGTGGGGAGTAGGTGGAGCGGATTATGAAAAAAGATGTCTCATTCTTTGCAGGAATGCATCAACCAAATCTTAGGTGCAAATGAAGAGAAGCTGTTTTAAGAGTAGTTGGAGAAAAATAAAAAGGTGATGGAATAGAAGTCTAACAAATACGCAGTACTTCTAAAAGCACAGATGCTTGATATATCAGATGGTCAAATAACTATTAACCAGCCATTTTAACCCTAGGTAATGAACCACTTAATACATTATCCTGCGCTTGGAAAGTATTATTTTTTTTTTAAATCAGTCTTGGATAAACAGTAGGTCTTTGTTTTTAACCCAGCACAATGCTAATGGTGCATTCAGTGCCAAAGTAGCCCATATGTAACATGTAATTCTGAAACTTAGATGAAGCCCTGAAAAGGTGATGAAATTTGTGTATATAACAGTACATGATCGTCATAAATCATCAGATATTTGGGTCCATTATTTTCTCTTCCCTTCCTAGAGCAACAATAAACAGATTAACATATGCTAAGATGACTCAGACAATGCAAGGATCTTCCCAGTACAGGATAACTTCCCACAGCTCTTCCTGAGTATGTGGTGTATCAGCAAACCCCAAAAACTCAAGGCAGAACATTTAGCTATCTTCTCCAAAGAGGTAAACTACCTGGCCAGATAACTTTTCACAACAACTGGATTAATACCTAATTGACTAGACCAGTTACATCACTTCCCAGGTGTGTGTTATACTGTCAAAACTACTGTTCAGGATTTTTTTTAAACATAAATTCATTTTCTGATTTACAGAATAGAGTTCTAAGCTTGTTTGAATGAAATGGCTCTATAAAGAACTTGCATATTCTTCCTTAGCGAAACAAGTTATCTGCATGTCACAATCAAAATGTATTAAAGGACAGAATTTCATTATTGTGGTAGTAAAGAATCTTGAATCTTACTCACCAAATCAATTCTGCACCAAAAAAAATAAAATATCTGTCAAGTGTGGGCTGTTAGTGAATTCTACTACACATCTCGCAGCCAGACTAATACCATCCTGTGTAGACAGAGGGTAGCATAAAACAGCTGCTCCTTTTACAGAAATAAATTAAAGACAAAGTGTCCTGTGACTGGTAGTTCTTAGATCACCATCACAGCATGTCAGGATTTACAGCTACAAGGCACCAAAGCATAATGTATTACTACAATGAAACTAGTACTGGAATAGCTGTAAAGGGTCAGTAAATCAAATACAGTTACCTTTTATAAGATTCCACCAATGTACACATCTAAGTGCTATAGAAGCATTTTCATACATTTTGTCCTAGGTTATTTGGTGTTTTGTTGTGCTTTTTATTTGTTTGGGGGTTTTGTTTGCTTGTCAGTTGTGGGGGGAAGTGTTTGGGTTTTTTTTTTTTTTGTTTGTTTGTCTGTTTTTAACTCCTGCCTCATTCCTCCAACTCCAAACATACAAATCCAATCTGATGGATTTGTATGTTTCTTGCTCTGGAATCTAAGCAGACATACAGAACAACTAGTCTCTGCAGGCATTTGTGAGCAGAGTTAGAATTTTAACTGTTTAATCATCTTTACAAAACACTACCAATGGCCACTTTCCACATCTACAAATTGCCTGCTATCCATTATATTGATTTTAAAAGCTTTATACTACCATTTTTTATGCAAAAATACTTCATTATACTGAAATGAATGTTTAATGAATATTTCATTCATTTTTCAGTTAATAAAAATCTGCTTTATTTTCTTTGTTCAATAAATCACTTTCACACTGAGGACAATCTTTGAACTGCTAAACCACACCTACATTTAGTGATGGCAAAAAGACTCTCCCAACAAAGCTGCTTCAGAGCAAAACAGCAGGAGAATATTAAGCATTTGAAGAACCCTATGGACACAACAAATTAGTTTGGAAACTGCTGAAGTCATTAGTATATTCATGAATGCTGAGTATTCTACTTACTAGGTCATTCATGTTTGTCTGACTAGCTGGATGAATTTCTTCCAAGAACTCTAGCACATAGAATGTGTACCTGTCCATAAGATGAACACCAATTCCAAGATCAGGTTGATGCTGAAAAAAAACCACAGACAACAGTTATTGAGCATTTGCAGGAAAGAACTCAGTATTTAGGAGACAGAACAGAGTGTAACAGCAAAACAAAAAGTTAAGCATAATGTTTTTTCATCCTTGGGCAAATTACACAAAGAAAATTACTTTCCATGAGGAAACATACTGATGACAAGCTGAGTAATAAAGTTTATTTTCATTTTCCTAGACTACATCCTGTTAATCTTCATGTTTGTCAAAAATCAGGAAGTCCCCTCTTAGTGGTCCAGCAGAGATTCGTAGGTTGCCACAAGCTTCTAAGAAATAGGCTAGGGAAAACAGCTATCTTACAGCACTGCATAGGTTCAGGTAATCCTGACTTGCTGCCTTTGGTCTGGCTAGGACCTATTATATCTTGTGTAATTCCTCTGGGATGTAATTACAGCAGATGAAAGGTAGTGGGTTGGGTGGGTTTTTTTTGTTTTGGTTTGGTTTTTTTTTGTATATCAGGTGTAAGAAGTCCTAATTGAATATTCTCCACACATCCTCCACAAGTCTTCCCATACAAAGGCAATGCGTGCATTGACCAGCAAAAGTACAGGAATCCACTGTTATCCTGACTCCTTGGGACAGTGCACAAAAACAAGCAGGAAAATTACAAGTTTTGTCAAAATCATACTTTCTAACTAAATATCTTACCTGTTCAGCAATTAGAAGGGAACATTTTAAAGTCAACAGGACCTGTGTTTTTAAACTTAGACATACTGAAAATTGTCTTAAGGATTACAAAAATCTACTTACTGACAAAGAATCTTCTCCTACTTGGCTACTAGCCAAGGCCATTATATTAGGCGAATAAAATCGTTCATACATAGATGCTCCTTGACAAGTATCAATAATAAACAACAATTCATTGTACCTGAAAGAAAGAAAAAAGCCTCTTTACCTTTCTCTCTTTAGACAACACATATATATTTTGTTTTTATTTACCAGGACAGCTGCTAAACCTAAAGAACAGAAGAATTCACACCAACAGACTGCAAGATGCAAGTTTAGTCAAAGCTATACATTTGAACAACTACAACTGTAGAAAGCTGAAACCAAAAATTAAAACTCTCCTTTTCAAATGAAAACTTTCAGGCAACTGTATGGACACCATATCACTGATGAAGTTAAGCATGGCCTATAAGTAAGACTCAAGGCATACTCGTGAAGCATTTAACTTCTAAATAATGCTTCTTTTCTTACCTTCTTTTCTGCCACATTTGTTCAAAGGCATCAGCAAGTTCTACATCTGTGATTTCTTCAGAATCTTGAAATTTTAGGAAGCCATTTCCACCATGGCCTGACAAGAAAAGTCAGAAGTTAGACAAGTATGTATGTTAAATCAAGATACTCAGCCCAGATGACTTTTTTTATAAAGGGAAAAAAAAAAAAAAGGGGGGGGGGTCTCCAAGCACTTTTTCCACTTTTTCCTCCAAACAGACTCCATCAAAAGGAGTTATCAGTACAGCAATAACAGTGCATAATTTAAAAATGGAAACTGTACTTGCTAAGTACTACCTCACAGGTTTTTTAATCAGTATGGCATGCCTAAAAAAAAAGAAATCTCAACCAAGCACATCCTTTTGTTGATCTTTCTGTTTGAAAGATTGAAATCCCATCAGGAGTCCACACAAACAGGCCCAAACTGCAAACATCAAAAAATTATATACAAAAATCCGTAATTACCTGTCATATATATTAGAATATTGCTTCTGTCATCAGAAAGAAGACGTTTAGATCGCGGTGTACTTGGTGGGATTCTTCCTGTTAATACACGCAAGAAATTTTCAACAGTAACCTATGAATAGAAGCATAAAGTAATTTCATGAAGAGAGAAACACTAACAGCTCTAGGATGGGTGACAACTTAAGTAAAAGAATATTAAACATGCAGTGTATCCAGATAGATGTAATACTGCATGGTATAAACTGCATAAGCAGGTATTTTCTGTCCAAGGTTCTATTGCAGGTTTACAACTGTGTAGTATCTTTTACTTTATCCCACTAACATCACCCTGGTGCTTTTTTTTTTTTTTTTTTTTACACCCAGTAAGCTTGTGACAGAAGAGGACACAGCCTGCACCAGGGCAGGTTTAGGCTGGATGTTAGGAAGACGTTCTTCATGGAAAGAGTGATTGGCATTGGAATGGGCTGCCCGGGGAGATGGTGGAGTCACCATCCCTGCAGCTGTTTAAGAGGAGACTGGATGAGGCACTTAGTGCCATGGTTTAGTTAATTAGAAGGGTTAGGTGATAGATTGGACTTGATGATTTCAGAGGTCTGTTCCAACCTGGTTAATTCTATGATTCTGTTATCATTATAATTTCTAAATACATTTTCATTCATCTGAAAACCTGTCAGCATATAGCTTTATTCTGCCAAAGCTGCTCAAGTACTCAGAAATTTATCAAACCTTTTGTGATGGTTTGGGTGTTCCCCACCTCCCCACACTTTTAGAAATTACCCAGACTAGACTCAGTCAGCTCTGGAAATTTGAATGAAGCTTATATTTACAGCTGGCACAATTTACAAGCAGATATTTACAGTATATACAGTTATATACAGAAATATACAAGGTAAAAAAGGTAATACAAACACAATTCCCCTCCCAGAAACCTGAGTCCCCAGGAGGGGCTCTCAACCACCCCTCACCTTCCTCCTACCCCTCTCAACCTTACCCCAATCCCAAGGAAGAATGAAGGTGCGGCCAGAGGGATTAAAAAGCCAGGTGAAGCAGCCAAGCAAAGGAGAGTGAGGTTAGAAAGCAAGATGGAGTCCAGCCAGCAGCCTCAGCTTCTCCCCAGCAGACAAAGCTCCCCAGCGAAGAGAAGAAGCAAGTGAAGTAATCTTTGTTTTGCCTTTCTTCTTTACACATCCCAGCAAGACTGCGAGGGAAGTAGACCTCACCATTGTTTTCATTTTACAGCCTATCATCTAGTTCTTCTCACCAAAACATGCTAGCTAGGCTCAAACTAGCACACCTTTGTGTGTGCTAACATGGAAAAATAAAAGTTTAAATTCCCTCTAACTCAGAAAAGGAAAAACAAGATCAACTTGACCACATAAGTTTTTGAGTTATCAGGTAAGACTTATCCGGATGGCAACTGTGAAATATGCTATACAACTTCCACCTCAGACAGATATAACCAGCTCAAAAATTAGCAAAAAATCCACTCAGGAAAAACATAACAAAAAGAACATAAGTATTTCAGTGTTTTATATTTGCTCCTTTATACAAATCTTCAGAGAAAGAAAACATCTACTTAAATATGCTTCTATAAATAAACCATGCAACTGTCCAACTTAAGATCAACTGGTGAAGACATCCTCTGTTCAAAAGAATATTAGCCAAAAAAATCAAAGGTGATAGAGAATACCTGTTTCTACACTTGTATATTGTGCTAAACTGTGAATATAAAGCTTCACTCTTTAACTTCCAGACGGATGAGTCTAGTCTGGGTGAATTCATTGTGGAGTCAGGAAGGCAGGTAACTCCCAAACCATCACAAGTAAATACTTGACAGCAATGATGAGGTCATGGCTTTTTGTGTTTGCAAGATGAGACACTGAACAGTCATTTTCAAAAAAAGAGAAATTTCAGCAATGTGTTTATTCCTAATACATATTAGGAGCTACATATGTTAACTGTACACTAATTAAAACAGCCAATACAGAACATGTTTCTAGTATAATAAACTTCAAATACAAACTAAACTATCAAGGGGCAAAGAGTGTGTGTTTTAAACCAGCTTATAAAAAAACCCTGCCCAAATCCAGTAGTGTGAACAGAAAGACTTCCTTTGACTCCACAGATGTGTAATCCTGAAACCAACACTAAAAACAAAGATCTAGAGATTAAATTAAAGCAGAGTTACCTCATAGCTTCTGTAATCCACTTCCACATCATCACCATAGACATTTAGCTCCATGTTTTTATGACTAAACACAGTAGCTGGTTTGGGATTTCTGGGATTACATGCCATATCATCTGCCAGCATCAGGACAATATGACTATGGAAAATGAGACAAAAATGTTTCAGCTGGTTTACTTTCACATAACAGTCAAAACCAAGTAACAACACTATACCATGATAACAACAATCGCCTGTAACATTAAGATCACTCCTGGAAGTTTAAGTGAAACTTTGTTTAGTTATATCATATTTCCTTATGGACCTCTTCGGTATTACAGAAATAGCACACGTGGAAATGCAGCTAGATGATTTTTATCTAGAGAGCAAAGTTAGGCCAGAAATGAGCATGAGAGTAGGTGACATCAGCTTCATGACACGGACTTGCCTGGACCTAGGCTAGCAGAACTCTGTATGAAAAATCTGGAGATTTTTACAGGGCACTAAATTTCATAGTATGACAGTATGACCAAGGTTGGAAGACACCTCATAGATCATCAAGTCCAACCCTTTACCATAGAGCTCAAGGCTAGACCATGGCACCAAGTGCCACATCCAATCCTGCCTTGAACAGCTCCAGGGACGGCGACTCCACCACCTCCCTGGGCAGCCCATTCCAGTAGCCAATGACTCTCTCAGTGAAGAACTTTCTCCTCACCTCAAGCCTAAATTTCCCCTGGCACAGCTTGAGGCTGTGTCCTCTTGTTCTGGTGCTGGCCACTTGAGAGAAGAGAGCAACCTCCTCACCCCTCAGGTGGTTGTAGACTACTTCATTTCATGAAGCTCCATAGAAGAAATCACAGCCCATTTACACCTCCCCAGACAGATTAATTAAAATAATTTTGACAATTTTAAATTAAATGTGAGGAGCTCCTGAACATTTCTCATATCATTGTATTACATCTGATACACTACTATATTATAATCTGCGTTAATGGAATTTTCCTGAAGAAACAAGTGGGCTGACATTGGACAGTTTGTTGTCTTCATAGTATTCAATATGAGTACCTTCATAGTACCAAGCTAAAAAATAACTTAGCATTTCATAGTACCAAAGGGGGAAAGAGAGCCTTATTATAACTTGTTGCTTTTTCATTTGAGGAATATTGCAGCAGTGCATTGAAAAATGTGGCAATCACATTCTTCCTTTTCACTTTTATCCTCTTGAACTGAGAAATTCATTTTCATACCGCTTCAAAAACCAACGGACATTTAACAGCACATCTGCAAGGAACTGTATTCACTAAGGTTGCCTCACCTATCAGGAATGCCCAGTCTCTTGACGCTTCTGTATACTGAAAGAGTATTTGCCACATGACGATAATTAAACCAGAATCGAGAGGTACACACCTTAGGGAAAAAAAAAAAGAAAGGCAGCACATTAAAAAGTGTAAAAGATACAGATAGTCCTGGCATGCTAAATCAGAAGATTGTAATTACAGAACTACCACGAAACTAATAACAAATCAGAAAGAACACAGCAACATCAAGAAACTCATGATACAAGCTTTATAAATCACTGTTGGGCCAAAGCTGAAAATACACATTAGAAACAAACCCAACATTCTTAACATAGCGAGGCATGAAAAAAATATCGTAAAACCCAACTAAGAAAGTGGCACCCTAAGAAATAATTCAGTAATAATAAGCAGAATTTTTTTTTCATTTTCTTTCTTCATATCATATGGCAGAAAAATCAAAGGAAAAATTATCATCTCAACAGCAAATTCATTCTGGGAGCATAAAAGAAATGATGCAAAAGCCCCACAAAGAGGAAAACACACTGCAATAACGTAAAAGCTAAGAGAGCTCTAACCAAAATTTTAATACAAATTCTCAAAGCTTTCACAAAAATTCAGGTTTCATGGCTCTAACAGGCAAAAATCAGCCATTCCTGTACTGCAGTTGTTCTCTAGGCCAGGTATTATTTAATCTGTCCACAAAAATCTCAAACCAATGAGATTTCAAGAGCCTTCAGAGGCAACCTGCTGTAGTTCCTTACTAGATTTGTCATTGTCCTTTCACTTCAATTTGCTACTTTGTTCCATTATCTGTTTGAGAGACTTGTAATTGCTGTCCTTGGTGTGGAAGAAGCACTTTAGAAGAGGTGACTTTAAAACAAAACAATAAAGAAAATAGAGAAACTGTAACAATCATTTAAGACATCTCAGGCTTGAGGTAGTTGACATCGATAAACCCCTCCATATTTGACTAGCAGCAACTGTCATAAAGCTTAATCATGAACTACTGAGGGAAATACAGCCAGCAGAGAAACTGAGAACAGAGAGTATTGCTCTTTGTTCCTAATTTTCCACCTTGTGTCTTATGACTACTAATAAAAGCACCTATTTAAGTAGAACTTGAAGCCTAAGTAATTCCAGGTTTGTACTCTGTAGAATAAAGAACTTATTCTTTCTAATTCAATTAACTACTGTTAACGTTCCTCTTATACTGTTCAGTTTTAGTATCTAGAAAACAAACAGCTGCTACTGAGTAATTACAATAGTGTTCTGAAACAAATTAGTCATTAAGACCTGAATTGTGATTAAGAACCAATTGCACAGCATGATTCAAAGACAATAAAAGATTCATGGCAAAGAAAAAAAGAACAAAAAGCTAAGAACAGTTGATCTAAACATTATGTCGACCAAAATTATTTTATTCAAAGCCTGTTATCACAAGTTAACAGATTGAGTAAGAACAAAAATCAGAAAGAAATTGTACCTTTCTGGTCAAAGAGATATATTTCTCTGATATCAGGATTACATTGTCTTTCAATATGCAGTATGGTAATTTAACTGTTTCAGTGTTGTCAGAACTTGGGTTTTATTAAACCTGCTATATATCTATACATTTTGTGTGCTTGAAATGCAGTCACACTGAAAAGATCATTTTATTACAGTGCAATAAAGCTGCAGCCACTATGTCAAATTCATTCATTTCCAAGTCTTCATCCTTCCATTTCTTTCAAATGAACAGAATTTGTGTGTGACTGCTGCAATAAAATGTCAGCTTTATGGGAAGAAAACAACCTGGACCACGCTTACCAGAACTGCCCAGTTATTTGTATGTCCACTTCTAAAGAACTGTTCTGCTTGCTCCTGAAAGATGAAGAAAATATAACATGTTTTTCAGCAGTAAGAAACGATCGCTCACATTTTTGCTGTTTCTACAAAACAAGGTTCAATGTGTTTACCACAGGTCAGCACCGAGTAAATCTATCTCCCTTCAAGTTTTTGTATTCTTGCACATTTCATGAAAGTTAATTGCTCCAAATGTTCATCTGAAACTTGCTAAATACTAAAGAACTATTAGTCACTTGCAGCTTAATTAAAATAAAAAGGCTACACATCTCTATTTCAAAGGACACTTTGAGAATAAAATAATATAATATATCGACCTACTGCTTCTTCATTAAGAGAAAAAGGGGCTTGGATTAACTTCTGTTTTCACTGGTCCTCTCATTTTTTCAAAAGCAGGTAAGTGAATCGTCAATTTTAGGCCATTTTATATCCAAGAATTTCTCTTCCAAAATCAGGAGTTATGACAACCTGCTCTACAAGCTGTGCTATGTGCAGTAACGACCATGCTCTGCAGAGGAGAGGACAATTTTTCTTTCACTGATAGTATAAATAAACACACAGAATGTGGCTAAGACTTTACAGAGGCAAGGGAACAAGTCTGTTACAAAGTAAGAATCCAGACTTCACGATTCTTATTCGGATCGTTAACCCTCAGAGAGATACCGAGGTGACACCTCTGGTTTCACACAAAATACGTAATAGAAGTATTTGTTAAAATACAAACAACACTGTACTTCAAGCAGCAAAATAGCTGCACACAATTAGTAATCCAAAAGCTCTAAAAGTGTTTTGGTGATTTTTCTGTCGCATTTGTAAGTAACTCCTATACAGCAATTTTGTCTATAAAGCAGAATTCAAACGCAAACAACACTCCAGATGTAGTGTAGACACTATGAGAAATAAAACACAACACCAGCAAACCTCACCCCAAAAAAAACCCCAAACAAACAAAAACCACCAAAACAAACCTCATTAATTACTCCGACCTGAAGGAAGAGGTAGGGGGAAAATAATACTGGCTTCTTCGGGTGTGAATGTCTCACAGGTGCACGAAGTAAGGTGAGGCCGGGCAGCCTGACCGCCCGTGAAACCGTAAAATCATAGAATGGTTTAGGTTGGAAGGGACCTCAAGGATCATCCAGTTCTCATTCCCTGCCATAGGCAGGGACATTTCCCACTAAAACAGGTCGCTCAAATCCTCACCCAGCGTGGCCTTGAACACCTCCAGAGAAAGAGCATCCACAATCTCCCGAGGCAACCTGTGCCAGTGTCTCACCACCCTCATTGTAAAGAACCCTTTCCTAACAATGCCCGACACCCACCCTGCTTCTTAAATCAAACCTCTGCTCACATATCGCTTAGCCAGCAAATGTCCGGGTAAGGAACACTGAACACTGATGATAAAAGCTACATTTCGCAGCCAAAAAGAAATTGAGATTCAGAAATCTGGACACGCATTAAAAGACAGAGTTGTTTCAACTCTAAACAAGTTTAAAGTTACAGGCGCCTGAAGTCTCGTAGTTTCAGCGACGTTCTGTATTACACACTACAAATCGCTGCACCCCGAGGGGAGGCGAGCAGCCGCCTGACAGCCCCTCGCGTTACGCCCACGGGGCAGGACGAGGCGGGACCAGGGAAAGTGAAGGACTGCCCGCCCGGGGAAACAGCACAGCGCGTCTGCTCGGCAGCGGGGGGAGCAGTGCGTACGGGCTGTACACCCTAAGGCAACCACAACCCTTCCCAGAGCGGCACCAGTGCCTCAGGCAGCTTCACGGACGTAGCCCTCGCAGCAGCAGCGAGGCGAGCAGCCGAGGCTGGCGGGCGCGGGCTCAGGCTCTGCTTGCGGCCGAGGGGAACCAGCAACAGAGAACCTACGACACGGCACCGCTCGCCCGCCCTCTTTCCCCGCCGGCTGACCCCACTAGTCTTCGTACCTGGACGCCGCTGGCGAGTACTGCGCCACAGCACCCCAAAAGCAGAGCTGCGGCGGCGCGGACCCAGCAAAGGCCGGGTACCCTAGCCGCCATCTTACCCCGCCTCCTCCACGGGCTCTCAGCGCCTCAAGTGCCGGAAGGGGGGAAGCTGTCTCTGCGCATGCTCCGCGCTGCCACCGCCCCGGGCTGGGAAGGAGTGCCGTGTCCGCTGTTTCGGTCTGTCTTGGCGCCTTAGCCAATAGCGTCCGTGTTCTGAGCCGCGGCTGACACCTGCTCCCGTACCAGAGTTCTCTCGGCCTTGCCAGCCCCTGGAGAGGTTGTTTAAAATTAGAGCTTTACAGAGCCCTGGCACTAACAGTGGCAGACCTCACCGTTGCCTTCAGCATACTCGCCCGGTGTGACTGTCCTGAGGTGTAATGCAGCCCTAGCCTGACCTCGTCCATCCCTTGGACAAATCTGACTGATGGGAAAAAAACACTCCACCTTTGCATCTCAACTCTTGCTTGTCAGGCTCTTGAGAATGTAATGACAGCCACCCACCAAAAGTAAGCTCAAATCACTGGGCTTTGTTAAAGTTGGTGAGGGGCATGGTGAGCTGTAGGCTGAGGGCGGCCTCAGGGTAGCGACGTCTTGTAGAACAGTGGAGAGGAGGAACGTGAAAGGCATCTCCTGATGCCTCGCTATAGCTTTGCCTTTGGTGTGTACATCCCTCAGAACTTGTGAATCATCAGTTTCTTACTTCAGTCTATTAAACCACTTGCTATGATTCTTTTATTTCCACTAACTCATCTTGTCACCACCTTAGCTCAATTGCCTGATGCCTTCCATTAGTGAAGATTCAGAATTTGCCCTGAACCATGGAGGCTATTTCGTGCTCTATGTACTTGCCATTAGTAATGAGTTTCTCAGACAGGAGCTTATTTCCATGTATTGATGCTGGAATTTCAATAACATTTACTGTTTGAAAGCATCATTGGTTTCCTCAATAAAAACAATCACCTGTAAATAGATGGCCTTCTCTTTTTTGTGCCCAAAGCTAATAAAATCACTTTCTTTTGAACATCATAGCCACCAGCTCCTGTTGTGCTTGAATGTGTCTCCCATCTTAGACTTATGAACCTACTGAGAAGTGCTGTGGACATCTGTGCCCTTGATGTCTGCTCATGAGCTGCGCTGTTTACCTTCTCCTTCCAGAAAACTAATGAATTAAAGACTAGAGCCAAGTTTTAAGCTTTTTCTTTATCCTTTGAAATGCTTCCACTTAGGTCTCTGATCATTCTCAGGTGTGTTCAAGATGTGTCAGTAACTCTAAAGGATAAGCAGCTCTTTTGCAGAGCACCTACTTGAGCTGTTTTATACACTAGTGAGTCAATTTCACCTGCATTGATGTGGATAGCTCCTCACTACCTTTCAGCCCCCACATGGAGCTGGTCAGACAGCATGTGACAGAAGGTCTCAACCCTTGACTGGACTTTCAACTTTGTAAGCTTAGTTCTCTGCATTTATTACAAATATTCATCATTGGTGTCATGCATTTCAGTCAACAGCTTTTCCTACAAAAGTAATGTCATCATCTGTATCCTCCTGATGTATCTTTGAATCAGGCATAAGTCCTGATGTTTGTACCAAATGGAAAGTTAGGTCAAATGCTAGCAAAAGGTAACTGACATGAGAACTAATGAGCATCTTCTTTGTGAATGAAACTTTTAAAAAATCACTTTAGAAAAATGACATTTTTATCATAAGTGACCTTAATTTTGTCATTCAATGGAAAACTTGACTTAGTAGCTTCAGTAACATTCTTAATGGTCACTGTGTGTGATTTGCTACTTTAAAGACCAATTAATTCTGCCATGTAGCATTGAGATGATGTAAACACAGCTTATCACCTATGGACTGTACAAACAGGCACCTGCTACTTGTGCTGAGCCATTCAGAAGTGTAACAAATTTTCCTTACATGAAAGATCACCTGTAGGGGATGACACATTTAAAATATTAGATCTCACTAACAGTGAGAATAGTTTGAACATGCTTGTCCAATCAATATTATTATTTTTCATGGGTTATTTGTCATTGGTTCTGCAATCTACAGGAAGGTTTAGCTGGCTCTTGATGAAAAAACATAGCTGCAAATTCATCAGCCTTGTGTCACATGCTGTCTGCTGCAGTGTGTGAGCAATATTTGGATCAAGTACAGTCATTTGCAGGTGCCATTCTATGACTGTAGGTGTTCACGTTATATTGCTGCCTTTCCATTCTAAGGCAGAGAGTGTATGGAGTTAAAGCAAACCAAGTCTCACAAGCTCATTGGAATATTCCAAAATAGTGTCCATTATTCCTTCTGATTTATCTGTCATGTAACGCAGTGCATCACTCACTTTTTCTGAGGTCTGTTTCTGGTTTGACTTATGGATTGCCTTAGTCTGCTTGAGTGTATTTTGTAATGGATCTATTTCTTCTTCCACTTTTGGCTTTTATTCACAGTCTCAGTCTTTCATGGACTGAAGTATTCATCAGATATATATGAGTGTGCCAGTGCTTCAGGCATTATTCCTGAAGGTGGTATCACTTCTTTTTTTTTTTTTTTTTCTTCCCAGTAAGATAGTACCAAAAGCTTTCCCTTCATTTTATTTCATCTTTATTCCCTTAGGCAGCTCTCAATACAGACTTGGTGTTTGCTTCCATGCCTGTACAGGTTTTTTTTTTTCCCTAGAAATAAAGCTTTAAACTGTCTGCTTTCTTTTCATGCAAATCATAGTATTTTTCATGCTCTGAGCCTCCTTAGCTTGACCTTTGCTTGTTTCTTGTATCTCATGCTGAGTAATTAGAAAGGACACCAAATGTGTATCCCCAAATGGTTTGTAATTAAAACAACTGTTGAAAAAGCTGCTGTAACTGCAGTTGATATTCACATTGGTGTATCTTGGTGCCCTTCCAGATTCTTTCCTCCTCCAGCAGGTCACTCAGGCCCTAATCCTCTAATCTATACCCTCTAGAAATTGTCCTCTAAAAGCCATCTGTCATCTCATTCCTGTCCAGAATGGAGCAAACAAACATCCTTACTGTGAGGAGGGGTAACAACCCCAAGCATAACAGCATAAGCTCCTAAAACAGGGATTTGTGCCTGCTAAAGTTTCCATGACACTTTTGGACCACTTTTTAATATATACACACACCAAAAATATCTTTAATTGTGTTGGTATTAACCTTGATTATATTGCCTACATGTATCATAGTATATCCTTTCTTCTGGAGATAATCAAAACCTGCCTGGACACATTCCTGTGTGATCTGGTATAGGTGATCTTGCTCTGGCAGGGGGGGTTGGACTAGATGATCTTTTGAGGTCCTTCCCAGCCCCTGACATTCTATGATTCTATGCTCTTAATCCTTGTTCTATATTTCTTGTCCTGTTTTTATCAGACTTGCATGTACTGCCTGATAGTTTTCTACTACAGAAGATAATGAAGTATATATTTGGATGTATTTATCATGCTTACACAAAAGCAAACAAAAGCAAAACAAAACAGAAAACAAACAACAAAATCTTTCGATAAAGTTAACAAGATGGATTCTTAAGGAATCATCAACAGTAGCTCAATTATATTAGCTCATTACAATAGATTAAAAAATATGTACCAACCAAGTCTACTACAGTTTGGTATCTGAGCTGATAAAAATGGTTTCCTTCAAATAATGAACCTGAATGAAACAACAATAACGAAATTAGTGATCTACCTTATTTGTTTGGTAGCAGGAGACTGGCTTGGCTACAGAATGTTTGCACTTTGTGAAGATTTTCAATAGCAAGATAATACCAATAAAAATATACAAGAGCACCATAGGTTAAAGATATGAAAAAAAAGGAAACTATCTCAAACTAGACAATCTTTTTTACTGTCATTAACAAAGTGAGATTATAGACTAATTTTTTTTTTTTACAGTGCATTTTAAGGTCAAAAGCAAAGACTGGCAAAAACCTTGAAACCTACAATGAAATTCAGTTGACATTTATTGTTGATGAATTAACCATCTACCTTGTCATGAGTTCTGTTCTGTCATTAATGACGCAAATATCACCAGGCACGGACTTTCCATAGTGCTGAATTGTGTAATAATCCATCATTTCTTCTGCAGAAGACATGAGGTTACAGACCATTCCAACAGCTTATCCTATTGGTAAAATAAGAGAAAATGAAATATGAAAAAACAGCAGCAGCTTGTTTACATGATTTTTTAGGTATAATGTCAAGTCATGAAATATGAATGCGCATCACATTTGATCTCAGTGCATCAGTATCTTTTTCAATAGAAAACAAGGCTGAAAATGTCTGTCAAACATTCTCATTTATTAAAATAACAAACTATGTGAAACCCACAGCAATTAAAAAAATCCAAACAAAACCAAACACCCCCACACACACCCCTTCAGCTTTTAAAACTACTCTTTCCATTTTATTTCTCCACGAATATTTCAAAAGGGCTCATTCTCAAATAGAAAATTAATGAACTTTTTAAATAGGAACACAATAAGGATCTTAATGGAATTCCCCTAAATAAAACTAAGTTTATAACCATAGTTTTACTCTTAATTTTAGGGAGTGGATATTGAACATTGTGTCTCAGAACCATTAAGAAGTCATCATTTTTATTCCACTACTAGGTCTGACATCTCCATGATAAATCTGTCACATGTCCCAAACACACCAAGTATCTGTCTCACAAAAGTCATCCCTGTAATGACTGAGTTGAAGTAGTCTCTGCTCTGATACTTAAATTAACCACTTAAGTAGAGGACCATGTTGCTGATGGACATATTTTAGCTCCCAAACCGTTACTTAAAGCTATTTGTGTGTTTAGACTACTCTACAGCCTGCAATCTAAATGTATCCTTTTGTCTTCCAAGTAATTTTCTTCATTTGCCAATAAGGGTTCTTTTATTCCTTTGAGGACCACTCATCAGCTATATGAGAAAACAAATACAAAAGTTTTGCAAATCAAAGGCTATATGCACATCAGCTTTACCTGAAGAAATACTCAGTTTAATGTTACAAAAATTGCATTAGAAATAAGAGCTACAGTGAGCACTGAGTCAACTTGAAACAAATTTACTCATACACCAAGTAAAATAACATTGATTAACATTAAATATTTAAACAGTGACCAAAATTTAGTCCAGTAAATTGCCAGGAAATGTTATGTAGATCAGCGTGTGATGAGTCCTGAAATTTTGTTAGAACTCATTAGTAGAAGATTGCACTCAGGAAGCAAATTGTAAGACAAATCCAAACCCAAGCCATTAAGAATTTTAAAGAACTGTTGTGAGTGGAAGGAATAATTTAATTTTAAAGTAAGTAAATATGCACAATTGCTTCTGATTTTCCAGGAGTTATGGGACAGAGTAGATCGAAACAGTCCAGACAATTTTTAAACATAAATTTACTTGTGCTTTTTAGAGTAGCTGCTACACTGTGAACAAAAGTGGCAGTGGATCCCTGACTATTCAAACTGTATAATGCAAAGCATTTGCTTCTCCCTAGCTTCATTAAGCTGCTATGGATCAGATGGGAAATATTTGTGCTGCACTAAGCATAAAGTATCCTTCAACACAGCCTAAGTTCTAACTCCATGCTCTTTGAAGTTAAAAGTACCTATTTCTTTGAGCATAATTTACTGGAAACTGTTCCCAAATAGAAATGCCAGAATGACTTCATAAATTGAAATCATAACAGTTGGGAGACAGATTTTGCTGTGATTTATAAAAATGCTGTCTTGAAATTTCCTTTTATGCAGGCCACTAAAAGACCTTTTCACCATTACAGCACTGGCACTCAGTGCAAAGTGGGATGTTATTTTCAAAAATTAAATGGATATTACTAAGCAGAAAGTCTGGGTGAAACCAAAAAACCCACATTCAGCAAGAAAGTGAACTGGTGACTAGACAACTCCCTAAATGCTTTCTTAAAAGCTGAACTGTGTGATCGTGTGCAAACTGAGAGAAGTGCCCACACAAGAATCCATTCAGTTATAGAACCTGTGAAAGTTTTTCTACATTGTTCTGCAATTCTCTTGGGATGGGGTGGGGGTGTGGGGGAGGAAGGAATGAAATCCAGATGCTTCCTTTTTACTTGTCTTTATCTTTGTGGTAAAGAGTATATCCTGACAAGATTTTTCTAGCTGAAAGACACCATAAAAAATAATCCTAGTGATAACAGGAACTATCAATACAAAAATGTGCACCTGTAATTTCTATATACCTGTCCTGTTCTGTGACCTAAACTATCTGCTTTAGCTGCTAAATATGCATTAAATGAAAATGTAAAAGCTATATTTACTACATTTTAAGACAGACATTTGAATTCACATGTTCCTTCAAGGCGATTGATCTTTATATGGAAAAAAGACACAAATCAGTCAATCAGTTTCAACTCATCAGTGCCTTAATGGATGCATTTGCAAAAGTATTATGTTAGAAAAAAAAAAAAATCACCTTCCTGCACTTTAACTCTGACAGTTACTAAGGATTCCCTTAAACAAAAATTCTCTGGTTATAACATTATGTAAATGCTGAGAGCACTTTAACTGCATGTTCATGTTACCAATGTATCTCAAGAACGTAATACATATATTACCAGGCACAGCAATGTACATTGAATGTGGGGTCTGCAGGAATTCTACACTGAAGTTTTGCAAACAATACCTTAAAAAGAACAATGACAACAAAATCATTATATGATGTCAAGTGTACAGAACTTTACATGTTACTTAACTTTTGGGTAAAGATGATAATCATTTGACTTTATTAAGTACAAAAATAATAAATGCTTTGCATCTGTACAGCACGTTTTACTGAATGATCTCAAAGCATCCAGTGGATTACATCATCTGGAAAGTTGTAATGCTTAAATGCTACTATATATTAAATGTTTCTCTTTCATCTGATTCTACTTGCCTGCATATTTACTCAAGATACAGAAAATAATTGCCAGTTTTTGTTTGCTATAGGTAAGAAGCATATTTAATACAGATTCTTTTCCATGGATAGATTTTTATAATAAGATGCTAAAGAAGTATTTAAAGAGGCTGAACTTGCCTGCTTTACACCCTCCTCTAGGAACCAGAACAGCATAAACCATCTTTTTTTCAATTTCCTTCAGTAATTCTATGCCTAGTTATGACGATCTAAAATTGCCATATTGGTTTTCAAACCCTTTTGTGAAATAAAATCATCCATTTAGCTATTTATCTGCTCAGAATTCTGAACCCAAATATATTTTCTCTCTCAGAAGAAGATATTCTTTGTTCATAGGTGAAGATTTTGTTCTGGAGAGGAAGTATGTCTGCGTGTTTATTAGTACTATAGAATGGTAAAATCTGTCTTTTGCTAGAAATTGCTCATAATGCTGTTGCTGTAAAAGAACTCAGGTAGGGAAGCTATACAGTCTACCTATACAAATCATGATTCATTTTTCCCTAGGTTGAGGGAATAAGAAATTTCAGCAGAAAGACAAGAAAATTAAGTAGAATCTTTAATTGTCAGTCAACTCATATAGAACAATAAAATGTCAGCTACATCAGCTGTCCAAAACTGATGTGGAGGTGATTTAGCTGTATAATGTAGAGGAAGAAGTCATTTAAGAGTTCTTTGAATATTCAAATCTTTTCCAAATAGTACCAACTCAGTTGTAAGCCAGCAAGAAAAGAAATAGCAAAGACTGCTTGAATCTCATGAATTTGTTACATAGAATATAACCAATATATAAACAAAAGGGGAAAAAATGGTGTTGATGCTAATAAATTAATTTCTGTTTTACAACATACAAAGTTTACTTTTTCCACTTGATTCATTGCAACTACAATTTGCACAAGGTAAATGATGCATTTCATGAATACCTGATAATTTCTAAGGACAAGCATCATCATCATCTGTGTCAAGAGAAGGGCAATGAGGCTGATGAGAGGCCTGGAGCACAAGGCCTATGAGGAGAGGCTGAGGGAGCTGGGATTGTTTAGCCTGGAGAAGAGGAGGCTCAGGGGAGACCTTATTGCTGTCTACAACTACCTGAAGTTGTAGCCAGGAGGAGGTTGCTCTCTTCTCTCAGGCAGCCAGCACCAGAACAAGAGGACACAGCCTCTTCACTGAGAGAGTCATTGGCTACCGGAATGGGCTGCCCAGGGAGGTGGTGGAGTCGCCATCCCTGGAGCTGTTCAAGGCAGGATTGGACGTGGCACTTGGTGCCATGGTCTAGCCTTGAGCTCTGTGCTAACGGGTTGGACTTGATGATCTATGAGGTCTCTTCCAACCTTGGTGATACTGTGATACATGGTAAGTCAAGAACATCTTAGTTTCTCACTGTCCCAGGACAGTCTGAGAGAAGTAAAAGATATCTTTTAAGACTGCAAAGTTAAGACATCCATACTTTCCATTTTGTTTAATAAATCAGGATAAGGAACATATTAGAGATTCCAGTTTTATAAGATAACTTGAATAAAAGGAAAACAATGTCAGGGCTTGCTGCACAAACCCACTAAGATCCTGAATATACAGGGAAAGATACTTGAAGCAAATGATCACTTTTTTCTTTTTTTTTTTCAAATACACAAGAGCCTTTTTTTTTTTTTTAAATAACTCTTAAACATTTATTAATAAATATGAACACCACAGCCACAGAGTTTGTCACTTGTACAGCTGTGTCACTTTATAGTAACCTGTATCTTGAGACAAAGAATTCACAAAGGAGCAGAACTCTGGAAGGAGTTCTCCTGAAAACAGCTATCATTAACAAGCTTCTCCTGAACCCTGTTTTGTGCAATGCTTCCACCATCCTGCCAGGGTGTATTTGCTTTCCAGAACAAAAATGCCTCTTCCCTGAAGAGATACTAGTAAAACATGGCCAAGGCTCCTGTTCAGAACTACAGCTGAACAGCTACTTAGTTTTACTGGATAGTGTGGCTGGAAAGAAAGTGTTTTGGTGATTCAGGAAGTGCTGATGATTATTATCAATTTCAAATGTTAAAAATTATTTGGTATCAGGATCTATCCAGTATCAGGCTTAACTATTTTCCCCCATTTAGCCCAATGTTTCCAACCCATGCTTTGATGAATCCAAGTTCAAGTTCAACCATCATATGAGAATTTCATCAACTGTTCTGTTATCTTTGCTAATAAGCCATCTGGCAGGGTGTCATCTTCTACTGAAAACAGGTGTTTGATCCAATTCTCATTTGTTATACTGTCAAGAAAGCATTCACTGAAGTTGGTGACTAAATTCAGGCAATGTTCTCGTACGTCAGCAGAAAGTCAGGATGAATTTCAAATTAACATTAAAACATTTCCATGGTTAAAACATTTGCCAATTTCTCTCATGTCTCTCAGCTCATTTCATTGTATCCTAAGATGCAATTTCTTCATCTTGGCCTTGTTCTGTAGTTTAATTTTTAGCTATTTATTATGTAATGTGCATATTTTAACCTCTCTATATTGCATTCTCTCCATTGCAATGCAAGATCAAGAAGTTAAGCAGAAGAGTTCAAGAACCTCAGGTCATTGAAAAATTGCTTACCTTAATAAAAATTAAAATCTTCTTCACCAAAACTTTGTTCTTTACAATAGGTTCAGAGTTATGAGCTAATGCCTGCTGAAGTTACAGGCTTCCTGGGTTTAGAAAAGAGAGTCTGAAGAGTTGTTTCTCACTTCATTATGGAATAAAAAAAAAAGACAGACACAGCTTTAGCTGTAGAGAAACTAAGTTAACAACAAACCCACAACCCACTAGCTGACCAGCATTCTGATAGCCACTACTTAGTGGTGAATATTGAACACACACTGAATATGGGAATAGGTGACCTTTTCACTTTTCACCAGAACACTACAGTTATTGCCCTGATCGAACTCAATAAGAGCAACATGACATTATTCCATTGTGAATTCCAGCTGTAAAAAAAATGCCATGTCACAAAACAAAATTAATTTTCTTAACATTTGTTCCATATTTGGCTGTACATGCACAACCTGTCCAAAATTAATGGTGCTTTTGTTTGAATACAATGTAGAAAAAAAATGCTCCTACGGACCTTTTCCTACGTGAAAAAAAAAGACCAGCTGGGAATTCATCTTGATTCTAGGTTAAAAAAAGGGTATCAAATTGACTTTCACCTTTTCCCTAGGACTTGACATTGCAATGAGTTGTATCACTGTAAAGATCCAAATATCCAAAAAATGCTGAAGGTTTCTCAGTGTGCACAGTCCCTGAAATCACGACTGTTCCAAACTCTTTATATATGAAGTTGACATTATTTTCAATTCATTTAGCTTTCTATTACCCAGGGGGGAAAAAATCAAGAGGCCTATCATTTCAAGAGCTGTGCTTTGTATCAATATGATTTTCAAGTAGAGAAGATTTTCACTGTATGATTGAATAACAGGTTATAGAAACAATGTCATAAGGCGCTCTGCCTTTATACCACTGAAGTAAAACAATGATAAGTAGCAGAGACTCATACTTCCTAACAATCTTATGCTCCATAGCATTCCTAGGGTGGAATATAATATGCTTGAATTCTTTCCTATTCCCTTTAACAATATCCACAAGTTAGTATTCACCATAAGACTGTTTTATTAACTGCAATTTGCTGTGTTTCTTTGCAGGCACCTACCTGAAGTTCCTTAGTTCACAAAACCAAGAAAAACTGCAATTGCTTTATTGTCAGTACCTATTTGGAGACAATTCATAGATTAGAAGCTTAAAGTCTGTGATGGGATGCTTAGGATGAAAAAACAAGTAAATTAAGACTTCATTGGAAAATAAAAGCACAGCATTTCTAAGTCATTGAAAATTCAGTATCAAATGATTTGGAGTGTTCATTAATGGGCTACTGAGGAAAATAAAATAATCCTCCCAAAAAGCAATTTCTGTAGCACTGGGGTGGGGCAGTGGGGAGGGCACAGACAGATTCCTATTTAAGTGATACAAAATAAAAATGCAAACGGTCTCAGAAAGCTATAATGGATCAGACTAAAAGTCTTTAGAAGCCTTGAGTGTGTGTTCTGACCAGCTGTCTTAGAGACTGAATTAAGAACAAGGAAATCCTCTGCAGGATCTCCTGCCTTCCATCTTGCAAAAGCTTAAGCACTTCCTGAGGTGGCAACCTTGAATATATTAAGTTACATAATGCCTGTACAATATCCTCATACTATCTAATTATTCTGAGCCAGATCAAGGATAAGGACTTAAATAGAAAAATATGCATGATAACTGGGAATTATTTAAGAAATGACAGAGCTAAGACGCTAATAACCTCTAACTGCAGAATATTCTGTTTAAGAAATGACTGAATGACTCAAAATTATTGAACATATATTTAATGACTAATTCACTAGTCTCAAAAATTATGTGTAAATGTGAAATATTAAATGAGTTTCTGGTTTAGTCCCATGGGAACCATTTTAGTCTTTTCTATACAATGGTTTTATTGACTGCCAAAAGGAAGAACAAAACTAAGCAAAACTCCTGATACCACTGGCAGATAACACAGACTAGGGAAATGGTAACTCACAAAGTGGACTGACCATGCTGATTTCTTGATAAACTGCCTGCAAGCAAATATACAAAGTCATACATCAAAGAATAAAGAGCAGATGCTGATCCTAGAATGGAGTAATCTATGTGATAAAACAGAGCTGCTAAAGGTGAACTCCAATGCAACACTAAAATCTGGGTGGGAACAACAGAATGAGGCCTGAGAGGTTGTCATAGGCAGGCTGAATCAAATCACTACCTGGCAGTGGTGTGACCATTTGTGGAACAGTGTGTCCTGATTCATGCCTTCCCCAAAGATGCCCACTGACAAATTGGAAAGAGTTCAGGGAAGGGTGGCAAGAATGCTTATACTGTAATTGGAGAATAAAAGCTACAGCTCTTTAGTTGATCAAAACAAAGGTTAAAGAGTGCCATGATCATAGCATTTTCTTCTTTTTTTCCTCAGCCAATTTAAATATACATCTACAAACTTCCATGTGGCACAATCTTCCTTCTTCTCTCCCAGATTTTATGAATCTTGGTGTCCTCAAAAGTTACATAAAATGGCAATTCTGGAACCCAGTGATTAGATTTTTCTAGGTTAGATTTTTGGTTACTTTTCAATTTGTGATTTAATTTGCTGAAACAACCCATTTAGGTATCAGCAGAAAATAAAATCTGAAATTAAAAAGGATTAACAAATTGGAAAATAAAAGGGAGAAAAAAAGAGTTAAGTTTAAAAGTTAAAAAAAAAAAGGAGAAGTTAGCACCACTGTAGGAAAGAGTTCAGAAACAGGTTTCTCATTAAAGTGAAAATACAGTTTTAGCAATCTTGGATTAATTTACACCATACTAGGCACAATACAGAGCCTCAAGTGAGTTCTGCATGTACATTAAAATACATAATATTTCTGAATCAGGAGCATATAATTCAGATTTCTGTTAAAAAAGCTACACATAATTGTTTTACTTACAGAATCAACAAATTCCACCTGTCAACATGTCTTGCACCAGCCTGTATAAGCACATCAATCCAAGGACATTGGGTATGATTTAATAAGCATCTAGCAAAGCAGCAGTGTAATGTGAAAAATAACAACCTCCAGTGCTTCAACAGGCACTATATGAGGGGAGGGGGAAGGGAAAAAAAAATAGTAAGATTCTTATAAAAGACTGAGGGGTTCTAAAGTGGTTTTTGAAAATATAGAACCTAATTAAGCTTTGACTGAAGACTATAGGTGTTACCTAACTGGTTTAACCAAGAAGAAGAGAAGGCCTGGAACAGCATATTCCAGCTGGTCCCATACTAATTTCTTACTAGTTCATCTTCAAGTAGTTACTGGAGAAAACAAGAAGAATGAGAACGGAATCAGCTAAATGGTAGGAATCATAAGAAGTTCTCAAGATGAGTTTCCATATCATTTTTATAACAAAATTTTGTTCTTTATACTGCAGATTTTTCTACTCCAGAAGTGGTAGGGAGTGATAGAAATATAATCAATGTGATCTTCAGCCTCACCCCATCTCACTAGGCAGAGATGCCCTTCAGGAATGGGCAGGTTTGGAGCTCAAACACATGTTCCCATTTCTTTGAACATTTTTTGCATTCTGTATTATTTTTTAAGGCAGTAAGACCCTGTCATTTCAATGCACACTCTTGATCAGATACTGTTAAACAACAAGCATCTAAGCTCCTAACAGCTGCTTTTGTGTTACCTACATACCTGAAATTAAAAATAACCTAGCTTTGTGTGCCCATTTAGTTAATATATTCTTAATCCTTTGCTGCAAATGTTCTTCAGAGCCTTTTAGAAGCATCCACCTGTGACCCTGTTTCAATACAAGGATTTTGCCACAGGCAAACACATAACAAATTACTTCTAGAAGGAGGTACCATATTATTAGATCCAAAAATATCCTTTCCAGATACATTTGACACATTCAGTCTGACAGATTTCCTAAATGGCCATATTTTTTCTGAGGTGGTCATTTCTGAAACACAGAATTTGATTTGGTGCAACAAAAATCAGATTAGCTCAAAATCACTCTTTGAACAAGAATTTTGATGTGCATAATTGCAACAGAACAGTCAGAAGTTTATGTTCTGCTAGTATTATCTGAGTAAAATGCCTGGGCCCCTGAAGTGGAAAAAAAAAACACAAACCAAAGAATTCAGACAAATATTTACATTAAAAAAAATGAAACCAAAACCAACCAAATAAACCCCAACAAAAACCCCAAAACAAAACAAACAAACAAAAAAAGCCCTAAAACACAATTCAGAGGAACAACCATCAAAAAAGCATATGGAAGGAAATATTTTTCTCTATTGGCCCAGGACACTGGATGAGATACTAATTTACCTGTGAGTGTTCAATATATGGAAATATACATGCTGAGAAGTCTATAAATGAAATATATCCATGACAGCAATAATACAAATTAATTTTTTATACAAATAAATAAAAACAAAACAACCAAAAAATACTGCAAACTGACAAAACTCCAGATCTATCTTCCTAAATAGAATGGCATCTTCCATTAATCCTCCTTAGGAAATATCTTAAGAAAATGTCTGTTTAATTAATTCATTTCCTCTTGTCAAGCTTCGTTTAAGGTTTTTAAAATGCAATTATAGCTCCTATCTTTTTATAAGGATATTGGAGTCTACTCCAATTAATCAAAATGAAGATAGTGTGCTTTTCAATGAATTTACATTTGGATGTATTAAATTCTTCACAAGAGAAAACAGCGTTAAAGCCACATCCAGACTTCACAGGAGGACGAGAAAGCCTGCATATGAATGCAGTTCCCAGTGAATAGTAAGAATTTCCTTAAACATATAAGAAGTGCCAGTCCAGTAACATTATTGTAGCTTCCCCAAGTGGACACTACTGAATTAATAGAAAATAGAGACAGAAAGGATCTTAAGCCATCTAATGCAAAGTTATTTCAAGAGGTACTTCAGATGAAGTGGAGAATAGGCCATCTGTCAGCTGACTGCTATGAAGGGATGTTAGGGGCTGCCCTTCAGATGGAAGCTGCTGGAAGTAACAAGATGAAGTGAAAAAAACTGCAGGCCAGTTTGTCAGAAGATCATGGGACTGGCCCTGGGGCAGTGCTCAACAGGTTGTTGAATGAACGAGGACTAGAAGCCTGTCCAGGAGATAGGGAAATGCTTATGTAAACCTGGAGACAAGGCAGAGGAAAAACTGCTTCTGAAGCAACAAAACTAACTACAGAAGCATCAAAACAAGGAACATGGTGGCAGCTGAGCAGGAGAGATTTTTCAAACTGATTTTGATCCACAAATCACACATAAAGGAGAAAAGACTCCTGGAAAGACCTATCCTATGTCTGAAAAATGCTGAGATATGAAAGCAGTTGCTCACTGTTGTACAGAAGTTTGCACTTAGGTAACCTATTTCTATTAGAGTGTGCATCCGTGAAACTGCATGCATGTTGTGTTGGAAAAAATAATCAACAACATTAAAATCTAATTGAAACATTAGGCTTGATATAGGGGCTTGAAATAGGGCAATTAAGAAACAATTAAGCATCTTCTGACTTCTGGTTTGCTACAGAATATTAGAAAGGCCACCCCCTACTTAGAACTCCTCAGAACACATCTAGAACAATAGCATTCCATTTCGACCCAGTAAAAAGAGATGCTGATTAAATGGAGCAGACATACAGGAAGATGGGCAGGGATGAGAGCACTTTTCCTCGAGTGGAGTTTGAGTGAAATGGGCTTGCTCAGCCTGTGGCAGGCTTAGAGGGGACATAACAGCACCTTTCCAGTGCTTGTAGGAGAAACAGATGGAGCCAGATGTTCACAATGCTGGGCAAGAGACAAACTGAGACAAAGAGGTGCTAACCGAATAGAAGCCAATCTTTTTCACCACGAGGCCAGCCAAACACAGGTTGCCCGGGGAGGTTATGCAGTCACCATCCTTGAGTATTTTGCAAAGTGAGTCTAGGTACAGCCCTAAGCAACCTGGTCTGACCTCTACCAATGCTCTGAGCAAGGTGTTGGACTAGAAATGTCTTCAAGTCGCTTTCTGCCACCCGATGATCACAGATCATAGATGCTCAGGAGTGACCATAGTTCACGGCCTTTTAGCAGAGCGAAGTGTAAGAAACACCTCACTCTTCAACGCCCAAAGACGGTGCCAAGGGCAGAGCCGGCGGCACACCGGGAAGCTTCACCACCCCTGCACTACACTCGTGCGCAGCCCTCCCCGCACTAGCTGCCACAGCCCTCCCAGCGTGCGGGGCGCGCCTGAGGACGGTAAAAGCAGACGGTGTCTCCCGGGGAGCCAGCTCTGATCTCTGCCGGGGCACGGTGCCCGCGGCTCTCAGCCAGGCACAGCCCCTCCCCACCTCCGCCCGGGTGCCTCTCTGCAGGCACCACCTGAAACTTTCCCCGGCAGCCTGCGCACGCTATTCGTCCCCGCCGGGGGACAACGTGCTCTCACTCCCTCCGTGCAGCGGGGACGGGGAGGCGGGCAGTTTACTTCCCTCCTCCCCACCGTCCCCGGCTCGCTCGCCCGCGGAAGCCTCGCTGAGGCTCCCGCATTGCACCGCCGCGTCGTGCCGTGCTGTGCCGTGGAGTGCCCGGGGCTCGGCGCTGCCCACCGCGCCCCGCCGGCGCCGCCGGCCCCGGCTGGCAGTATGAGCGCCGGCGAGGCGAAGGAGTATCTTGCCCGGAGGGAGATCCCGCAGCTTTTCGAGGTAGGCGAGGCGGAGGGAGTGGAAGCGTTTTCCGCCCCGTCGGGGGGATGCTTCGCGCCAGGACCCATCGGCGGGCAGCGGGCTGAAGGTGGCTGGAAGGACGGAGCCGCCAGAGGCTGCGGCGCGCGTACCTTGCGCGGGGAGCCGCGCCGCGGAAGAGCTGGCCCTCACCCCGGGCCGGGAGCGCTGCCGGGAGACCGTGGACTCGGGGCCGCCTGGTGGGAGCTGCCGGCCGCAGAGGTAGTGCGGGAGCCGCTGCCACCTTCCCGAGCCTCCGCGGGCGCGCTGGCAGCTGGGCGGCCGCGCCCCTCCGCGCCTCTGTTACCGCCGCGTCTGCCCTCCCTCTTTCAGCCACCTGGGGAGGGAACCAACTTGAGTGCCCGCAAGGCAGAGGACCCCCAGGATCTCTTTGCCGAGGAATGCAGGCGGGGATTGTCTTTTAAGTATTTGTCCAGATTGTCATCGGTCTGGGCGAAGAAATAACCCACACCTGTTTCGCGAGGTTTTGTTTAGCTTCCTCTAAGTTACATGCTGCTAATGGTTGATAATTACTTCTCTGTGCAGTATGGATTATTCCCCCTCCCCCCCCCCCCCCCCCAAAATCAGACATCCTGCCATCTCTATAGAACATACACAGACAGCTACATACGTGTTTTCCCTGGTCTGTGCTAAGCCAGACATTTTTTTAAGTGTGTTTGAAAATTACAGGGGATAGATTATGTTAATGTTTTACTAACACATTTTAAAGGTGAATGGTTTCACAAGAGATGCAGACAAAACTGTTTTTCTTTGGAGGCTCAAATCTTGAGCTACCTTTTCCCTTTTTTTAATGGTGTAGGTCTTCTGCAAAAATCTACGGCTAGTTGCTGTGACTAGTTAAGTAGTATAATAGGGCAGATATGCTGACATGGTAGAATGTATGTCCTATATTATAAATTCAAATTCTGAATTGGAGATATTTTGTTATTAATGCCAACTGGGACTCACAAGTTTATTTGCAGAAGAATTAGTAAAACCACGAAGGAACAGAAATCCTCCTGGAAGACATTTATTGTTAAGAGAAGGTTGGATGTAGTTGTGCTCTAGAGAGGTGAGATGATGACTTATGTATCAGTTTGTCAAGGAAAATCAATTCCCATGCGTCAGAAGAGAATCGAGCATTCCTTCTTCCACACTCCCATAATGCTCCTAGGTAGGATGGGTGTAGAATTAATGCTGTAGGCATGGGTTTTCTAGTGGCTGGGAATTTCCAGTCCATTACATCTGGAAAGCACCTATGAAGTTTGAGCTTGGGGTTCAAGATATTTGAGGTTTCTTGTGATTTTTAAAAATCTTGTTTTCATTATTTGTGTGTAGGCTCAAGAGTATAGATAAGATACAGGTGGGTGCACTGTCTAAGGAAACAACTAACTGAAGGGAGGCTGTAGCCAGGTGGGGGTTGCTGCCTTCTCCAAGGCAGCCAGCAACAGAACAAGGAAGGACAGTCTCTCAAGCTGTGCCAGGGGAGGTCTAGGCTAGATGTTAGGAGGAAGTTCTCGCCAGAGGGAGTGAGTTGCCTTTGGAATGGGCTGCCCAGGGTGATGGTGGAGTCACTGTCCCTGGAAGCGTTCAAAAAACACCTAGCTGAGGCACTTAGTGCCATGGTCTAGTTGGGTGCTAGGTTGGACTGGATGATCTTGAAGGTCTCTTCCAACCTGGTTGATTCTATGATTGGATGAAAAGGTGTGTTTTAGTGATCTAATAAGCTACACAGAATATGCAATTTTGGGGGCTAATCTGGCTTGTGCATTGCTTTGCATATATTTGCCAGTGGTAGCATTTGTGTCATTGGCAAACCAAAATCACGTGATTTTTGCAAGCCTCACTCTCACACATTGCCTTGAAATGGTGAATCTGAATACACATGGAATAAGGAGTTTCTCTGTGTAAAATAAAGTTCAAAACTGAAGTGCTCATTTTTTTTCCTGGAATTGATGATTATAGTGTGTATTTCTGATTGTACCTTGCAGAGTCTGTTGAATGGATTAATGTGTTACAAACCCGATGACCCAATTGAATATTTGGAAAGCTGTTTGCAGAAAGTGAAAGAGCTTGGAGGGCCAGAAAAAGTGAAATGGGACACATTTGTCAGCCCAGAAAAGAAGACCTTGCCTCCACTCAATGGAGGACAAACCAGGAGGTCTTTTTTCAGGAATGGTAATGTGTTAAGTATAAAAACTACTGTATTTCTTGTGCTGTGGGTGGCTTCATATCCACTAGTGAATTATTTTATACTTACTTCTACAGCAGATCAGGCCTCATTCTGATTTATTTAGGCAGAGAACTACTTAAGAATTCCATTTCCTTGCATATTGCCATTTGTTTTTCTCCTCCCATAATAGAGAGGAAATTGTGATCATTTTGAAGCCTCATGTTGGATGTTTGCTATGTAGATTTTTTTTAACACGTTAGTGGAGATACTTCTTAGATGCTGCCTAAAATATTTGCAGACAGGGACAGAGTTGACTCAGTGCACTTGGCATATGTTTTTAGTTGGTCCTTATGGATGATACATACATGGATGACTTCAGCACAGTTGCACATAGGTTGTTTTTATAGTTTATATTGGAGCTAAATGCTAATATACTAAAGAAAATGTTAATTATAAACTCTTAGAGAAAGAGTGTCTCACAAAATCTAAGCAAATATCATACCAATACCTGTAATTATTTTGTTTGTAATGCTAACGAAGAGTAATTAGCTCATCTTTCAGTTGCCATAGTTATTCTCCCTTGCCATCCAGCATTTGATTAAACTAATTAGCAAGAATACTATTTGTGTGTACAACATGTATCACCAAAAGAGTTCTGCTTAATAGCACAGGTTATCTGCACATTACAAGGCTTTTCTTCTTGGAGGCCATAGCCAACTCTGGGTGCTATGGGCATATTTTCAGAGAAATTGACATGCTTGTAAAGAAATGCCAAAGGAACCTGGCTCCTCGTAGTTTCAATTTAATACATCAGCTAAATATAGGCAAAGAATATTTAATATATCAACAGCAAGCACATTGTAAAATCAGGAGATATTTGTGCTTATTTGTTATATTTACTTAAATCTGTGTACACTGTAGATGTTGAGTTTTTTGTTTATTTCCACAATTCCCAGTTTATCTTACTATTTTACAGTGATGCCTGATAATTCTAACTTCCCATACCGACGGTATGACCGACTCCCTCCAATCCAACAGTTTTCAATAGAAAGTGACACGGACCTCTCTGAAACTGCTGAGCTAATTGAGGAGTATGATGTATTTGACCCCGCAAGACCTCGACCAAAAATTATCCTTGTTATAGGTATGAAGGCAGAATCATTTTGACAAGAATTTATATTTGTTACTTTGCCTTTTTTAACTTGCACTGAAAATACATTGAATGCCTGAATGTATTTAAATACAATTTTCCATCTGTTTTAGCAAGTGGTGCAGCCCAAATAGAGCGTATCAGAAAGTGAAATTGTTCATGCTGTAGGTGTAGCATCCCAACTGTAACATTTTAGGGGTTATAGTCAACACCTGTGGCCATGCTCTGTAGATTGGATCCCTCTTAGCAGTCACAGTTTGCTAATGCAACACATCTACATCTAAAACAAACCTAGCTCATGCATTTCAAGAGAGCTCCACTATGCAACCCGCAGTGCTCTTCCAAAGCACGCTACTGATCTGAACTCAACCACTATTGTAGATGTACTCGAAGTTGCCCACAGAAAACAGTATTTTAAAATATTGGGTAAGCCAGCTCAAAAAAGTCATATGGAACATTTGTGTTCTATATTTATAACCTTGAAAACTGGCTGGTATGTCCAGCTGTGAGTGTACATGGTCACTAGTCCACTGATAAGTTAATCCCTAGGTATATTTTTCAGTCCTGTGCCAGCTACAGGAAGAGTCATAGATCAGTTAGCGTTAGTTAATTGTGCTCTCTCCCCAGGTTCTCTCATGTGCTGTTTAGTGCCCTTTCTAAGCAGCTCATACCTTCCAGCCTCAGACAAGCATACTGTTTATTAAGAGATATCTGCAGTTTCATTCTAAGTCGACATCCTATTTTGTTGCTGAATTCAAGTTCCTTTGAGTTACTTTCCTTGCCATCTGAGATGGTTGTCTTTTGAAGTTTTTCTGCCAGGCCTAATTCTCTGATTCTCTGGACTATTTAAATAGTTAAAGGTGATGGAGAATCACATTTTTGGTCTAAAAAGCCTTATTCACATTGGAAAGAGAAAGGTTGCAGAGAATAGTATGTAGTGTAGTGGAAGAGTGTAGAAATGTCTTTATTATAGAGCAGTGTCTCTAAGAACAGTATGTCGTGTAGGCTCTGCATCCAGCAGGCCTCAGAAGTGTGATAGTGGCATACACTGAGAACAGAAAAATCAGGCATTTTTCTAAATATTTGTACTATACCAAAAGAACTGCATAGGCATTTGAATTTGTTTCAGAATTACAAATCTCACCATGCAAATCTCTCCATGCATCATTGAATTATAAAGCTTGCGTTAGATGGAGAAAATAACACATGCCTTTCTTTCATCCTAATTAATTAGCTGGCCTTCCTTTTTATTAGAGAAAAAAATTGGCTCTGTTTCGGTGACCACAGAAAGCTGTTAATGCATTGGAATCTGTGTACTGCTATTGCAGTAAAGAGATGAATGAAGGTTTAATTTAGGTGAGAGAAAGAGAGATTGGCTTTCACCTCTGTCACTGAGTGCAGGCGTATTTGAAGTGAAATCCTTGAACGCCAGCATGTGGTGAACAGACCATGGGTTTTATAGAGCTTTTCTTTTCTCCCATTTATATAGGAAACGTTGTAAACATTCCACAAAGGCTATTTCAGGTTTATTTTCCAACTGAGTTTCTCTGAATCTATCTATTATAGTGTGATCTAATAAAAACACAATACTGCATGTAGCTTAGCAGCTATTGCCCATTTTTTTTACAGTGTCAAGAAAATGTCTCCTAAATTCAGCTTTCTATTGAGAATGCACATAAAAGCACACACTGAAAAGAACAAAAGAACTAACATAGTGAATAAGAGAAAAAAATGAAAAAGAGTGTAATGCTGATTTCCAGTTTGCATAAAATGCAAGCACAAAACTTCACTAAGGCAATGTATTTATGTCCAGCTACTGAGGACTAACCATACTGCCTAGCTCAGATGGTACTGCTCCCATTCATTACTGGAGACTGAAATGAATAAAAGTTAAAGACCTGTCTTCTGCTTCATATTTCAAGTGAATTTTTCTTTAATAATGCATTAGTCCAAGATCTTTTCAATGCTTCCACAAAGGTTTTTACAACTTCCTTGCTTTATGAAATATATCATACATATAATGAACCAGGTAGCTTTGAGGCAAAAGAGAACTCACTGGTAAAGGTAGAGATTTTATTCTGTTTCTGTATTTGCAGAAAAGTGTCTGCTGGTGAAATATAAAGCTGCAAGGAGGGTATGTGACTAGATTTTAGAAAAATCAGATGGAACCAGCCAGGATGTCACATCTCTGAATCACCAGAAAATTAAGTTTCTAAGCTATTACAACATTAGGAAAATAGATGGTGTTTAAAAATGTGCTTCCTAACGTATTTTGACAAACACATTTCTCCTACTGAAAACACCTGAATACAAAGGTCTTATTAAAAAATCATTACCTGGTGTCATTAGCCCCATACTTTAGTATGTTTTTAAGCTGCACTTAATGAAAAATATTAGTCAATAAAGAAAGAATACATTTTCCTTTTATAATTAAAGTTTAAAGGCTAGATCAAAGAAAGCAGGCAGCTGGCCCATTGATTTGTTAAATGCAGTCCACAGATGGATTTTAAAATCATGTCTTTTCACAAGTAGTATTATTATTACATGAATTTATTTTGGATTTACAACAGTATAAACTAAACTGAAATTTTAAACTTCAGTTGACAAATTCAGATTTCAAAACCTGCTTATGGGGCGTACAAATCTTCTCTTCAAACCAGTTAACAAACATAATTTTAGATGCAACAAATGTTCCCTAGTCTAGACATCTTCTAAGAAATGTGTAAAATAATCATGTGTTTCTTGATACGTGAAAAGAATAAAAATGGAAAGTGATTGGATTTCCTTTTGTTGTGAACAGTTTGCTAGTGTAATTTATCAAAGAGTCAGGAACAGATACAGAGTTCAATAAATTATAATGATTTGCTGTGGGAAATAATTTTGTGCTATCACTTTTATTTTATTACCTGAATGTTTCTTCTTGAATTGTAATTGGATAATCCTGGCTTGCTATAAAGGGATATTTTTTGATTGAGAAAAACAAAACATATGAGAATTTTATGAACATTAAAGAAAATACTTTAGGGTTTAGGGTTTTGTTTGCAGCTGGTTTTTTTTTTTCTGCTTGCAATTCAGTTTGAAAGTACAGAAGTGTGGAGCTGCACTTCTTTTTTTGCTTCCACTTCTCTTTAATGGTAAAGCAAAGCTCAGACTAACAGGAATGTGAGGTCTATCTATTTGATTTTGAAAAGGGTTTGTTTTTTTTTTCCTCTTTTTTCACAGAGACTGATGATTTTTCAAGTAACAGTTCTGTTTTTCTGCCTTCTTTTGTATCTCTGCTGGAATGCAGATACTATTTTTCTTGTCAATTTTTCTATTTCTTATTTTCTACACTACCTTTGTATGTTTTGCATCTTTATTGCTTCTGGGGTGCAACAAAGTCTGCTTGAAATTTGTCTTGAATTTCCAAGTTAAAAAAACTGAATGTCTTTCCTTGGAAGTTTTATATCTGAAGGAATTGAGCACAGTATTTCCTCCAGTATGTCTTATAAACCCTTTGGTCCAAAGAAGGTCACAATATACCACCACTTTTTTTCTACCAACTATGATTACTGCCAGCAAATAAAGCCACATAAATTCATATCAATGAATGTTACACATATATAGAAACACATACATGAGACACATTATGTGTTGTGCTCATTAGATTGCAGTATGTGGCTTTATATGCAAATATATATATATATAGAGAGAGAGAGAGAGAGAGAAGAGAGAGAGAAGGTGCTTACAGAAATTTACAGAGTGAATAGACATTGCAGTTATGAGTAATCATCCTATTCATTCACCTAGCAAAATCTGTTCCATGTAAACAGACAGCAATCACTGAACAATTAGCTGCACTTTTGGTGCTGCGGTCTTCATCTACATAAGAAAAAAAAGGCACCGGGGATCAGTTACTCCAAACCTACTGCCATTCCATGTAGCCTGTAATAAACTGTAGCCTACATGAAATTACCTTGTTCGAACATTTGTATCAGGTATATTTTTGACACAGAAGTGAAACATGGTGTAAGGTTTGATGCGATGCATTTGTCATGGGAGATGCTGAGCAGCCATCAAAGGGAGCAGAGAGCCAAAGCAGGGTTGTTTTGTAGCCACTTTAGTGGATGAAATGGTTCCTAGTGTATTGGATGCTGTGAATGTACAAAAAAAGGAAACATCCTTTATTCTAACAAAGAGGATGGCTAAACTCTTTATCGAAGAAAGCATTCAGGCTGAAAAAACTTAGCCCATCTAGGTCACCTGGAAGAACTGAAATGGATAATCTGCTCAGGGAAGAGAGAAAGCTTGTTCCTTTTTAGGAGAGAAATAGCAAGTGAACTGCATGAGGGGAAAACGTTTTTCAGTTGTAACCTTACTGCATAAAGATACAGCTTTAATTTCTTGTGTGTTTTATGAACATCTGTAGCTCTTTTGGCAAATTGGATATTACAGATAAATGCTTTTATTTGCATTTTTCTTAACTTGGGTTCTTTAAAGCATTATTTAAGCTAATAGAATAATGATAAAACCTTCTCTTTTCTTTTCCCCAAGGGTATAAGTAAATTTTTAGGCAGGATATGGGAATATCTTAACAATGCACAGGGTTCCCTCTGCATCATCTTCAAATGGGTTCCAATCTGAGTTGCAAAGGCCTTGTAGAGAGCTACCATTACAGCATCAGAGGTTCAGAATAGTTCTTAGTGACTACTGGTAACACTGAGAGCACTAACATGTAATACTGGGGTGCAGGTTTGATCCTGGCTGTACAGAGAGTGTCACAACCATACATAAGCAAATACTGTAAAGCTTGCCCCGCAGTCAAATCTGTATTAATTACATAAAATGCCTAAAAGCTATTTATGGAAATAATACTGGTTATGGTATATATATACTGGTTTTATATATATATATATATATAAAATATTTATGGAAAGAATACTGGTAATGCAGAAAGTTCATTATATTCATACTTTTGTTGTGTTGCTGTATTTTTTAAAGCTCATAGAAAATGTGTATTATATTTTTAACAAATGCTGGTTCTCTGTCTGTTGAAATAAAATGCAATATCCTCACACACAGTTCCCCAAACTATAGCTACCTAGCACTGGAAATTAGTATAAAAACTTAGTTGAGGGGTGGATGTTGGTGGTTTGTTTGTGGGTTTTGTTTTGGTTGGTTGGGGTTTGTTTTGTTTGTTTTGCTTTCTTGTGCTGTTCAGTAACATACACTTTTCTATATATATAAACATATCTTTTTTAAAATCAAAACAGTTCCCTGTTTTTACATGGGAGCTTCCAGTTTCTCTGTTCTTCACACCATAATTTTTCTTTTGGGTTCAGACATAGTTTGATTATTTTTTTTCTTTAGACACATTCTTGCTTCATCTGTCCAGATGGCCTTCACACATCAGCATTCCCTGCTCTGTAATGTGGCCGATTTTGATACCTATTCTGCCTGTGACAGATTCAGAGGTCTCTTTATTCTTCAAGTTGTCCAGCAAGCCAAACCCAACAAATTGCACTATCAGATGTTTTGAGCATCAGTATCAGAAGTATGCATGATTCAATGAAAGTCCCTGTACCAAATCACTATGGAAACATCTCAGCTGATTATTCAATATTCTTCTGTATTTTAAAATTAGAAAACCTCAGAAACTCATGTAAGCATACTTAGGAGCAGATTTTATTAGTTCTATTCCATGACTAGTCCACTGATTGAATTGGCATATTTAACCAAGTATGATTCTTTCTGACATGAATATGCTTCAGACTGTCTGGCTCTATCTTTGGATTCACAGAGTTGAAGAGATCACTCAATTTGTCTCTTCTACTACAAATCAAGAAAAATTCTTTTTCAGGAACAAGCCTAAAAGAGTGTGTTTGGGTTTAGTTAGCAAGTAGATTGTTTTTTTTTTTTTTTTTACTTCAGTTTACAACTCTTACCTCTGTAGATGGTAGATGAGACCAATTTCTAATGGCTAGTAGCAAGCCATGCAACTGCAAGATTTGCTCTACTAATGGTTGGAAAATTGGTGCCAATAGCAAAGACCAAACATGTGGGGAGGAAATAGCAATTTGATGTTTTCTTTATGATTAACAATAGGTGGCCCAGGAAGTGGTAAAGGAACACAGAGTCTGAAAATAGCAGAACGTTATGGATTTAACTACATATCAGTTGGTGAATTGTTAAGGAAGAAGATCCACAACACAAGCAGCAACAGAAAATGGAGTCTCATAGCCAAAATAATTACTACTGGAGAACTGGCCCCTCAGGTACAGTGTATCCAGTGTTAATGTTTACTTATGAATGAGTACTACATGTTGTATTAATGTGCACTATCAAGAAAACCTCCTTTATGACACTGAATAAATGCCTTCTTTTTTTTTTTTCTGTGAAAGGAAACAACTATAACTGAAATAAAGCAGAGATTAATGCAGATCCCTGATGAAGAGGGTATAGTGATTGATGGATTTCCCAGAGATGTTGCACAGGCAATCTCCTTTGAGGACCAAGTAAGCGATTGTTTTTATTCTTAAAATAACTTCCATGTCTCTGAAACAGTTAAATTTCTTGAAATTATCAGTCAGATTCCAAGAGAGACTAGCTGTTGTTTCTGACTGAGCAGTGCTCTTTACATCTTTGCAAGTGCATAATTGCAGGTTGACAAAAGCTTATTCCTTTGGTTTACATTATATGACCTTCAGCCTGAAGACAAGAGTATTTTGTAAAAAGACAATATGGTAATATAGCAAATAATCCAAGCCCCTTGACTCCGTAAAGAAAGTCCTTGCAAGGTGAATAAGACAACATCAAATCTGTATAGCAGCGATTTATAAAGAAAGAATTATATTTCCATATCTATTTATACAATTCAAGCTACAGTAAGAGAAATAGATTTGAATCAATGCATATTGCACAGAACTAACAAGGTTGTGAAGAGGGAGGGGGATGAAGTCATCAGGCTTCCCTGCGGCAAGATGTGGGAGGACACAGCAGTGTGGGAGCAATGGGAGACTAGTATGGGCTCTCAGCCTGCTGCCCAGAAGCATGCTGGGGTCAAAAGAATGCAGGCAGTATCTTGCAGAGATGAGCCAGATCCCCTTCAGGTAGTAGCTGCCAGAAGGAAAACATCACGTGGTAGTGATGACATGAGGGGCAGAGATAGGTTGATAGCTACAGAGGTGCCTGAGCATAGTCAGGTGGGACATGACCCTAGGATTGGAATACAGACTGAGAAAAGAGTTGCCAAAGATCAGGGTAAGGGAAAAATCAGTCAGCAAGTCAGCTCCAATAAAGGCACAACTGAAATGCCTCTACACTAACGTAAGGAGCATAGGGAAAAAACAGGAAGAATTGCAAATATGTGCAAGTCTACAGGGTTATGGTGTCATTGGCAGCACTGAGACATGGTGGGATGGATCTCATGATTGGAGCCTGGGGACAGATGGTTATAGACTCTTGAGGAAGGACATGCAGGGGAGAAGGGGAGGGGATGTTGCTTTCTACATCAATGATAAACTAGAGTTCATGGAGCTCCACCTGGGGATATGCAATGTAAAGCAGAGAGCTTATGGGTAAAGGTTAAAAGAAAGGCAGGAGAAAATAACATCATAGTAGAGTCTGTTACAGACCTCCGGATCAGGAAGGTGAAGCAGATGAGGCCCTTTACAAACAAATAGGAGAAGCTTCATGATCACAGGTCCTGGGACATGAGGGACTTCAACCACCTTGACATCTGTTGAAAGGACAACACAGCAGAACACCAGCAATCTAAGAGTTTCCTGGGGTGCATTGATGATAGCTTTGTCCTCCAAGTGGTAGAGGAACCCACAAGAAAAGGTACTATGCTGGACTTAGTCCTCACCAACAAGGAGGGGCTGATGAATGAAGCGAAGCTGAAGGGTAGCCTTGGCTGCAGTGACCATGAAATGGTAGTGTTTAAGATCCTCAAGACAACAAGGAGGGTGAATAGCAAACTCACTGCTCTGGAACTCAGAAGAGCAGATTTCAACATCCTCAGGGACCTATTTGGTAGGGTGTCATGGTAAAAAAACCTCTGGAAGGAAGGGGGTCCCAGCAACGCTGGTCAGTGTTCAAGGATCACCTTCTCCAGGCCCAGGTGCAATACATCTCAAAAAAGAAGGCAGCAGGTAAGAACACCAGGAGGCCTGCATGATGAATGCAGGAGGATGAATAGAGAGCTCCTGGACACACTTACATGCAAGAAGAAAGCCTACAGAAAGTGGAAGTGAAGACAAGTAACCTGGGACAAATACAAAGAAATTGTTCATGCAACCAGAGCTCAGGTTAGGAAAGCTAAAGCACAGATGGAATTAAGTCTGGCTAGGGACATTAAGGGGAACAGGAACAACATCTTCAGATACATTAGTGAGAGAAGGAGGGCAAGGGAGAACTTGGGACCCTTCCAGAAGGGAAATGGAGAGATGGTGACAAAGGATATGGTTAAGGCCGAGATGCTCAGTGGCTTCTTTGCCTCGGTCTTCAATGACAAAGGCTCCAACCACAATGTCCAAGTTCCAGAGGGCAAAAGTGAGAACTGGGAGAAGGAAGATTTGCCCACTATAATTGGAGATCATGTTTGTGAGCAGCTAAGGAGTCTGAACGTGCACAAGCCCATGGGGCCTGATGAGATTCACCCACAGGTCCTGAGGGAACTGGCAGATGAAGTTGCTAAACCACTGCCCATCATATTTGAAAGGTCCTGGCAGACTCGTGAAGTTCCTGCTGACTGGGAAAGGGCAAACATAATGCCCATCTTCAAGAAGGGAAAAAGGATGACCCCGGGAACTACAGAGCAGTCAGTCTCACCACCTCTGTGTCTGGCAAGATCACGGAGAAGATCCTCCTGAAGGCTGTGCTAAGGCAAATGGAAAAGAAAGCAGAGGTAATTTGTAGTACCCAGCAGTGGCTTCACCAAGGGCAAATCATGCCTGAAGAATTTGGTGGCTTTTTATGATGAAGTCACAGCAGCAGTGGACAGGAGAAGGGCAACTGACATCATCTACCTGGTCCTGAGTAAGGCATTTGACTCTGTCCCACATGACATCCTGGTCACCAAACTGGAAAATATGGACTTGATGGGTGGAGCACTGCTGGATAAGGAATTGTCTGGATGGTCGCACACAGAGAGTGGTGATCAGTGGCACCTGGAGACCAGTGCCAAGTGGCGTCCCTCAGGGGTCAGTGCTGAGACCAGTGCTGTTAACATCTTTGTCAGTGATATGGACAGAGGAATTGAGTGCACCCTCAGCAAGTTTGCAGATAACACCAAGCTGTGTGGCACAGTCAGCTTGCTAGAGGGCAGGGATCCATCCAGAGGGACCTGGACAGGCTGGAAAGGTGGGCCCAGGCCAGCCTCATGAAATTCAGCAAGTCCAAGTCTAAGGTCTTGCACCTGGATCAGTGCAATCCAAAGCACAAATTCAGTCTGGGTGGTGAATGGCTGGAGAGCAGCCCTGAGGAAAAGGACCTGGGGGTCTGGATTGATGAAAAGCTCAACATGAGCCAGCAGTGTACACATGCAGCCCAGACAGCAACCGTGTGCTGGGCTGCATCAAGCAAAGTGTGGCCAGCAGGGCAAGGGAGGTGATTCTCCCCCTTTACTCTGCTCTCATCAGGCCCCACCTGGAGTACTGTGTACAGTTCTGGAGCCTCCAACTCAAGAAGGGCATGGAACTGTTGGAGCAAGTCCATAGGAGGGCCACGAAGATGCTCAGAAGGCTGGAGCAGCTCTGCTATGAGGACAGGCTACAAGAGCTGGGGCTTTTCAGCCTGGAGAAGAGAAGGCTTCGAGGAGACCTTGTAGTGGCCTTCCAGTATCTGAAGGGGGCCTATGGGAAGGCTGGAGAGAGACTGTTCGTAAGGTCTTGTAATGACAGGACAAAGGGTAATGGGTTTAAACTGGCAGAGGGGAGATTCAAACTAGATGTTAAGAGAAAGTTCTTTCCAGTGAAGATCATAAGACACTGGCACAGGTTGCCCAGGGAGGTTGTGGCTGCTCCCTCCGTGGAGGTGTTCAAGGCCAGGTTGAATGAGGCCTTGAGTGACCTATTCTGATGGGAGGTGTGCCTGCTTATGGTGGGGTGTTGGAACTGGATGATCTTTGATGTCCCTTGCAACCTAAACCATTCTATGATTCTAGGTTAGAAAAGACCTCTAAGATCATCAAGTCCAACCTCTCACCTAACTCTGCTAATTAAGTAAACCATGGCATTAAGTGCCTCTTCCAGCCTCCTCTTGAACTCCTCCACGGGTGGTGACTCCACCACTTCCATGGGCAGCCCATTCCAATGTCAGTCACTCTTTCTGTGAAGAACTTCTGCCTGATGTCCAGCCTAAACCTGCCCTGGTTCAGTTTGAGACTGTGTCCTCTTGTTCTGTCACTGGGTGCCTGGGAGAAGAGACCAACCCCCACCTGGCTACAACCTCCTTTCAGGTAGTTGTAGACAGCAATACAGTCTCCCCTGAGCCTCCTCTTCTCCAGGCTGAACAACCCCAGCTCCCTCTGCTTGTGCTCCAGCCCCTTCACCAGCCTTCACACTGCTTTTAAACTCAAGTTTGTCATAGTACGTTGAAAAGACAGAAATAAACTCATGGTCCAAACTGTCCATGTTTGACAAGTTTTTGTTATTCAAAACATTTTCTTTTTTCAGAAAAGAAACGCAGCTAATTTTGGTTATTCTAAACTATAATTCTAAGATTTAGTCAGCTAAAACTTTATTCCTGAGTTCTGTTCACGTGTTGTTTTCCTGTGTGTATTTTAAACTGATCTAAAAATAGCTAAATACAGTGGAAAAACAAACAGCTTATGTCATTTTCTGATCAAATGCTGTTAACATAATAGTTATGGTCACAAGTAAAGGTTGCAGTTTCAGTGCTGAATTTTTAGAGGCCCCATCATGCAGAGTCCTTTACTATTGCTGGTGTACTACCATTGCTGTACTTGGAATTCTAAGCGACGTTGCCAAGACAGAAGTAGCAAAAGAAAGCAGTTAATGAGACATTTCATTAGTGTGCTTTTATAAGGTATTATTCTGGGTGAAACTTAGAAGACTGAATTGAGGAAATTAAAGGAAACAGACAAAACAGTTATTACAGCAAACTGCCAATGACTGCCAGCTATATCTCCTTATAATTAGGAGAATAGAAGATTGATTATTTTACAAATGAAACAGCAGATATTTAGGCTTAATGGTCATTTCTTTGACTCTTTTTTTTTTCCAGTATGATTGTGTGACTTGAGTGTATTTCTTGGTGCTGTGATTTTGCATCTGATGAAAGAATGGGGGGATGTGAAGCTGGAAGAACTGACAGGGTTTAAGTGCTTTGAGTTATCCTTGGGGTCAGGTTCTCCTTGTTTAACTGGTTTTCTTTTGTACAACACTAGAACACTCATCATAGGGTCCATTAGTAATACCACTCAGGGATGTCCAGGAGGTGACAGGAAAAGCTCAGGCAGTACTATGCTGTAGAAAGGAAAAAGATGGACACTGTGCTTCATATATATATTTGGACCTTCACTTTGAACTGTTTTAACATCATTTTGTAGTAGTTCCTCATTTAACTTAAAATATTCCCCTCTGCCCCCCTAGTCAGCTGTCATTAACTATAGAAATCTATACGGATAAAAGACTGGTAGAGTCACAGGGGATGCACATTGTAACTTTTGCTCCTTTTCAGTGTGTGCTACTGCTTCAGGCATGCTGTAGATTAGTCTCTTTTATTTTAGATGAGAGAGAGGATAGGTTTAGTTATTTTAGACCTGAGTATATTCTCAGAGATTTCCTTAATTTTATGCCTAATGGAATTTGCTAAATTATACTCTTGAAGGCCTGATTCTGCCTGAAAGGTAGATCAAAAAAATCCTGTAGGTTTTAATACAAGGTCTCCTTTCAGCCTTATCATAAATATGGGAAAGGAAAGAATCACAGAGCTTTTATAGGAGTATATGATAGAAAATCTGGTCTTTCTAGGCTCACACTTCTTCACTGTTCTTTGCAGCTGACCTTTTATTTGAGCACATCTAAGACTTATGCACCAGTGCAGATTAGGGGTTGACCTACTGAAAAGCAGCTCAGTGGAGAAGAACCTGGGAATCCTTGTGAACAAGTTAACCGTGAACCAGCAGTGTGTTCTTGTGGCCAGGAAAGCCAGTGGTATCCTGGGGAACATTAAGTACAGTGTGACCAGCAGGTTGTGGGAGGTTCTCCTCCCCTTCCACTGTGCTCTAGGGAGTCCACATCTGGAGTACTGTGTCCAGTTCTGTGCTCTCCATTTTGGGAAAGACTAGGAAATACTGGAGGGCGTCCAGTGGAGTGCTACAAAAATGATTAAGGGACAGGAGCATTTCTCTCACAAGAAGAGGCTGAGAGACCTGAGGCTGTTTAGCCTGGAGAAGAGAGGACTGAGAAGAGATCTTACCAAGATTGAAAGGGCCGGGGGCCAAGAGAATAGGTTCAGACTATTGTCAGTGGTGCCCAGTGGTAGGTCAAAGGGCAACGGACACAAATCAGAACACAGCAAGTTCCACCTAAATATAAGAAGAAACTTCTCTGAGGGTGACAGAACACTAAACAGACTGCCCAGAGTGGTTGTGGAGTCTCCTTCTCTTGAGACTTTCAGAACCCACCTGGATGTGTTCTTGTGTAACCTGATTCAGCAGGTAGGTTGGATTAGATGATTTCCAGAGGTCCCTTTCAACTCTTGCCATTCTGTGATTCTGTGAAATAAATGTATGTATTCCAAGATACATCTTTTTAGTCCTATGGGTTATATTCAGTGTTATCTTAGGTTAATATTTTAAAGAAATAGTATATGCTTGTTGTTTCTTTAAGTTTCTCTGTTCAGTAAGACATAATGCTACATAGATAATTAGGAAGTTCTTGAGGTGAGAGACTTGTCAGCAGATGTGGTACCCATCTTCCTTCACTGGATGAAGCTGACTAATCCAAGACATGTCTTGTTATTTACATTAAACATGTTAATATTTTTAAAGCACTTAGAGACTGCTCAATGGGAAATGCAAATGAGTTGTGGAGAATTCAGTAATTAACTGATGTGATAATTTGTGTAGGTCTGCAATTAAAGATGCTGTGGGTGTTTTCCACAGCTTAGAAATGTTTTAGCTTTCTTGCTAGCAGTGTGCGGAAGAACACAACAGAATTGCTCTCATTAGCCAAAAGCGATAAGATGAGGAATAATTTGTTGAAATTTCAGCAAAGTTTTGATTAAGTAGTAGTAAGACAGTTCATAATTAGAAGAGCTATTAAAGGATGGAACACCCTCCTGAAGAAAATGGTGAAATACCACAAAAAGCAAAGCAAATAGTCAAATCACAGTATTCTGTGATAAATGTGCCTTATTCTTGCAAAGACATCCCCTGTTGAACAGTGAGATCTGTTAGTAAAAAGTTCTGAATAAGAACTAGTTCTTAGTTATCACTAGTTTTGTTATGGGTGAGTACTTATTTTACAGATGGCCTCTCGATGACCATTGCACTGAAAATGGGAGAAAAGGTTGTATGACACAAGCCATTTTAAAGGTTACGTTTAGGAGAGCTGTCAAAAGATGCATGGAGTAGGAGTTGCCATTTATGTATCTGTTTTCACTCGTTCACGATCCCCTCATAGCTATTAATCATTTTGATTAGGAGCATTCTAAATGCAGTTGTGCCTTCAAACAGTGACTTTGTACATTATTATTTGTTCATAAAGCAGTTAGAGCACTTTTGGATTTGATGATACAAATTAAAATAGCGATGTTGAGTTCGTGTGCAGTAAATAGACTATGCTTCTCAGTTCTTTCAGCCATATAGAAAATAGAGTAGATGCCAGTGGGAGGAATGAACAGCAGGAACGAGAGTGACTCTTCATTTATCCTTTGTCATTTGAGTATGTTGGGATGCATATTCATCTCTGATCCCATGGAGGCTTGAAGTAAACAATGAAGCATTCATTTTTTAAAATGTCACTTTCCACTGTATAGCCTTTCTACTTTGCCCTTCTTAATACAGAAAGAAACAAACTCCAAGAATGTATGTAATAATGACAAAAAGCAATGGGGGAAGAGGGAGAGAATGTGAAGGACAAGTTATTAAACTGAGTGGAAAAATAAATGAGTAATACAAGATATTGAGAGAGCAGGTAAGGCTGGGACAGAAACTGAACAAATGTGAGTAAAAACAGAAGCTCTATGAACAAAACAGGCTGCAAAAACCTAGCATCATTATAGTTTGAGAAGGCATTTCTGCTCTTCATTGATCATAAGAAATCAATATGTTTTTTTACTCTCTCTGTGAGGCATAATGCAGGGAGGTCAAAAATTATCTGGACCCAATGTCACATACAGGGCCAGGAGGTGATAACTTGGACGAGATTTGAGCTGTTCAGAATGCTCAGGGAATGATGGACAAGGAGAAAGCCTGTATGGTTTCTGGTTGAAGCCAAGTCATTTCCCCTTTCTCCACCAGGATACGGTGTGGAGGTGATGAACAACTGAAAAGCAAGATGCAAAGGACATAAAATCTATCTTGCCCCAAACACGAATGCTGTAGTTCCCTAAATGCTATTTATTGAACCTTTTTGTCTATATTAATATAAGGCTTTCACCAGTAAGAATTGTGCTGAGTTATTGTAAAAATAAACTATACTGGAAATTGTTCACCATATTATAAGCAGAAAAAGAAAACATCAGCTAAGGTGCCTGGTTTCTCTTGCAAGCACATGTAAAATCTAACTGCTCTTTGCAGACAGTTTTAATAGAACAAATTATTTATGCTAAAATAATTCCATCAGTTTTATGTCTGCCATAGTTGTAACCAAAACCTGACACGATTTGAGCTTTCATGATCTCTTCACTTTGTGAAAAAAAAATCAAATGGATACATATATGTCTGAGCTCTAGTTACAGTACCTGCATAATGTTCTAGTTTAGAAACATGCAATGATAATGAATTCTTGTTGAACTTTGCCTCTAATTGCCTTTGGTACTACCAGCACATTCTTATCCCCTTGACTAATCCAGAAGCTGAGTTTCTACTTTTAGTGAAAGAGTCAAAGCAAAACAACTTATGCTAACATACCCAAACATAGATATAGCCAGAAGATGATGATTTCTTCCTTATTATGTTGCCAGACTCTTGTGTGGACAGTAAGTCCTCAACATGTTGCTAGGCAGAATTGTAAGAAAACACATCGCATGTCAGTGACTAAAGTGCTTAAGAAAGCTCTGTACCATTTGTAGCACTTGCAGTATTTCTCTTTCTGCTTAGATCTAGAAACCAGAAGTAACAAACACTGTTTCAAATCAGTACTGTCAATCTGGATAAGTGGATTAAAGAACACTTTACACATCTGAGGAATTTTACTTTTTAATTAAAGTTTGGCTTTCTGTCTGTTTTATTGACTTTTGTTAATATCACTGTTCCTATCATCTTACTTTTGAGTAGGAAAGAATTCTTTAATATGGTATCAGTGATGTTTTCAGATTTTTAGCTGTGCCTGCCAGCAACTGCCATTCAGATCACTTAATCACACTAGCCTCATTTCTTAATGGGCAGCTACTCATTGCAGATTCATTGCAGCCTGTGAGAACTCACAGTCAGGAGCACTGCAGTTTTCTCTCAGTTTCTCTCAGTTTTCTGTGAAGTTCTTATCTGAGTTGAAATAAGGCCTGTATTTTCCTCTTTGAAAACTGAATACATGACAGCCAGCTTGTCTCATTGGAAATCTCAGAATGTTTGCCAAATCCTTACTCTCCAGTTTCTTAATTCCTGAAAGGACACCTTGGAGCCTTCTCTTCTCCAGGCTGACCAACCTCATCTGCTAGATGAAAATGGCTCTGAAGTAATGTGACTGTGAGAATCTCATCTCTTACCTTTAAAACAAAGTTCCAAGCAGTCATGATTATGGAGAAAAACACATGAATTTGAACGTCTTAAAGGCAGATAAAATGCCCAGTTCCTATGTTTGTATTAACTTGTGGTAATTTCTGGATTTTGGTAATTTTGAAGTCTTCCTGCAGAGTAGTGCAGATTTATTACTGATTTGTTTAGCCTTTCAGTTTGCTGCTAGGCATAAAGCTATCCTAAACCAACAATTTCTAAGGTATCCGTGATCTACTGAGTGCAAATAGTAGAAAGATGTTTAGATTCCAAGCATACATTTGGAAATGCCAAGGAGAAAGTAGTTTATTTACCATTAACCTGTCAGCTTGAAATTCAGCAAGTCATCCACAGTATCAGCATGGTCAAGCATGCTAAATATCCTTCTCTGCAGTAACAACTGTAATGAAACGTTTCTGACTGGTGCACTGAACTCAAATGACTCATGAATAGAATAGAATCAGTCAGGTTGGAAGAGACCTCCAAGATCATCCAGTCCAACCTATCACCCAGCCCTAGCCAGTCAACTAGACCATGGCACTAAGTGCCTCAGCCAGGCTTTTTCCTGAACACCCCCAGGGACGGTGACTCTACCACCTCCCTGGGCAGCCCATTGCAATGGCAAATCACTCTCTCTGGCAAGAACTTCCTCCTAACATCCAGCCTATACTTCCCCGAGCACAACTTGAGGCTGTGTCCCCTTGTCCTGTTGCTGGTTGCCTGGGAGAAGAGACCAACCCCCACCTGGCTACAGCCTCCCTTCAGGTAGTTGTAGACAGCAATGAGGTCTGCCCTGAGCCTCCTCTTCTCTAGGCTAAACAACCCCAGCTCCTTTAGCCTCTCCTCATAGGGCTGTCTTCCAGGCCTCTCACCAGCTTTGTCACCCTTCTCTGGACAAGTTCCAGTGTCTCAACATCTCTCTTGAATTGAGGAGCCCAGAACTGGACACAGTACTCAAGGTGTAGCCTGACCAGTGTTGAGTACAGAGGAAGAATAACCTTCCTTGTCCTACTGGCCACACTGCTCCTGATACAGCCAGGATGTCACTGGCTCTCTTGGCCACCTGGGCACACTGCTGGCTCATGTTCAGCCTACTATCTACCAGTACCCCCAGGTCTCTTTCCTGAAGGGGAAATGAAGAAGAAAATACATTTTGACTTTTTCTGTAATCTCTCATACAGCAACGTTTTTTACTTTTCCCAGGAGAAACAATTTCTCACTTCAGTATTTTCAAGTTAATTTTGATTACTGCTTTGGTTTATTTGTTGTTTATTTTTTCCACTTCCAGTCATTCACATATAACTTTCCTTCTGATTTCAGTAATTCCTTCACTAACATTAACTTTACTCGTTTCAATGGAGTAAATACTGATGAAGTTTGCCTAAAATTATTAATCTAAATGAACTTTAAAATGTAATATAATGTAATTAATTTAAAAATTTGTAATAGTGAAATGAAATGTGGAACAGGTCTTGCAATTAATAAATACTCATTAATGTATGTACTTTAATTCCTTGATAAGAGAGAAGGACTATTTTTGTAGAAATTATCTTTGAAATATTTTTTCTGGTATATGACCTGAGTGACAAGACTATTTGATGAAGTAAAAACTTAAATGATAAACAGAGGCAGTAGATTTTATCTGATTCTTTGTTTAAAATGTCCTTATGAATATTCATAAATGCACTACACCTACAATAAATAACTGTTCTTTACAGTGAGAGTGGTGAGACACTGAAACAGGTTGCCCAGGGAGGTTGTGGATGCTCCCTCCCTGGAGGTGTTCAGGGCCAGGCTGGATAAGGCCTTGGGTGACTTGTTCTAGTGGGAGGTGTCCCTGCCTAAGGCGGGGGGCTGGAACTGTATGATCTTTGATGTCCCTTCCAACCTAAACCTATGATTCTGTGATCTTGGCAGTGATTCAAGCTAGCTTTTTAAATTCCAAAATACGTTCCTTATGAAAATTGTTCCAAGAAAGAATTGTGCTAACGTAGAACAAACTGCATAGCTGGCACAGTACATGGTGCTGGGGAAAACTGACTTGCCCTCTCACAGCCTCACAAGCTAAGGACAGCAGTACTGTTCCTCCAAGTCTGGTAGTTAAACTTCCAAGCAGAAATTATGCCTGTGGTCCCCACAAAGTTTGGCAGAGGTGTTTGTGGCCAGCTGACGCATGGTAGTCTAAGTGCCAAGCTTCTCCTGGAAAGCCTGCTCTTTCACTGGCCAGGAGTGCTGGCTTCAGAACTAGAAAAAAAATCAATGTAACCTTTCTGTGAATCTTCTTGAGGGGAGAGGGTCTGTTCTTTGTAGATTTTTGTTCTTCTAAAGGTTTTTCTTCTGTATCATCACCTACGTGTTTTCTTCATTTTTTATTCCCTCCTAAACCTCTGTCTCCCTTTTCCCAAATCTCCCTGTCATTGTTCCTAGGTGGAACAATCGCAGTCCTCTACTGAATATACACACCCACTCATCTGTATGTGGAATGGGAGGACTAGCATATTGGCAGTCTGCATTGTTCTGGTTCATTTCATTCTTTCTTTTTGGCCTTGTGAGTTTTATAGTGTGTTGTTAATGCCAAGTCTGAGCAGAAGGCCTTTAGAATGGTCTTATCTTTGTCCTCTTCCCTGGAAGTTAGTGTGCTCTTCTGGGAAAGGCAAGGAGTGGGACCCCAGACTTCAGGTTTTCTATTTTTCTGGACAAGAGCTCTTCACTGCCAGACAGACTAGGTAAAGGAGAGCTCATCCACTTCTGGTCCTTAACCATCAAAATAAGGGGACCTGATATTCTGAATTCAAAGTGGATGGAGGTGCCTGCTGAGTAATTCTGAACCTCAGATCATTCTTTTCAGCATTAGTGTTTACAGAAAGAAATTCCTGTCAACTAGCTGCCCTACGCAAGTGAAGATCTAAATCAGTTCTCCCTAAAGGTACTTGCCTCTCAATAAATGATTAGGGGGCCTAATTACATAGTCTGAGAAATTTGCTTGTGCAGTGTAAAAATGGTTCAGAAGTAGTTACCAGGAAAAGGTCTATCAGCAAGAGTCATTCTTTGCCAACATGAGCCATGACTTTGCAAGAAAAAAATCTATGCAAACAGTCTAGTAGCCCAGAAGAGATGGAAATATAGAAAGCAAATCAGTAGTTACAAGAGAGAGCATTCATACAATGTACATCAACTAACTTGTTAGTAACCTTTACCAGTTAGAATCAAATGCACTATTTTGATGGTTGGAGTTACCTGCCCCCACCACACCCTTATGTAACCACCCAGACCAAACTCAGCTGGCTGGAGGTTAAAGAATGAAGCTTTATATTTGCAGCTTAGCACAACATACAAGGAGATATTTACAACATATCACAAATATATACAGCTATATACAGAAATATACAAGTTAAAAGTAATACAGAAACACAATAGCCCTCCCAGAAATCAGAATCCCCAAAAGGGGCTCCCAACCCTTCCACCTTCTTTCCACCCTTCTACCTTATCTCAGAGTATACCTTACTTGCAAGGTGAGTTTGAAGGATCAACAAGTGGGGGTTAGAAAGCAGAAAGATTAGTTACACAGAAGCAGCCCAGGGCACCAACTGTGGCAGAGACACACACACTGACTCTTCCACTCTGTCTTACCTATGTTCCTGTTTTTATACATCTCAGCAAGCCTGTGAGTGAAGTAGACATCAACGTTGCTTTCTTTTCACAACCCATAATCGATTTTTTCCTCACTAAAATACTCAAATTTGCCTCTGACTAGCACAACTGTTAATGGCACTTGTTCATGAGCTGTCAGTTATGTTTTCTCAGGTGTATCTAGTAGAACATACCAAGAATTAAAAAATGGAGAATTTTCATCTTTTGCCTAATGAAAAATAATGAGAGAGTGTAATTACCTAATTTCTAACAAACAAGCACACTACTGTCACTAACAAAAGGAGATGTAGAAAATATCCCCAGAGATAAAAGACCATTCTTCCACTTAAACTGATTTACATCAATAACCCAACCAGCTTGCATGAAATTACTCTTGATTTACGCCTTCCAGTTTGGGAAGGAGATTCAGACCCAATAAGAGCAGGATTTACTTACTAGGAAATGGTATTCTAAAACCTGAGAGGATGTACTCACAAGTTTTATCTTGAGCTGATGCCATATGTGCTTTGTCTCATTTAAAATTTAGAAGTTTATGAATAATCAGAAACCTGTCTGTTCCCATAGGCAAAGATTCTCTATTCTGCTGAGTTTCAGTTAGTAGTCACATTCACTTCCCTGAGCTCCACAATCCTTCCTTGTATGCATATCTGGACATGAACAAGACCCTTTGCCTTTAGCACAACATAGATGTGCTATGAGAAATCAGCATGAAAGAATCCAGTTCTTCTGTCTATTCTGGTTCTGTACGCCTTTTCTACAACCTGAGTCTGCCCTAGTCAAAAACCTCCACAACAGTTAGTTCTGAACTTTAAAAAAAAGAGTTGTGGTTTCTTTTTTATTTCCCAAATCAGTCATAAAAACCTTTTTCCTTGGCTAGAAAAAAACAATTTGTACTCATGTTTACACAGGACTAGATATATTTCTAGAGAAACAATCCCAGGTGTCTGTATGTTCATGCTAGCCTGTTAAATTCCAAGTTAAAGTATAACCATGTCTTGCAGGTGCAATTGAGGTAAGTGGAAGGAGAGTGGTTCATGAAAAAAGGAGTGAAATGTCAGTAACATTTCAAGGGTGTGATGGTTTGGGTGTTGTGATGGTTTGGGTGTTACCTGCCCTCCCCCCCCCCAACTTTGGAAAAGCACCCAAACTAGACTCATCTGATCTGGAAACTAAATGAAGCTTTATATTTACGGCTTAGCACGATATACAAGCAGCTAATTACAATATATACAGCTATATACAGACATATACGAGTTAAAAAAGTAATACAGAAACACAACTCCCCTCCCAGAAACCTGAGTCGCCAGGAGGGGCTTTCAACCACCCTTCCACCTTCCTCCCACCTCTCTACCTTACCTAAGATCTTGCCTTATATTCAAAGTAAGCTTGGCGGGTCGGCCGGGGGGGGTTAGGAAGCAGATGGATTAGTCACACAGACGGCAGGTTAGAGAGAGAGGTGCAGCCTGCAAAGCCCAGAGAGCAACTCTGTTACCTATATTTATGTTCTTGTTCTTACACATCTCTGCAAGCCTATGAGTGAACTAGACACCACCCTTGTTTCTCTTTCACAGCCTGTAATCTAGTTCTTCTCACCAAAACATTCTAGCTAAGCTCAAACTAGTTTCAACCCTGAAGGTTATAAATGGATGTAGGAGAACTATATTAAGTGCTCCTAAGTCTGGGTATCTGTGGGTATAGAGGAGATGTTACCCTTTTGTGCATCTAAAAACAGAGGCTTGTTTCCAGATACTTTCTGATAATAAAGATGCATGTTCTGCAGGTAAAAGTTTAATTCATAGAGACATCACATAATCAGAATATGCTTTGTATTCTGAGCTCAAATATGCTGAGATTTTTCCAAAATTTTTCAAGAAATTAAAAAACCAAAAAAGACTTGAGACAATGCTTCAGCTGAAACCAGGCTTCTTAAGCTCAGAATTTCAAGCCGTTGTTTTCATTGACATTTTACTGTTATGAGTGAAATATATTCCAAACTGCAAAAGCTAGAGTGTAAGAAAAAGTAGTTTCAGTAGTATCTTTTGTGGTGGTGGTGTTACTAGCAAAAGAAAAAAATAAAGAAAACAGTGTTCAGCTCCTGCAGAGAGCTTTCCACCTTAAAATGCAATAGAGAATCATTAAGACCCCAATTAATTGATCTTCTACAGTAATTACTCTTGTTGTAACTTGTTATTATCCTAATTTTACAAATAGAAAAAGTAATAATAATAATAAGCCTAAAGCATGCTTTCCCATATTCTTAAAAAGGAACTGTCCTCAGAAGCCAGTGCAGCCTCTGGTTACTAAGCAAATGCCAACCAGCACATCTGATGGTGCCATGGTGGCATTCAGATCCTTCACTGGGCTGCACTTAGCCACAGCTTCTTTAAAAACCTGAAATGGGTTATGCAAAGCTGTGCTCTCATATCTGTGTGAAACAGGACACTTTCCCTTTGTCTCCTTCCTGTTTATCCTCTTGGGCTCCTAGTCTCATGAGCAGTATATTACATTCACTGTACATTTTGATGCTGTGTGTGAATTTATGTGATAGATGGATCTTAAGGTGCTATATTGAGGACATCTGGTGTGACTTAACAGACCTGAGTACATGGTAGATGCTAGCCCTGAACATATTTGGGGGCAAGCACTGAAAGTGAGGTGGCCAGCTACATCTTGGAGCATCTAAAGACTTCTATCTTTCTTCGCTAGTTTTAATATTCATGAAATAAAGCAAAACTAGAAGTGGGGAGATTCAGATTAGATGTTAGGAAAAAGTTCTTCACCATAAGGGTGGTGAGACATTGGAACAGGTTGCTTAGAGAGGTGATGGGGGCCACATCTCTAAGAGTTTTTTAAGGCCAGGCTGGATGGGGCTCTGGGCATCCTGATCTAGTGTGAGGTGTCCCTGCCCATGGCAGGGGGTTTGGAACTGGATGGTCTTCGAGGTCACTTCCAACCTGGACAATTCTATAAATACTAAATAAAACACCTCACTTGTATAAACTACATTTGTTCTTCCCTTTACTACATCCCTGGTTTGCAGATACAATTTCCTAATCCTGGTGTAACATATGTTAGGAAGGTCCAGTCAGCTGGATAACCTCTGCATCATTTTGCTGTATGCACCCCTTTCATGAGATAGTTTTCTATGACTTGAAGGCTGTGAAATCAGAAGCATTTTCATTCTGAATCTGTGTCATAGTTTGGATTTCTTCACTACTGTATGCTCTATAAATTCCTCATTATGATTCTACTTCTAATGAATCATTTAACAGAGCTACTTTTAATAATGTCCACATTCCATGAAGGTCTTAACACAGTAACTTACTTTTGCAGTCTTTCATGTGAATAATTATATGCCTTAAGGCTGTTATGCTGTAGTAAAATTAACTGTCATAAATAATTAATCCCATGAAAGGGCAGAATATCTCTGTCAATTATGTATTTAGAGTAGTCTGAAAAAGGGAGGAAAGTTACTCTGGTTTTGTTGACATGTGTTAGAGGTAAGAGAAAGCTTTTCTCCTGCTGGCAGTCGTTTTTTTAATAAAAGAAATTACAAGATTAGCTGTTCCAAAATCTATTAAATACTCATTAAAAATTTACCACAATTAGTATTTTTATTTGTAGTTTGTGTCCTCATGCTTCCAATCATCGGCAATGTATGTAAAACATTGTTTGATTCTCTTTAAAACCCAATTTAATTTTCTGTAATGATAGAGTCCACCTTTCTGCTTCCTACTGCTGCTTTACAGACTGTCCTTTATTCGTTGAAAATAGCTCTGCTTTTTAGCCACTTGCTGCTTCCTCATCTCCATATCCTGCTGTGAGTGGCCTCCTTTGTAAAGGCTAATTATCTCAACCCCCAGTTTTGAGAAGTTGTATTTGTTTCTTTTGACTTTAGAAGAATCTTTTATTGTGCTCAGACTGCCAGGAGGAAAGGCCAGACTGTACTTCAAGATGTATTCCCTCAAACCACAGAAACTCAGCTAGACAGGGTGGTTTTTTAAAGCTTCATCATTGGTTTTCCAGATTGTCCATCTGTGAAGTCTTGATTATTCTAGACCAAATAGTATTCTAGACTGTATATGGTTGTCTACAGGCAATTTAACATCTTTGGCTACACGAACCTCGATATAAGAGTATTCAGAAGCATAATTGGTTTATTCTAGTCCTCAATAGCAATGTATTAATAACAACTGTATAGTGAACATGGAGACATAAATCACTGCCTTCTCCACATAGTAGTAATTATAATACATGTAGATGTTTTGGTCACATTTTTGTATAGCTTAAATTTGATTATCAAATTTACATAGCATCCAGCTGAATAAGGACAAAATTATTCTGCAGGTAAGAAATGTAATGATAAAAATGTCAGTTTAGCATCCACTATTATTTGTAATGTAACTGGATGTAGTAGTTTAAGGCTTATTGGAAAATTTCAATGAGAGAAATCAGGACTTTCCTGAAAGTTCAATGCAGAATCTAAAGAAAGGGAAAAGAGAAGGCTCCGAGGTGACCATATTATGGCCTTCTGGTATCTGAAGGGGGCCTACAAAAAAAGCTGGGGAGGGACTTTTTAGGCTATCAGGTAGTGACAGGACTAGAGGGAATGGAGCAAAGTTGGAGGTGGGCAGATTCAGACTGGACATGAGGAGGAAGTTGTTCAGCATGAGAGTGGTGAGAGCCTGGAATGGGTTGCCCAGAGAGGTGGTTGAGGCCCCATCTCTGGATGTGTTTATGGCCAGGCTGGATGAGGCTCTGGCCAGGCTGATCTAGGGTAGGGTGTCCCTGCTCATGGCAGGGGGATTGGAACTATATGATCCTTGTGGTCCCTTCCAACCTTGACTGATTCTATGAATCTGTGGTTCTAAATTGGGTCAATGGATGTGGGAATGCAGAGTGCAGAAGAGCTGTGGGAACAGAGTGAAGGAGAATAACAAGTGGATGGCTAACCTTGATTCCCACTGGCTGCAGACTACCTTATCTCAGCAAGGGTAGATAATGGACACCTCATTAATGAGAATAACAAGGCGTGGTTTATGCTGATGTGGTGGGTTGTCCTTGAGTAATTATGCCAACATGTAGGCATGTGCTCTACTGGCTGGGTGTATATATACCTGGGTTGTAACCTAATAAATTGGCTCTGGCATAATTCACATTGAATCATCTGGAGTCCTTCGTGGCGAGGCCTCTGATCACAGTGGTCTGTAGGCCTTTTGAGCTACGGATCCCGCGGACAAGCAAAATTAACTGCAGGCTGCAACAAATGGATGCAAAAGAATCATAATGATAAAGTCTGTATAATTTATTGGTTTGCTAATTGGTATAAAAAGCCAATAAATAAACAATTTCCTTCTCTTGGCCTTTGGGCACTGGCTCTGTTTGCTGTTCCTTCACTCCCCTCTGACTCCTTCACACTGAACACTAACCTTGTCTGAGCAGCTAACACATGAGGTCTTGCTGGTTTTCTGTCTGGGGAGAGAGGAGATGGTGACATTGGCCCCTTCTGGGCTTCTCTTTGTCTGGGAGGGAAGATTGAATTCTTATCTTACTTCAAAATTGTATGCAGTTGTAAATACATGTAAATATATTTTGTATATATGCTTCTAAATTTAGCTTTGCTGTAAGATACAGCTTTATCTTACTTCCAAGTTGTCTGAGCTGGTCTGATAAATTATCATTTTGAGGATGATTTCCTAAAACCACACTAGATTATGTATTTTCTAGAAAAGTATTTTTTTAACTAATATTCATGAAAATTAAAATATGAACTTTCTTGTTCAGGTGTGTAAAAGGCAGCAGAAATTACTTTGTGCTTGTATGTGAGAACCAAGAAACCTTTTCTAATCATAGAATCAACCAGGTTGGAAGAGACCTCCAAGATCATCCAGTCCAACCTATCACCCAGCCCTATCCAGTCATCTAGACCAGGGCACTAAATGCCTTATGTGTAATCAGATAAAAACTTGCACACTACAGTAGGGTTTATTTTTATCTCACATGTTTCTTACAGATAATTTTAATATGTTTTAAAAGGCAACACTAAGCTAGGGAGGCAAAGTTTTTTAGATGAGTCTCTAAAGAGAGGTAAATTTGTTTGTCACAGCCAGCTAGCAGAAAGAACAAAATCAGACCTTACAACTACAGTTAATACATACTTGTAACCTGATTTTAAAACGCCATTAATTCAAGTGTCTGTGCAACTTGAGCGCAAGAGGAAATCACCAGGGGAGGATTAGACTGGATGTTAGGGAAAAAAATCTTCATAAAAGGTCCACAAAGCATGGAATAGGCTGCCGGGGGAAGTGATTGAGTCACTATCCCTGGAGGCATTTAAACGATGTGTAGATGTGGCTCTTGGGGACACCGTTTAGTAGTGGATGTGGCAATGTTAGGTTTATAGTTTAAGATTATCTTGAAGGCCTTTTCCAACCTAATTCTATGATGCTGTGACTTAAGTTTTCCTTCCTACATAGTTTTTCCTCCTAAATGGTGATGACCTCCAAGTGTTGCCTGTGAAGGTGTAGCAGTATTTCTGAGAAAGTGGGGGCTATCATTGCTTTTCCCTGCTTTAAGCATGAGTAACCAAAAGTTATGAAAAATACTGAAAGCCATTAGAGCAACAAAAATGTAACTGGGTAAGAGCAAAAAATAAAATCCTCATTGCTGTAAGGCTGTGCTTCCTGAACTCAAATGTGAGGGTGGGTGTGACATACAACAGTGCTCACAACACCCATGAAAAAAAGAATAGAAGAAATGAAAATCCTCTTAACTGCTACACTTAACAGCTTGAAAAGTGCACTGCAACTTGGGTGTAGAGAAACAGAGGAAGTGTTTTAACAAACTGTTTAAGAAACTTGGAACAAGTCTGTGATTTTACCTGTCCTAGTTAGCTTCATAGTGGCTGATAGATTTTAAATACTACCTTATTTAAAGGCTTTTCAGATGGAAACCATTTTCCTACAGAATATCAGATGTTTATATTCTGTTCTTTAAAGATTGTAGTTTTGACTAGAGGATTCTCCTAGTGTGCAAATGATGAGTATAGTTTAAAGAAGGTTTCTGGAGCGAGGTAAAAAGTTTTCACTAAACTTTTTCCTTGACATTTCAGATGAAATCAGCTGATTAAACTGCACAGAAGAGAATCAGTTCCCTCCTTAAGCTTACAAAGTTTCCCTTAAAACCAAACCAAAACCCAAAACCACAGCAACAAAATCAAAATACAACAGAAAATTAATTGCTTCCTGAAGTTCCAACTTAGACAAATGTATCATAGCTGAGCCTCACCTAGTAATGAAACTGCTGAGTCAACTGAGTAGTCGACTTCATCACAGACTCTTGAATTGTTCTTTTGACAGATCTGTACCCCAGATTTGGTGGTGTTTCTGGCGTGTTCCAGTCAAAGGCTGAAAGAAAGGCTGCTGAAGCGTGCTGAACAGCAAGGGAGACCTGATGATAACTTGAAAGCCACTCAAAGAAGACTCATGAATTTCAAGCAGAACGTCGTTCCACTGGTTAAATATTTCCAGGAAAAAGGGCTAATCATCACAGTAAGCTCTGAAACATTAGTTATTGTTGTGGTTATACTTGGCTTCTTAGACAGTTTGCTTTAAGATAGGCTGGACAAATCAAATTTGTTTTGGTATACACGTTGGTGACTGAGTAAAATTCATATGCATGTAGATGACATGGTAAGCACCATGTCATTTCTCTGACACAAGCATAAATTGCTTCACCACCTATCAGCAAACCCTCTGCTCAGAAATTACTTGCATGGAAGAAGAGCTGATTGCAGTTTCAGTGCCAGAAGCTCCCTCCCTTACATTTCCACAGCCTTTACAAGTGCTCCTCCTATAGAAAGCATACATAGCTCATTAGGGAAAATGTGCCTTTGTAAATAAAGTGTGTAGACGAGAAGATGATTTTCTTGCTGAGCTTTTGTTCTCTGTTTCGTAGTTCTGCTTCTTGTAATTTCTAAAGATAATTTAAATTGCAATGTTTACCTTAGGTATTTGATTTCTTTTTGAGGGAGGCAGATGTTTGTAATGGGTATAGAAATAGTAACATGGTGTCTGAGCATTTTATTACTGTCCACTACAAGACAGGGAGGTAGCATATTCATAAAATAATGATGGCACCATGGGAAAAAAAGAGTCTTTGATATGAAAAGAAAGAAAAATCTGTAAGACTTCAGTTTACTCCTTATACTATATGGTTCTACACTTTGGCCACAGCAACCTCAAGCAGCCCTACAGGCTGGGGACAGAGTGGCTGAAGAGCAGCCAGGAAGAAAGGGACCTGGGGGTACTGGTAGATAGTAGGCTGAACATGAGCCAGCAGTGTGCCCAGGTGGCCAAGAGAGCCAGTGACATCCTGGCTGTGTCAGGAGCAGTGTGGCCAGTAGGACAAGGAAGGTTATTCTTCCTCTGTACTCAACACTGGTCAGGCTACACCTTGAGTACTGTGTCCAGTTCTGGGCTCCTCAATTCAAGAGAGATGTTGAGGTGCTGGAANACAGATTGGACTGGATGATCTTCCAACCTGGTTGATTCTATGATTCTACTTAAAGTGTGCTAATACACAGAGATCTAGAAATTACTCTGGATTTACACTGGTGTAGAAGTTAAGAAGATTAGACTTTGGAAGGGAGACTCTCTTGTTCAGTTGTCATTAGAGCTGCTACAGTGCAGTTGTGTTTTCCTTGTTAAAAAGTCAAGATGCATTAGTAAAGCCGAGTCCTGAGAGATAGATGCATGAGTAATGTCATAGCTAGTGGACAAATAGATCACTTTCTATTCATGATAAAGAGGACACATGGCAGACCTCATTTCCGTAGGACTTAATTACATGTGGAAGATAACATTTTGCACTTGCTGAAGGCAAGTAAATTGGTGAAAGATAAATGAGTAAAAGAGATAGCTGGGAAAGGAGTAATAAAAAGATGTTAAGCATGCATACTCCAGACCAAATAAGCAACTGAAGAGTTCTACAATGGAGAATTTTTTTAAAGCACATGACCTTGAAACAAAGAAAATGCGCTAAGTTGGCATAGAAAACTATATACTGCTAGAGCAAGTGATAAGCTTTTAAGTGTTTTGGGTTTTTTTAATGGTAATTTTGTCATGATTTGTTCTTTTCTTTAGTGCTTGATGTACAGACCAGTATTATCTGTAGCATTTTGACATTCTTCTGACAATGCAATTTCTTTTTATACCTTGATTTTGTTGGAAATTGATTCATTTGATGGGAAATCTAAGTATGTTTCTGCCAAGTTCCTATCCTGTTTCTTTAAGCAGACATGCATGGAGATAACAGATATTTTCTTACTCCAAGTGGTTTTGATCTCATTGTCTTCTTCACTAATGAACTTGAGTTTACTTTTGACTTTGAAAAATACCACACCATATATTTTTTATAGCCTTCCATCAGTGGAAAAGACAATTTTTCTTAGGAAGACGTAGGATTCAAGAACTGTTGTGGTCTTCATCACCACCTTCTCCTGGTGGAAGCCTTTTATCTATTCTTACTAGTTTGTATCTATATAATGCATATATAATATTAACACTTGTACATATATTTGATGCACTTGTGCATGCTATTTCCTTACAAAAGGAGAAAGCAAGAAAGAAAATCATCCTGCTGACTGTAACATCGAACCTGGAAGGCACAGAAATAGTATGCAGATGAGACCAGTGTAAGAAGTAGAACAGCGTAAAATAAAATTACAGTAGCTTGATTCCTAGAGGAGTGAGAACTTGAGGCAAGGTCAGGCAAGATCATTGTTGACCAGGAGGCTATTAAAAGATTTTCATTTTTCTTAAGTCCCTGCCTGCACCTTGTCAATGTTATTCAAAGCTCAAAACCTCAGGTATTTTTCTACCCAGCGTCATGTTTGTACTCAGGGGAAGAGAAGCAAACCCATTTGTCTTACAGAGTTACAATACTAGAACCACAACACAGATTTTAAACATCTACTTAAATATGTTGTTCTTCATCAACAAACAGACCCATAAAAGAAAAATCCACTGAAACCTTAACTAAATATGATTAATGGGCAGACATTTGATACAATTATAGCCCTCCGTTAGACTCCATATTTGCAAGAAAATAAGAATATAAATTCCCAAAGAACCCTTATTTTCCTAATCCAATAGTTATTCCATACGGGCTTGACATGTTTTGCCTAAGTTAACAGAATCAGAATCAACCAACCAGGTTGGAAGAGATCTCCAAGATCATCTAGTCCAACCTATCACTCAGCCCTGTCCAATCAACTAGACCATGGCACTAAGTGCCNAGCCTTGTCACCCTTCTCTGGACAAGTTCCAGTGTCTTAACATCTCTCTTGAATTGAGGAGCCCAGAACTAGATGCAGTACTCCGTTATTTAAGCAGTTCCCAGAGAGCTTAGCTGTTCTTTATGGAACATATCTGTTGCTCTAGAAAGAAAAAGAAGTGTAGAGAGCTCATCATCATAGCAGTGGAAGTTTCTCTTACTAGAGACACAGGTCCACTTTGCCTTATTTACAGTGATTCTATGTAAACGTAGAGCTTCAGTGTCAACCTTGTTATAAGTCTGTGTATTTAAAAACCCCAACAAACTACATTTAGCAAGACAAAAGTGCTAAATGTTAAAAGAAGGCTCTAGACCTTATTTAAACAGCCAGAATAGGACATCATCTTGTAGCATAAAATGCTGGTATCACTGGTATCTTCACTGACTCGATTAGCCTTTTAGGGAATTTACCATACCTATGCAGAACATTAGACTGATGCTCCAATTAGTCAGAGAATTAAAGAGAAGCCAGAAAAAGCAGATGAAGGTGGAAATGGATTTTGAGCAAGAATTTTGAAGTTAAATAGTCACGGGTGAGAGAGGTATCTCACATAGCTGTCTGCACTCATCAGCATCAAGCAAGCCTAATGGCTGTCAACTGTCACAGAAAAATTCCCCGTGGACCTGTGTTATATAAATGTTTCTCTTGATTTGGCTAAAAAAGGGTGTTTGCTGTAGTGCTGCACAGCAATATGAACCTTGACTACAGGCTGTGAGTTATCAATACAGTGATGAAAATATGTTGTAGTCCATTCCTAAAGTTTCTCCACTATCAAATAGCTGTCCAAATTGATGTTTTGAGTTGGCTTTTTGTTTACTTATTCAGCTGTGAATGTGGATTCCAGTGGACTTTCAAGCACTCACTTCTCCTTTAATCCCAGGCTAGGCTACTCCCTAGAGGAATGTGGGTCCTGCAGTCCTTTCAGCAGCTCACAAGGTCAACCCAGACCTTATGAATAGCAAACTGTTAGACAGAGGCACGATCTGAATCTCCACCCCGCTTCCACGTCTTGATGGGAACCACTGCCAGGCACCTCTCCCAGTCTGGAATCCAAGATTCCAAGGCTCTTCTCTCTGAAGGAACGTGCTTCTGGTTTGGCAGAATGCAGAATGACTAGCTGCTCTTGGTTTGATGGTGGTGGTACTTGCTCTCATCCATGCAGTTTTGCATTAAACAATCCTTAAAAAAGAAAGAACTCCCACACCTCCTTCCCTTAAGTAACGCTAGGAATAGACTGTTAGCCACCACCTCCCCCACATGCTCTTGCTTCTCCTCTGTAGGCTCAGGATCTCATTTACATGCTATCTGATGCCTTGGATCTTGCATTTTTGGCTGCAAAGCGATACAGACTTGGCAGGAATAATTTCACCTAGCCTTGTCTGTATCTGAGCATAACCTTCCTCCCCACAAGTCATAGATGTGGGTTTGAACTTGGTTTGCTTTCTAAAGGGTACTGAACTGAGATCTTCCATTGGTTGGCCCAGTGCCACCAGTATGTTTTCAAATGGCTCTTAGTTGTTTTAAGAATGTAGCGGCCATCAGCAGAGTCTTGTAGGAACAGGTTAGGCGAGCTTTTAACCCGTTTACTACACTAGCTTTTCAGGACTTGCAGCTTCTTGGGCATGACCTAGTAAGGGTGCAAAGAGCAATACTGATAGCTTTGAATGTCAGCTGGAGCAAAATGTCAGTGCTTCAGGAACTTTTCGAATCAGACAAAGAATGTAAGCGGCTATGTCTGGGAACCATGAGACCAGAGGTTTTGTTTGAGATTCAGGAGCCTCCCTCTGCTTTGCTGCATGATTCCTAAATATTTATCTGGCTTCATGAACGTATATGCATATGTAATGAAAAAATCCTCTATACAGGGAAAATTAAATGTGGGATGAGAAATAATTGCTATCAATTTCTTTTTTGTGACTCAAAGCAATGAAAGGTAAGTTAAAGCCTCAATCAAGTAATCAGATCTCCACAGACCCTGCAAGTCAGCTACCTGTCATTGCAAATAAAGGCTTTCTGTGTCTCTCCCATGTTTGGTAGTACATTAAAACTGAAGTATGAGAAAGAACCTGGGACTCTTTTCTGTGGAACTGCTGAATGAGAGAAAGTTCATGCATACTGTCATCACTGCTAGGTTTGACACTGTGGCTCAACACCATTTATGTGCTGTTGCTTTGTGTGATATTTTGAATATACAAGGTCAGGCATGTAAATGACATCTATGCAGAAATGTGTCTAATCAGTTTGTAAATATATGCAGATTTAATACGGGAAAGATAGCTGAATAATTTGTGCATACGTGGAAGTATGTGCACCATATAGACTTTCCAGGCATTACAATATTTTCAGCCTCTGATTATAGGACTTATATCAACAAGTTAAGTGTGTCAGAAATACTAATGTCTGCCAGGAAATGACCAAGCATGGAAACTTGCCATCTGGGTACATGCAAGAGTGCAAAAGGAACCTTGAGGCTAAAAATTCTTTGCTGAAGTGCAACACTATGTTTTTTTCCTCACTTTGGAAGCATAATGATTTCAATAAATATCAGCTTTTTTAAAATCAACCCTGCCCCCCCTCTACACTCAGTAGCTTGAATGAATAAGCAGACTTTAAAAAGAAAAAAGAAACAAACTTTGATAAGTCTGTCTGTAAAATTAGCTTCTGGTGAGTGCATGGGGCAAACTTAATTCAGAACTCCAGGAAGTGAGAGGGAATGCAGTTTCTGACAGCCATACTATCCCAGATTTTATCCATTTCTGGTACTATGAAAGTTGATACATGTGTAAAATTAGCAGAGGTTTTTTTTACAGATCTGAAGCTGAGATAAGTAATTAAGCCAAGTTAACATGCAGAGAAATGAACTATAAAAGATACTTGGAATAACATGCCCTATATACTTTTCATGTTATTTTAAATGGTTCATCTTAAGGTAATTACACTGTGTCCTTTGGGTAAATATTAGCTTCTAGCTTCCTTTTAGCAGTAAAAGTGATGCCTAAAGAAGATTAATTTTTCTTATTTAGAGGAGACATGAAGAAAACAGCTTGGAAAAAGTACCTTGTCTCTGACAAGTCCTTTTGCAGTGAATCAGCAGTATTTGACACTTATAAGCAAACTTTCCTATTCTAAACCACACCAGATTTTGTAAGCAGAAGAGCTGAAGTTGCATTTCAGCTATGCTCTGCTGTAAATGTTAAAATACCATTTTCTTACCAAAGGTTCTGGCAGCGATTTCCCGTTCTGATTACCAGATCCATCAGGTCTGGTGGATCTTCACCAATACACATCACCCAGCAGTCAAAGATCACTTTGATCTTTGCAACTGTGGTACATCATTTAATGTCAGCAGAAACGTCTCTGCACAGGTTACGTCATACAGATAATAACCTAAAATTCTTGGCAAAGACTTTCTTGTCAATCGTGTCAGGTTTGTCTTTGCTATAAGTGAACAAGTTTCCTTTATCCTCCTGTGTGGTTATCATCCTTCTTGCTCCCAAGGTTAACATTTGTACCTTTATGTCTGATACAGGACTGTGATTTGCTTCATTAATGGCCAGTAAATATAGCTATCTGTTCACTTTATTGTCACCATATCATGCTCTACTTCTCAGTAGTCTAATAAAATGGGGGAAAGGAGCCTCAGAAGATGTAACACTGCTGTCACAACTCTCACTGTTATGTTTTTTGTGAAGAACTATTGTGTTCATTCCCCACGGTCAATCTGTTTTCATGCCCGCATGGTGATTCATGCCAGTCACAGTATAGCAAATATACCCACATTTTACATATTAAGTCCTTTGATCAGTTATTTTTGTATCTAGGGTTTTTCATACATATATTACTCCTGAATCCATTTTGCTACAAATAATTGCTAAAATTGCATTGATTTTAGGTTGGTTTCATTATGACTTCTACTGGATTTTTCCTCCTGTCTTTATAATCAGAATGTCAAATTGAAGCTTCGTGTTCACGTTTTCCATACTAGTGCTTCAAAATTCTCTACTATATCTAGATTCTCAGTCTTATCTTTTCTGGCCATCCATTGTGGTTTGGTAATAATATAGTTTTTGTAACGCCAAGGTCATCTTCCTCTCCTACCACTGCAAGATGCCAATTAGGCAGTATAAAAACACACTTTTCACTAGTTTCCTACTGTGTCCTGCCTCCCATGCATTTTTGCACTCTTTGCTGAAAGGACTGACATGTATAAATGCAGATTCCTTACTAAAGGTGAAACTAGAATGTGAACAATAGAGATTTTAGTCAAGTTGCTTATTAATTTTTTCAGTCCTCAATACACCAAAGAAAAAAAGAGACAGTAATCCATTTTACATCTGCACCCAATAGCAAGAATTTGACTATATAAATTCTGTTCAGTATAGATTGACATAGACTCCAGGCAGCTAATTTCTGTTTCTTTTACAAGAACATTACCTCTGTTGTCCTTCAAGCTATATGTGTCACCTCCATCTGTTTTAATGATCATTAAAAGTTTTATGGGTGTTTGAGCTTTCATCTCTGACTCTCTTCATGGGGTGCAGGACACAAATCATTTCCAGAACTGTGAACAGAAGCTTTTCTCCATTTATTCAATTCATATTCTCTCCTATCTCATGAACTTCAGAAAGAGGGTTAGAAGCCATGTGAATTGGAAAATTAGTTTCATTGTAAGAGGTCTAGAAAACATGACCTATGAGAAGCTGAGAGAACTGTGGTTGTTTAGTCTGGAGAAAAGGAGGCTGAGAGGGGACCTTATTGCCCTTTACAACTACCTAAAAGGAGGTTTTAGTGAGGCTGGAGCTGGTCTCTTCTTCCAAATTACTAATGATAGGACAAGAGGAAATGGGCTCAAGTTGCATCAGGGGAGGTTTAGGTTGGATGCTGGGAAGAAGTTCTTTACTGAGCAGGTGATCAGGCACTGGAACAGGCTGCCCAGGGAGGTGGTGGAGTTGTCATCTCTGGAGGTGTTTTAAAAAACATTAGGTGTGGTGCTTGAGGCTATGGTCTAGTGATGAAGGGTGCTGGGGTGAAGGTTGGACTGGATGGTCCTGGTGGTCCTTTCCAGCTACAGCAATTCATAGTGATTAGATGTTGTGCTGAGGGATTTGGTTTAGTCAAGGGCTTGTCACTGTGAAACTGATGATTGGTCTCGATGATCTTGAAGATGTTTTCCAATCTAAGAAATTCTGTGATTCTGTGAAGAGCTATTTGTTATATCCTTCAACTAAAGCCAGGAGACCACTCCTCAGAAAAATCACTAAATGCAGCAGGATAAGTGTAATATAAAATGAGTTAAACACAGATGGATATTTTCCTCATACTCTAGGTTAGGAATGTGTCAGTGTTACTTGGAAAAATGTCTCTACTAGAAGCCATAGCTTAACAATGAGTTACAGAGAACTGTAAACAGAATTTATTGGATAGCCTCTTGTTTCAGCTGCACAGCAATTTGTTATAACTCCATTCTGATAACAAACTTTGTAAATATTAATTATTCTTTAAGTTAAAGGTTGCATTTGCTCTTTTTACATTGAGCAAAGTTCAAAAAAGTATTGCTGTTTTCCTCTTTTCCCCATGATTTGCACAAGAATGGTGAACTTTGCTGATTTAAAAAAAAATATGCTCTGATAAGAGATTTACCGGAAAGTGACTGACATTTGAGGTGTGACACAAGACTAAATCTGACCTTTTCTGAGTGCATGTTTTCCCTCAAGGACGAAAAAGGACAAATAAGAATCAAACCTGGACCTGAGTAAGGCATTCGACTCTGTCCCACATGACATCCTGGTCACCAAACTGGAAAAGCACAGACTGGATGTGTGGAGCGCTCACTGGATAAGGAATTGGCTGCAGGGTCGCATGCAGAGGGTGGTGATCAATGGCACAATGTCCACCTGGCGACCAGTGACAAGTGGTGTTCCTCAGGGGTCAGTGCTGGGACCAGTGCTCTGTAACATCTTTGTCAGTGATATGGACAGAGGAGTTGAGTGCACCCTCAGCAAGTTTGCAGATGACACCAAGCTGTGTGGCACAGCTGACTTGCTGGAGGGCAGGGATGCCATCCAGAGGGACCTGGACAGGCTGGAGAGGTGGACCCAGGCTAACCTCATGACGTTTAACAAGGCCACGTGTAAGGTCCTGCACCTGGGTCGGTGCAATCCCAGGCACAGATACAGGCTGGG